>VWZG01003543.1:256275-308161 GCA_013396735.1 Grallaria varia
CGGCGCTGACCTTGCCGCGCGTGTCCTGCGGCAGCCGCCATGTGGCCGCGGGGCCCGCCCGGCCCTTACCGCGCTGCCCTTGGCGAGGGGCCCGGCCCCCAGCACGGCCCCCCGGACACAGCGCTCCGAGCAGCGGGGCCCGGCCCTGCCCTGCCCGGTGCCGCGCCGGAGCCCCGGGGGGAGCGGGATTCCCGGGCCCGCTCGCCGCAGCAGCGTGTGCGCCTCGGGCTCATCAGGGACACTTGCTTTGCTTCCAAAACCCGTGTCCCCTCTCGGACTGTAAAGGCAGCTGTGCGAGGCCAAAACGCTAATTTTTTTTCTCTGCGTTTGCTGTAATCCTGTAGACATGCTCCGTTTACCTACAGTACTCCGTCAGGTGCGCCCGGTGTCCAGAGCACTCGCCCCTCACCTGACACGAGCCTATGCAAAGGATGTGAAATTCGGAGCGGACGCGAGAGCTCTGATGCTGCAAGGAGTAGATCTTTTAGCAGACGCTGTGGCTGTCACCATGGGGCCAAAGGTAAGGGGAGAGCGGGCGTTGGTTTCGTGCGAACACTGACCTGGTTGAAAACACCACCGCAGAGAAGACCTGTTTGTTCTTCCCTCAGTGGGGCTGCCGGATTGCATCTGCAGAACTGCAGTGCAAAGGGTGCGGGGCATGCACAGGCTGCTGAGAGCTGCAGGCCGCTAGATTCTCGTGTTTGGCACCTGAAAAATGGCAGTAGTGCATGAGCTGCTCGTAGGAACAAATGAAAATTACTTGGATGACTGTGAAAAGTCCAGTGTATGTGCTAAAACAGTTGGAAGGTTAAGGATGTGCTCCATGTGTTACCAGCTCTGTTGATAGCCTGTAACAATGCGATAGATACTGTAACTTTCTATTTCGTGAGTTGGGTTAAATCTGCATGTGGGACTTTTGGGTTGTTTGTTGGGGTTGCTTTTACAAATTACAGTTTTCAGTCTCTTTCTCATTTAGTATTAATGGGGTGAAAAACACATTCACAGTGTAATGTTGAGTTTTCAGGTGGCTGTTAAACATTACCAGCTGAAGTGAAATTCTGTGGCAGTGGCATTCATTTATGTTACACTATATTCTGTCTTGTAAGCAAATTCTAGATCTCTTGGAAAACTTGCTAAGGTATTTTGCATAGTCATGCAATGTGCAGTAAAGCTTGAAATGAGTTTTTTTTTTTAAGGAACAGACACTGATTTTCTTCGGGCTCATACAAATACCTGTTCCACGTAAAATATATGCATGGTCGTTCTTTTCAAGGCCTCTTGGCGTCTGTAACATTAGTTCATGCGTTTTCTGCACCTTTTTGGTGTTCTGTTAGCTTTGTTCAAAAAATGCCCTGAGCTGAGCAGATGGAGGTTAAGGATAACGATGTCAGCAAGCTATGCCTATTTTCCATAAAGGAACAAAGTTTAAGTGTAGTTAGTTAATTTAACTCCTGCATTTTTGGATTGGGCTACTTTGTGAATGCCTAAGCACAGTCCTAATGCATTTGCTGAGGGGCAGTTGCTGATGCAACTTCATGTAACCTTATGGGGTTTTTGTTCAGTGTTCTCACTTTTTCAGCTGCTCTCCATGTATTTGTACAAATTTAGGGATTGTACTGCGATGCCTGTTTCTGCTTTTAGCATTTTTAAGAAATGTTAGTCTGATGAGGAAACTTCCCCATAGCACTGTTCTGCATTTTAAGATTTGCAGTCTCACACAATCTTTTGGTAATGTTCCAAGTATTGGACAGGACTAGTTTGTGAGAGCTGAGCTTCTCAATGTGTAGGATTATTTCAAACACACGTGCGTTTACTGGTGGTGTTCCCTTCTTCAGGAACACAGATAAGTGTTTTTGTTGAGAGTAAGTCCTTTCATGTGATTGGATAGAAGTAGATTTTGTTGCACTGTTCTCCTCGAAGTTGCAAACTAAACATTTGGTACAAGATTATATCAGAATATAGAATTAAATTAAGCAAAACTTGGAGAGACTATATGAAGTATTTCCTTGTAGCAGGATCCTCCAGGGAAGGGTTTTGTTATTCTTGAGCCACTTTTAGATTTAGAAGTGCAAGTCAAATAAAATAGTAGTGAGCAGCCAGGCTATGAATTATTTTGGCGTAACTGTTTTATGGCACAGAAGTAAATCTCCGTAAGTTCTTCCCCCAGTTCAGCCTCAGTAACTGAAGCTTAGTAACCTTTCCTCTGTAGCTCCGAGGGGTGGTTGTACTTGGGGAGCAGCCTCGTGTCTGGCAGGCAGCCAGAGGCAGCTCAGCCGCTGGGGCAGATGTGCGGGGCTCTGTGCAGGAGGAGCACAGTGAGCAGCACAGCGCAGCCCCGCGTGGGCGCTGCAGGGCAGTCCTTGGCGGGCTGGCTTGGCACGTGATCCCAGCCCCGGGTGGAGCTGGAGCCACACCGGGGTGGGAGCAGCCATGGCAGGAGCAGCGTGGTCAGCTCCCAGCTGGACCTGCAAAGTGCTCTCACCTGGGGTGCCAGGTCTCGCTGGAGCAGCAATGGTGAGGTGGGACAGTTGCTCTCCCTTGCCTCTTCCAACAGATCCACCTGTTAAGATGGCTCAAGAGTTTTGGACAGCAGTAGATCAGAGGTGGCTCCTTGTGTTTCTGCTGCCTCCAGGTTAAACTGGAACATGATTGTTTGGGGCAGCTGTTCAAGCTGTTGGATTCATCTGGGAACAAGCAGTCTTGTGCAAATGCATTTGCCCTGTGTTCCTTGTATGGTTATTGTGTCTGTGTATGTTGAGTAGAATAGTCCAGCTTTTCACCTGGATCCAGGCGTGGGCTAAGAGAAGAAAAGCTTGTTAACTTGCAGTGTTTGAGAAATTATTCTAACACGAATTTGTTCAGTGTTCTCATTTCTCCTTGCTGATTACTAGTGAGGTTTGCAAGTCTTTTTTTTTTTTTTCTTCCAGCACATGCAACAAGTTAAGCTTTGTATTACTTTTTTCAGTTACAAAGACTTTTTATTGTTATTTGATAGAAATTTTGCAAATGTAGTTCTTTGTTACATTTAATTTTGGGATAAAATATTAGTGTTAGAGGGAATCCCTTAAATTATTTTTCTCTGTAATGCTGGTGCATCTTTAGTTGCAGACTGTGGTATTAAGCACTATGGCTGAGGAATGAAGCCTCATTCTGTGAAAGCATAAAACCTTTGAGCCTTTTTTCCAGTTCTGGACAACCTTGGTAATCTGTGTGCTTGGAAAGGCCCAGCTGAAGGCTCTGTGTGATGTGTTCTGCTGTGGCTGTTCAGAAGGATCTTCAGTTGAGCTCTGAAGAGTAATGTGCTGTGGGTTGGCTTTGGTTTAATATTTATTCTTTGTCACCCTAGGGAAGAACAGTTATTATTGAACAAAGCTGGGGAAGCCCCAAAGTGACAAAAGATGGCGTGACAGTAGCAAAGGCAATTGACTTGAAAGACAAATACAAAAATATTGGAGCCAAGTTAGTTCAAGATGTTGCCAACAATACCAATGAAGAAGCAGGAGATGGTACCACTACTGCAACGGTGCTTGCACGTGCTATTGCCAAGGAAGGCTTTGAGAAGATCAGCAAAGGAGCTAATCCAGTAGAAATCAGGAGGGGTAATTTTTTTCCCTTGTTTTTAATGTTTAATCACTGTTTATTTTTCATATCCTAAATTTGACTGACTTCCCTGAATAAGTTGCCTTCTTTTTGAAAAGCCACATAAACTTTATGTGAAGTGATGGTTAGAGAACTCACTTGTTTCTGTTACATTGCTGACTCTGAACAATTGGGTTTTTTCTAATTGTTTCACTATTTTATGTACAGTTAACTTTTTTGTCATAGCTAAGCTCCAAAAGCCATTTCTGCATTTGATTAATTTATGATAAGCATATACATTTACTGCTGCCATGGAAACCAATTTATGACAAAATTTCGATCATGACAAAGTATCTCAGACCAGTTAGAAAAAAGGTCACCAGACACATGAAAGACAATATAGAACTAGAACTATTTGGTTTTGAACATGCAAATTTGATGCATTTTTGGAATGTGGACTTTTAATTGAACTGGTGGGGGTAGGTGATTGGGCTTTCTGCACTGTATACCTTTTGTTCACTCACAAATATTTTTTCCATTTTTAGGGGTGATGCTTGCAGTTGATGCTATCATAGCTGAGCTGAAGAAGCTGTCTAAGCCTGTTACAACTCCAGAAGAAATTGCACAGGTTAAAAAAAAAAAAAAGGCCTCAATAAAATGTAACCCAAGTTTACACAGCTGCTTTTCAGAAAGTGTTGTGCAGTTAGATTTAATGGAGTTGGGTTGTGTGCATGTGACACCTGGGCATTTTTTCTATACATAAGATTGAAATTACATTTTACTGAGTGATCTTCATGGTTACATTTTCATGTTCTTGTTTTAACATTCCCAGTACTCTGCCTTCAATTACACTGCTAGAAGTTAGTTCAGAAGTGGGTTGTTTTCTTTGTCCATAAGTGTGGTCTTAAAATGTAAATTTGTGTACCTGGGAGGGCTTGAGGAGAGCAAAGCTGTGTTTGTGGATGGGAGGTGATGGCAGAGCTCTGAGGGTGTGGCAGGTCACTCAGGTTGAGGTGATGCCCAGCTGGGTCTTGGGCACCAGGTCGTTGGTCTTTGTGGGTTATTCCTGCCTGTGGCTGCATGTTCGGATGGCCTGTGTGTGTGAGCCCAGTGCTGGAGCTGCCCAGGAGCTGTGAGCTCTTCCAACAGAGATCTTGGGTTCTGGTGTGTGTGTGCTACAGTGAGCTGCCGCCTCTTGTCACATTTTAGGTGAAAATGGTTATTCTGAGTTTTGGTATAGTGAGGAAACAAATCACTTGCATCATGAAATGAGATGAAATGCTTTACTGTTTCAGGTTGCCACGATATCAGCAAATGGAGATCAGGAAATTGGCAATATAATCTCCGATGCAATGAAAAAGGTTGGACGAAAGGGTGTGATCACTGTCAAGGTAAGAACTGGCCAACATAAAGACTAAGTGCCAAGTGACTTTTTTTTTTTCCAGTTGGGCTAGCTTTTGTCTCATGTGATGTAGCTGTGGCTGCCCACATACAGTATCCTACCATAATTCCTTCCCTGCTTGTTTAAGTCGGGGTTTGATCATTGTTCCTTCTGACATTCCTTGTATTTTGAAAGGAAGCACATGAAACTGATGTGTAGTCCAGAGCCTTTCATTCTGTTGTTCACAGTGTGCTAAAATTATACTTGTGCTTTTGGTAGCAAATAAGAGATCTTTTAATACAGACTTTCTTGTATCTAAACAGGATGGAAAAACTCTAAATGATGAATTGGAAATCATTGAGGGTATGAAATTTGACAGAGGTTACATCTCTCCATATTTTATTAATACAACCAAAGGTGAGTTAACAATAACCGCTGACAAATACTTTATCTGGCTCTTGTAAGTTACAAATAATGGTACCTATTATAAAGACTTTGTCGATCCTTATGCCAAGTGCCACAGCAAATAGGGCAGAAAACTTTAACTTAATAAAAACTCAAAGAGTTTCGGGGTTTCTTTTTCCTCTCCGCACAAAGTGTTAGTCCATGCCAACATCAGGCTGGCCCTGCAACACAGCAGAACAACGTAGAATTGAAAGTGGGGTCTTGGAGAATATAATTTGTGTTTTTTTAATGCAATTTAAAAGTGCAGCTGTTTATGTTAAAAGAATGCTTGGTATGTTTTTGTGATGGAATTGTTCAGATAATGCATGTTGTTTCTGCAGGGCAAAAATGTGAATTCCAGGACGCTTACGTTCTAATCAGTGAAAAGAAAATTTCTAGTGTACAGTCCATAGTTCCAGCTCTTGAAATTGCCAATGCTAACCGGAAACCTTTAGTCATTATTGCTGAAGATGTTGATGGAGAAGCTCTCAGCACTCTAGTCTTGAACAGGTGAGGCTTAAAATCCATCCTTTTAAACAAATAATGCCTTTTTTTTCTTATTTCCATCCTTTTAAAGGGGTACATACAAAAGAGTGTGTTAGACTTTTCCATATTGGGTTGTTGTTTGTTCTCTTGTCTGTGCCAAAGAAACAGCAGCTTTGGGTATCACCATACTTTGTGTCAACTCAGGCAGAACATCAGTTGTGTCTCAACTACCTTTCTGAGCAAAATCAGCTCAGTTCATGAAAGTCTCTTTGTTTGCTTGATTGTTAGAGCTGTACTGAAACAATGGAGTTTAGTAATTATACTCATTCTCTGAACACATGTGGAGTGTTGCTCTCTGAATTTTTCTCTTCAGACTCAAGGTCGGCCTTCAGGTTGTTGCTGTGAAAGCACCAGGTTTTGGTGACAACAGGAAAAACCAGCTTAAGGATATGGCGATTGCTACTGGTGGTGCTGTAAGTAATGATGTTTCAAGTGTTATTTCATTACATTTCAAGAAATGTTATTTAAGGAGGAAAATTAATGTGTATTTTCGGGTCCTTGGCTTGTATTTTCTGGGTTGCAGGCTGTGTTCTGCCCTTCAAAAATGTAACAGTAACTAATGTAGACACTGAAAATTGCTGTGTAATACAGCCCTGGCCAACCATGAGGGATATGTCCTTGTAACTGACTGAAGTCACACGTGGTTTCTCTGCAGGATTTAGGCTATTAAGGGGAAGGAGGAACTCCAAGGCAGTTTCTTAGAAGTAGCAAACCTTTCTTGCTGCCTTACAAAACTGATTGTCTCACAATTGCCTGAACTTAAGTGGCAAATATAATTGTTTAAAATGTTTGTAATAGACTGATTTTTCTTAGTGCTAAACTTTGCATATAGTTGAAGTTCTGATTAATGTTCCTTTATGCTGCTTTTTTTTTATACACACTTCAAAAATCATAAAATAATACTGGAACCCAAAGGAGGCCAGTGAAATCTAGCACAATGTTTAAGCTAACAGCAGCACAAAGTAATAAACCAGCAAACTGTTTTAAAGTCAGTGAAGTGCCAATATTTTTAACTTTTCAAAATACAAGGAGATGACACCAGTAACAGGTGTCAGTAACAGTAAGGAAATGACATCAAACTGTGTCGGGGAAGTTCAGGTTGGATATTAGAGAGAAGCTCTCCCCCCAGAGGGTGGTCAGGCACTAGCACAGGCTCCCCAGGGCAGTGGTCACAGCACCAAGCCTGACTGAGTTCAGGAAGCATTTGGATGGTACTCTCAAGCACATGGTGTGACTCTTGGAGGTGATCTGTGCAGGGGTAAGAGTTGGACTCATTGATCCTTGTGGGTCTCTTCCAACACAGCATATTCTATGAGAACTCTGTAACATGACTTTACTTCCCAGGCACTTTGAATCGGTGAATTGCACAAGTCAGGCGTGAGTGAGAAGCTGGCAGTTTTCCATTCCTTGAGGGCCAGTTTGTGAAGTACCCCCATGCCTGGACTCTGTTAGGAGAAAGGAAGAGTTTTGTTCAACAGCAGTAGTGTGATTATTTTGCACCATTAGCTGTATGTGTTTGTGTGCCTATGGATTAAAAAATTGATATATGGGGAACCTGTGAATTCTAACTTTTCACACAATTTCTTTCAGGTGTTTGGAGAAGAGGGTTTGAGCCTAAATGTAGAAGATATTCAGCCTCATGACTTTGGGAAAGTGGGAGAGGTCATTGTGACAAAAGACGACACCATGCTTCTAAAGGGGAAGGGTGAGAAGGCTCAGATTGAAAAACGCATTCAAGAAATTATCGAGCAGCTTGAGGTGACCACCAGTGAATATGAGAAAGAGAAACTGAATGAGCGATTGGCCAAACTCTCTGATGGAGTAGCAGTATTGAAGGTATTAAATAATGAACTAAAACTGTGTTTGGGCGTCTTGAGGGCTGAGGTACAGAAGACTGACAGCACGGGAGAGGCTGGGTTGGCTTTCTGGCACCTGTCAGTGCTGTTGTCTACTCAGTTTGGTGGCAGCAGTGTTGTAGCCAGCAATGCTCTCCCACCTGGGCTCCTCCTGTGGACCTTGACATGTGTCTTACTGGTTGTAGGTCGGTGGAACCAGCGATGTTGAAGTGAACGAGAAGAAAGACAGAGTGACCGACGCCCTGAACGCGACGCGCGCTGCCGTGGAGGAGGGCATCGTGCCGGGAGGGGGCTGTGCGCTGCTCCGCTGCATTCCAGCCCTGGATGCCTTAACTCCAGCCAACGAAGATCAGAAAATCGGTAAGTTACTTGAGTGTGTGCATGGAAGTGTGGTGAGTAGCCTGTCTCCTGACTGAAGGCTTTATGAGATGACGTGCAGATGGCTTTCAGTGAGTGAGTTTTTAGTTACTTGATCTCAGGAACCTCACACCCCGCCTTGGTATGATGGTCTCCACTTCACAGCGGGAAGGAGGTTCCAGTTGGTCCCTGACTTGGCTGTGAAAGACCCAGTTAAGAGTAAAGCAGCAGTGCCCCCTGCAGAGAGTGGCACATGGTTAAGAGCTGAGAGCTGGCTGTTAGTCATTGCAGACAGACAAAAATCTAATAATGCTTAAGAGACTGTGTGGCAAATCAAATGGAAGAAGGCTTTCTGCTATGTTACACGTAATTGTAAACAGTAAGAATACTCCTTTTGCAAAACACAGTAAAACTAAAATGTGTTTGAATATCCTGCAAAGATTTAATTTGTTGATAAATGTCAAGTAGCAGAGAACTTTTCCTCCCGAAACTGATAGAAATAGCTTATTTCTTTCTCAGAGGGTTCTCTGTATTGATCTCTAGCAGGACATGCAGGCATGCCTTGGCAGTGGGAGCAGTGTATGCAACGCATATCTCTAATCACCCTTTTTCTTGCAGGCATTGAAATAATAAAGAGAACACTGAAAATCCCAGCAATGACTATTGCAAAGAACGCTGGTGTCGAAGGATCATTGATAGTTGAGAAAATCCTGCAGAGCCCATCAGAAGTTGGCTATGATGCAATGCTTGGGGACTTTGTAAATATGGTAGAAAAAGGAATCATAGACCCAACAAAGGTAAGCTAATGGTCTTAATTCTCAGCTTTTCTCCTCCCACCTCCTGTGCCAGTCAGCAGGCACTAAGTTATTTCTTCCCTGTCTAGGTTGTGAGAACTGCTCTGATGGACGCCGCAGGGGTCGCGTCTCTCCTATCGACAGCAGAAGCAGTGGTGACTGAAGTTCCTAAAGAAGAGAAGGAGCCGGCAATGGGAGGAATGGGTGGGATGGGTGGAGGAATGGGAGGTGGCATGTTCTAATTCCTGGGGTAGGGATGCATCATGAGCTGTGCTGTTGAAGACTGACAGTTCTGACTTTAAAAACTTGAGCTATCAGTGTCAGAGGGTGGATAGTGACTGAAGTGAGGCTGGTGTTGAAAAATCACTGTAACCATCAGTTACTGGATTTCATTTAACACACGTGTAATTGTTTACAGTCATTGTCCATGCCTACAAATAATTTATTTTGTATTTTTTGAATAAAGACATTTGTACATTCCTGATAACTGGGTGCAAGATCCATCTACCAAGGTCCTGATTTGAACTTAATTAAGGCACTTGATATTCTATTTCAGAATTTCTTAGTGCTTGCCAGTACTAGGAAGAACTTAGAAGCCACTGTGCGTGAGACTAGAGAATTGTGTACAAAGTAGGCAAATAGAATTATGTGACCTTTATGTAATAAACCGCTCAAAAGTTATGAAATGTATCACCTTCATCTGCCATAGTCATGGGAGAGCCTGAACAGCATGCTGCTGCTGAGGTGTAGTAGAATTGACACTTATGCTTGAAAAAATGACAGGGCATTTCACCCCAAGAAACATTCCTTTGTCTAGAATGTTTCTCTGAAATGCAAGTGACTTTAATTTTGGTAAGAAATATCTAAGCTGAACTGCACTACAGTTCTTTGAAATATTAAACAATGCTCTGAAAACAAGGCATGTGCACTGACTTTATTTTGCCCTGTATGCTGGTTGTTTCCTGTGCTGGAACAGGCCCAGTGCACCTTTCACAGTTCAAAGGAAGGGAAATGCCCTGAGGGTATCAAACAGGTAAGTCTTGGCTAAGAAGGGGTTCTGGGTGTTTTAAATAGTTCCTTTGCTCCTGTGTAGTATGTGGCCACCTTCCTCCTTTCTGGTAATGGGTTGCAGAATTTAGTTATTTTGCACTAGATGCTACTTTACTCTTAGAAATGCGGCTTTGGCACTTACTGTGTTCTTTGAGCTAATATCACTGATGTGTAAAGTCATCTGCTTTCCAAACTGCAGAACAATGGTGTTCCCAAACTGTATGTTCATCTTTGCCTTAACAAACATAACAGCTTTACAACTTCTGAGTGCTGCAAAACCCAATCCAGCCATCACTTTCCTCAGCTTCCTGCCCTTAAGAACTATCCTTCACAGAGGGGATGTGTGACATTCCAATTTCTCTTTCTGGAAAAGTAAATGATTTGAAACTGTTTAAGGGCTGTCTTCATTCTGAAACATATCTTCCTATGTTACTTAATAAGCTGTTCTGTAGTAACCATATGGCTTATGGGCACTTTGGAGAAAGGACCAGCTTCAGCACCTGACCTGGAGCTTCACCTATTTCAGTAAGGAAATGTGGCAGTGCAATGCATAGTGAGGATTTAAAATCTGTTCAAACCATATGTACTTGTGTTTCTTGACAGAATGGAAAGATAATATTTATGAATTACTGAGCATAAATTTAATCAAGACCCCATCATAATGGGCTGATAATGAAATGGTAGTATGGTACTGAAAACCCCTAAGAACTAAGTTGTTCAGCGCTCTTGTATGCTTTTTAATGACAGCTGGCCTTGGTTGTGCTTGGCTACGGGAAGTGGAGGGCATCGTGTTCCCTGCTTCCAGGGAGGACAGTGCTGTGGTCCCTTGCTCACAAAGAGGTAACGCATATTTCCTTGTTTTACAACATGGAAACTGCACTGGATGAGTAATTAACCCAAGGGCTACTTTAACAGTGAAGGAGTGGAGGGGGGCAAGCTCAGCCTTCCAAGCTTACTTACAGACTCATCAGTGTCTGGAGCCCACACAGATCTCTGGGAACCACTGGCTGAGACTACTACACTCAAATTACCATACTCCTTATGTGTACGCCTTGTATTTGATTTCTGAAAACTGGGGGTGTTCTGTAGCAGGTACAGGTCAGTTCAGGAGCTTTGCCATCCATTTGGATTAAAAGTACCCACTACTCAGTGCTTGGCAAACTGTTCCATTCTCTGGGAAGCCAGAATGTCATTTTCCCTTGTCTTGGCCTGAGCTGGCGAGTTGATGCTGTTAAGTTACGTTCACACAACTAGTAACTTAAACTTGAGTTAATATGTTACAGTGCTAAAAAAAAAATCATGATCTTGGGTAAGGCAGAACTTGGCCTGTGATTACAGAAGCCGTTGGGTACTTTAACGGCAGCCTGGGATATCTTGGGTTACAGTAGCTGCCAGTTGTCTGTTACTGATAAGGCTTTAAGTTGCACTTGATTGCAGCTTTTGAACATTCTGTACACGTCTGGCTGAGCAGGTGTGTTTGGGACAGTATAAAATCTTACACACGGCTCAGATAAGAAATAGATGCCCCAAAGGAGGAGCATGGTGCTTTGTACATATAAAGTGTACAAACAAGTTTATAACTGAGGTGGTTACGGTTGTCCCTTTATGTCTGATGAACTTCATGGAGCATCAGCTCCCGAGGTATGCTGGTTTCTGGACCGTGGAGTTTGGATGCTCTTCTTTCAAAGGCAGCAACCATCTGCTTTACCACTTCATCAAAAAATAGTGTAGAAAGTTTTGAGTGCAGAAGTGAACGAAATTCAAAAGAAACCTGTTTAAAAGAATGGCAAGAATTATTTTTCCTGTATCTACTGTTGTGGTAAAATTCTGTTACAAATACACAATTCTATTAAAGAATCTCCAGTGAAGTCTGCAGGTAAGCTGTGGGAGAAAGAACAGTTAAAAGTGAGGTATTGGTGAGTGTGCCTGTGAAGAAAAGCTGTATTCTTTGGCCTCAGGCCTGCCCCCATGGGCTTTTCAATTAGAAGAATCCTTTAATTCAATTCTCTGATGTAATCATTTACCTAAACTGCCTTTTATTTAAAAAAGAATGCATCAAAAAACCGACTTGGGTTAATGAAAAACTACTGACAAACAACTGTTACTTTGTGCACAGAATTCACCTGGGGGATTAAATTTGTCTGAAGAAAATCCTGTGTGGCAAGACAGCAGACATACAGGTAAGCTGGAGCACACCCAAGAGACTTAAAAGCAGCTTGAAATAGTTATGTATTAAATACCAATATTTTAAATCAGTATTTCCTTATTGGTGGCAGTAGTGCTGATATGTTCAAACAAGCAGTTTACTGACCCAAACTATGGATTTGGTTTGTGTTTTGAATCTCTCACCTGAACAGCTCCCACTCCCAACCTGACACGGGCAGTCAATGAAACGGATTCAGATTTTTGTGTTGTTCCTGAGAAATCAGCGGGTTCAACACCAAGTGGAGCAAATACTTCTCCCAAATTCCTTATGAGCAATGCACATTAACTGCACAGAAGTAATTAAATGACTTGGCCCAAAAGCCAAGTATGACTTCATTTACATTTGCTTGACTTCAAGCAACAGTAAAGTTAATGTGCCTTGTGCAAGTCAGAGACCTGTCATTCTGGGCATGCAGCGTTTTACAGCGTGACAGTGAATCTGGCATCGTGTTCAGGAATTACAGAAATCTTGAGATACGGCATATTTATATACATCCATTTACGAAGACTTCAGATGCTAAGAATGGTGGTGTGCTTCAGTCTATGTACCACATCACTTCAGAGGTGAAAGCAGCCTAGCACAGTTCCCTGCTCTATGTGTATGTCTCCTGGAATCAGGCTGGCAAAACTTGTGGGAACCAGCATACCCCAAAACTCAGATAACGTTTTCTAAAGCAAACAAGCATTCTTGAAATCAAAGTTTTCTCTTGAGTATCTGTGATTGCACAGCATGTGTTGAGGAGTTAGTTGTGAAATGCTTATCATCCCTGTCTGCATGTGCCCGGAGGCAAGGACCAGCAGGGCAGTAACTGGCAAGGGGGCTGCCCCTGCTCAGCTGGCTGCACCCCTAAAAAGGGGGTGAGCAGTAAGTGCTGACAGTGCTTCCCCCAAGACAGTGAAAATGTCCATATCAAGAGCAATCCCTTTAACTGAAGTTCTTGACCTGAAATGTCAAAATGTGGCTTTGGTATGGGGCAGGGGTGGTGTGGTGTGTGTTTCCTCACAGATTCTGTACTTAGATTATAAGGTTTAAACAGTTGTTTATATCAAATTTTTTCAACTGATTTGTGGCTTGGGGTATTAGTTAGTAGCAGGAACTGCCTTTTATTTCCCTGGAGAAATTCAAATATCATAAGCAAATAACACGCAAACAACATTAACAAATCCCGTGAGAAATGTATTTTTTTGAGTGTCTGTAGATTCATTTTTACTGTTGAACTGTAAGAAATGAAATACAGCTATAAGATGGAAGTTTTTAACCCAAGGAGATTAATATGCTAGTTTAAAATTACTCCAACAGCTTTTTCCTACTGACTGAAGGCAATTTTCACAGTAAAGTATTCCAGCAGATGGCAGCAGGATTAACCCATCTCTGTGCAATTCTGGAGCCTGTTGGGATCCCCAGCTTATTTACATGCTCAATACAGCTCCTTACACTTTATGCTATGAAATGCAAGAAAAAATTGTGATGACAGACTAAACAGACAACATGGAAAAGCAGTAACTGGAGTGGAAAACAACTTGTCTGGGAGTTAAATCAGATACTGGATTTAAAGAGCAATAGTTTGGGCTGCAGTGATATTCCATCACAGACTAGAAAGATTAGACAGGAAAAATCTATTCTGCTTGTATTACAGAAGGGCAGAGTAAGGCTTAAAATACGTGAAAGAGTAAAATTGGAAGCCAGGAAATTAAATTGACCAAACTGCAGGCCAAACAAGACAGAGGGTACCAGAAAATAGGTGCTATCCCAACTTAGGCTGTAGAATAATTACAGGAAACAGCAAAGCATATTTAGCACTTCTCCGTCTGTATCTGTCTGTCTAAAAACTTCAGCATGTTTAGAATGGTACAGTGAGAGCTGCCCATCCCTAGACTTTGGTGATATGCAGACACCTCACAGAAGATTGCTGTCTCTACAGGACACTGCAGTGTTTTCTGTGTGGTCAAGTTTGCAAAAGGTTTTTTGGATAGTATTGACTAACTTTTTTCTATATATATGTGTTTGACAAAATAGTACCAGACATTAAACCCCCCCACACACACACAGCTGAAGACAGTGTTTGTAGGCATTGCTCCTTAGTTATGATACTTACTGAAAAATCCAATGTACACGTCCTTGGATAGCCAGGGATACCTGGGCTCAAACGCCACACTGTTTCCAAGTGGTTAAATAGTTTTCCATCTGTGCATGATGCCTAAAATAAAGTTTAAAAAGTCAAGTTACAATTTGGCTTTTACGAGTGGGACAAACTGGCATTACTGAAGTTTGCATTTGCATTTGTTAGACATTGATGGTCATGGCAAAGTTAAAACTGCTCTCACAGCACAGCCAGCGTGAGATCCCCTATGCACAGTCATTTATGGCAAAATCACTGAATTCCTTTTAAAGGAGAGGAAAAACTTGTATGTTGAGTGACATAAAACAGATCTGTGGCATGATACACAGAACATCATGCTAATTATATACCAGGATTTTGGACAATGCTGCTTTAGGCAAAGGATATGGATATTTACTGGGGTTTCAGATAGACATACTTCATTACATGTGTAGAATGTTTTGGATACTGATATATAGACTGGTAGCTTTGGGCCATAGGAATGCTTAGCACCAAGACAAATGTTGTTGAAGACAAACTCCAAAGATCCTGTCACAAGATACCGTTGTGACCAAGAGCTGCCACAAAGTCAGTAGACTATAAACTCAAGTTCATTATCAGCTTATACATTGGCTTTTGGTTCCTGGCAAGCCATACTTAACTAATGCTTAGGAGGGCTTGCTTACAGTCCTTTAAAACAGTAAAGTATTGGCAGGAGTTGGCTTCATAGTTTTCATGACAATAGGGCTCTTATTTTCACTCAATTTGCTTTTGGCACATAGAGCTAATTTTGTGTGGCTATGTTTGTAATAGAAAAAAGACATATACTTCAAAATCATCCAAATACATAACTGGGTTGGAATTTATAGAGAAAATTTCTGCAAATTTTTTTTTTCAATCTCTTTTTTTTGTTACATGTTTATTGTTACTACAACCAGCTCTGCTCCAACAAGACTACCCACGCTGTTTGCCTGGGCTGGAAAGCTGTGGTGAGTCATCTCAAAGACTAATCAGCAGCACAAAAATACCTGCATTTTAATTTCCAGGAATGAGATGATGCAGGGCCTTACTACTTTTACAACAGAAAGAAGGGAGTAGAGGGAAGTTAAGACACAAAGAGCTGGGCTTGCTTTCCCTACTGCTGCCAAAACAGCAGGAAGAATGGGAAAACTGCCACCATGTCCCCCTTGCTCCCAATCTTACAAGTAGCAAACTCACTCCATGCTTTCCCCCTCAGCAAAGACTGATGTTACCAGTCTGATTTTTTTTCCCATTGTTCAAGCACTTCTGCCTTAAGCAACAAATCCATCCCCATTTTGTCACCACCGGGAGCCCACTATGCCTGACCCCCACGCACGGTGCCTTTGCCCAGAGTTACTTCAGAGGACAGTGAAATAGGCCAAGCACACAGTGGCTTCTCCAGAAATGTTCCTACAGTTATATGAACATACTGTAAACCTCTAGGAAAAGTAATTACAGCAGAGAAAAGACTGATGAGTCCGGGAGAAAATCTGAAGAAACAGTTTTCCTCACCCCTTCTAGTTTTTTTTCCTGAGACAGGAATGCCTCTTTTGAGTGAATTACAAGGGAAGAGTCGGTAAGCCAGTCTGATAGCCGTGTGAAAGACAAAAGCCTGTCTTGTCAGGGAAGAGTAGAAGAGCAAAGCTCTCAGCATGTAAAACACACGTTTTCCGTTGCAGCTACTCAAATTTCTTAGTAAAGGCAAAAAATTGACTTTAAATCCAGTCTTCTATGTTCTCATCACTATACTGACTACCAAGCTCTTCAGCAGATCCCACACTTACGAGAAAGGCTTTTCATATTAACTAGTTAAAATCGTGAGAAAAAAAGTAGTAACAGATAGCAATTTTGCTAAGGCATCAGAAGCTAATGTTGTCAAAGACAACTTTTAAGTGAGTATTAATTTTGTTATTTAGAGAGGCTGGGACAAAACTATAACAAAAAACCAAGCAAAAGTGTTTTATCTTCGTTAATTGCTGCCAGCTTCTCCAGCGAAGGCAAGTTAAAAAGCGATTCCTTCTCCTCCTCCCCCATGTGGCAGGACATGTTTTAAAAGCACACTCAAATTCTCCCCAGTTTATCTAAAATTTTTAAAGAAAAGCAATACAGGTTTTGAGGCACGTAAAGAACTTTCAGCATAAATTTTGTTTGGAAGCAAGATGCTCCTGGAATATTTGAATTTCAACAAACAAATGTTAAAGAAAGTTAGGAGAGAAAACAACAGTTACCTTAACTAAATGTGGTCTCACTAGGGTAACAACTGATGTGTACCTCTCTACCACAGGAGGGAATCCTATTTCTAGCTGGGCTTTGCAGTATCCAGCGCGCTTCAAGAGTATGTCTGACTTTTTACACCAAGGAACAAACAGTTTGTAATTCTCCACAACAGCAACAACTTCATACATTTCCTGCATAGAATACCTGGAAACAGAAATACGAACATCATGGTTACAAGGTATTTTAACTTTAAATTCAGTACTGAAAAGTTTCAAAGATGGTATAAATGACAAAAGTAGTTGGAAGGTGAATATAAAGTCACCTGAAAACTACCACTGGTTCTGGAGATTAAAAATGCACCTTTGCTAATTAAGAGGGAAAAAAGTAGTAAACTGGAGATTGTCTTTGCATAAAGAATTAAAATAGCACACATCATCCAGCAGTAAAGTTAGTGAACAGTGAAGCTGGTGCCTGCTACTTTCTGCAGTGTCATGAAAATATGCACACATTTCAAATGAAGCATTTTTTTCCCCAGCACGGCTCTGTCTTCATTTGGATAAATCTTAGACATTCCAGATTAAAACAAATCCGCACTCCATGGCTACCAAGACAAGGTGTATCAAAACTCAAGTACAATATTTCATCGTGTTTAAACAGAGGAACATTACCTTCCTTAGGTTTGCCCAAATTAAAAAGCTTAATTAAAAAATACATTAATGGAAAAACCTTCCAGCATCACAGAATGGTTGAGGTTAGAAGGGACCTCTGGAACTCATCCAACCCCCCTGCTCAAGAAGGATATTGAAATCAGATGAAACAATAGCAACATTTTAGTTGATTCTACTGGAACATGGCAAAGTATTACATAGCTACGGGTTTTAATTTTTAGTTCTGACTCAGAAACAGATGGGATTAAATGTGCTTCAATTCTTTTAAAATGAAGCATATGTTCAACAGTACTCAGCAGTGAGTACTCTTGGACAAAGGCCCTTTTTAAGTGACTATGCAGATAAATTGCAGTTCAAGAACTATCACATAAAGGAATGTTAAGTACTGTCAAAAATTTATGCTAATAAAAAAGTAATTCATACAGTTGTGGGCCAGAGACTGGGGGCAGATCCTGGTATCATTAAATGAACTGGAATTTTCCCACTAGCTCTAAGGCAAACCAGATTTCAAAATCTTTTCTGTGTATCTGTTTCTTCGTCACACAACTAATTACCTTCCTTCTTTTAAAGAAAGAAGAAAATCTTGAGAACTACAATATAATGTACAAACAAACATTTGTATGTATGTGGGACAGAATGGAACTGATTTTTCACACCTGTTTGTTTATTCACATTTTACTAGATGAAATTATTAGTGTAATTACTCCCTTTCAAGGTTGGTTTTGTTTTGTCATGGAATACAATGGTTATTTCTGCTCTTTTTTTCTATGGGTCAAGGGTTCTGGGTTCCTACTTTTTTTTGTACTCAATTTCAGACTGGTAAAGCCTGATCTCTACAGATTCTGAAAATCAAAACTCTTTTTCAGGTTCTCGTTGGGCAGAGCCATAAGGGCATGTGTCTGTAGGGATGGGGTTTTTTACTTCTTTTGAACTTCTAGTGTTTCAGATTTATTACAGCAAATACAAAAGTAATAAGCGTTTAACTCTTTCCACAGTTTTATACAAACCCTATAATTCTTCTTTCAGAATATTCTTTTCTTTTATTTACTAGTGGTGCAGCAACATTGAAGAAATTCCTTGAAAAAGTATGGCTAGTTACAGGCACTTGCGAGGGAGAAGTTCTGGTCATCAGGATACCACAAGAAGCCAAGTGCCTGAAAAAGTGAAAATGCTTTTAGATGTGTTCAATATCAGCAAAATAAATAACAATCCATTCAGGTGGTACAAACAATCTGTTGTATAACATTCCAGAAAACGTCAGTCAAATGGAAAAGCAAAGGCTCATAACAGTACACAAACTGTGAAAACAACCTTTTTTTTTTTTCCCCCTGAAGAGAAACTAAAAATAGCCCCCAGTCATGGCAAAAATAACTGGCAGGGTGAAATACAAAGGGCCTCATTACACACTTGAACACGTGGCAGCCAGAGTTCATGTGCAAGCTTCATATGCACTTAATCTGCAGAACAGGCTTTCTTAATAGCAAAATCAATTGCAAAATTTGCAATTCCCTTTTGAAACACACAAAGCAGAGAAGGTTTCACTGGGAGAGTTGAACTCTGTTATAATCCTTCTGGTGCCATCCTTCTCTGAAAAGGACAATTTAATTTCAAAAGTCCTTTCAGAAGGTGCATTGTTTACCCAGCTTTCAAAATTTCCTTCAGAAAGTATCAGCAGTGTTTTTGAAAATAAAACCTAAATTACCTGTAAAAGTACTACTAGCTTTAAGATTGTACCTCAGTGTTCTCTGTTTGTGAACATCTACACTAAAACTTAAAAGATGTTCATTGTAATTAACAGGTCTGTTCTGCTAAATTATTGACTTTGCCTAGTTCGAATAGGTCAAGATGCAAAATGCTGCCTCAAAAAGCTCTGATTTTTGGCACCAGGAAATTAAAAATGCTACTGTTTGTCC
Organism: Grallaria varia; assembly: GCA_013396735.1. NCBI lineage: Eukaryota > Metazoa > Chordata > Aves > Passeriformes > Formicariidae > Grallaria > Grallaria varia. The sequence goes on from VWZG01003543.1 coordinate 275,406, forward strand.
TCAGTGACTCCACAAACATAAGCTAAAGAGTAACCCAGGTCTTCTACTGTTCTTCCTCTAATTAAACAATCGGGGCTCTACTTCTGGACTCACATAGTCAAAGATGGAACCAAGCTTCCCTACTTAGAATTAGACTTCTTTGGGGGTTTGTTGGGTTGTTTTGGTGTTTTTTTTTAAACACAGTGAACAGATAAATGCATTTTTTTCCCAACCACAAAGTACTCTAGCAAATTAGTTACCAATTTTGAACAATTAAAAGTAACAACATGTTCTTTTGAACAATTAAAATTTACAGTAAGTTCTTCAGAAATCAACATAACTTGGAATTCTAAAGAAACAGTAGTAACCCATGACTGAACACAGCAGCCTGTATGGTCACTGTATTAGCAGAGAGGCAAACAATAAATTGAGTTTAGAGGGAAATCATTAGCAGCTGGTTAGAGACAATCTGTACAAACTTTTTAAAAACCAACTTTGCAACTGTGATATGGAGCAAGATGACTGACAAATATTATAATCACTTCAGTTGAAAAGTACTGTGTCAAAATTAAGAAAGGATGGGTCCACTTTAAAATGCCTTTAGACAACAGCTCTGCAAATGTTTGCAACTGTATCTCAAGGGATGTAGTCACAGTCTGTTGTTTTTTCCACACACACTGGACCAGACTTAAGGAAAAGCTCAGACAAATGCCGTGACAGGAAGCTGGAAGGGTGCCAGTAACACTGTAGCTGCTAGCTGCCTCAGCCAGAGTCACCGAAAGTGTTAAAACTATGGACCAGACCTCATTCTGCAGCGCTGATTTAAATTCCTTTATGTGGGGCCATGTACAGCACACAGTCCAAACTGGTCACCAGGTTTCATCCCTTGGTCTGTTTTTACTGTAATGCTGTGCCAGTGTATTGTTTTGTACAGTTTTATCTAAACTTGTTTCACCCCCAAGGCTGAAAAACAACCCCTACAAACAATCCCTGAGGTGCTGCAAGACAATGTCCTTTTCACCATTATTTTGCCATTCGAGGAAGACATGATTTAGAGGTTACAATACTAACAATGGTGAGACTCCGTCTCTCTCCCGATTTTATCGGAGGAAAAACAGACACTGTGAGAACACGCTGGGCTTGGTCCCAGTTCAGAAAAGCAGATCTCCAAGAAATCCCAGAAGCAGGGGTTTCCATGGACTGTTTCTGTGAACTTGTGCTGGGTCACAGACGAAAAGCCAAGTCCATGCTACAATTCAGACACACCTGCCACCTCTGTGTTTCTCCCGACAGCAACAGAACCACCCCCTTTCACACTGCGCTCACCGGCATCGCTCACTCCTGCCCCTCGCTGCTTTCTCTCTGAGCATTTGGGCACTGATCACAGTATCACCCAACTTCCCCGACCTGAAAAGGAAGCATTTCTGCTGCGTGACCTGCACATATCAGTAACCTGTATTCAGTGATTTTTTTCTTTAATAGCTGCACAATTTTCTAAGCCTAAAGGTTAATACAGTTTTGAAAAAAGGGATCTCTTAACTCCTCGCTGTAATGACTGACATTCCTGCTAAGGGCAATTGTGTTTACTGTACCCCAACTGATACTTCCATCAGGTTAGTGATAATCTGATGGCCATTTTATGGTCTGTGAGACACACCAGTTGATCCCATTTGAGTTCTTTGTTCGCATCCCAAAAAAATGAGTGGACCAGCAAGTGTTCTCATTAGAAGAGACTATCTACCCCTGCCCCTTGCCTGGCACAGCCAGGGCTCTGCAGAGCTGGCAGCAGGTACAGCGTGCCCACCGCTGACACCTGCAGAGCCAAACATCCCCAGCTGCACAGCCACAGGTAACACAGCTCCGGGTTCGACCCAGCCTGCGCCTGCTTAAAACCAGCTGCCAAGACTCCTGCAGCTTACACCAGAAACACTGTCAAACTGAGTGTGCAGGTAATTACTTAATGTGTTTCCTCTTCCTAGCGATTGATTTTGCCCTCGAGACTCCTAATAAATGGCTTCTAAAAACAGTAATTTTGTTTACCAGGACTCAACTATTTTAATGGAAACACATCCTTAAGATTCTACCACGAAGGATGCACAGTAAGGAATGTGGTCCAAGGTTACATTATACCACCGCGCAGAAAAAATTATGCCAAATGACGGCTTCAAATCTGACATCCTGGACCAACCCCTATTCCACTTTATGACACTTTTTACGAGGACGACAGACTTCGACAAAAACACAGCAGCGCTGCTGTAACAGTGGCAACAGGTGAACATTTTTTTTCTCCTCACATTTTCAAGTTGCACTCTCATCTGCTTGCTCTTTTTAATTCCAGTTACAAGATTAACTCTTCTCCCCGCGCACACTCCTTCTCTCGAGGTGTCGCCGCCAGCCTCGCGTGTGCTCAGGGAGAAGGAACATGTTGCCCCGCCAGAAGTGGAAACATCCGGGCGTTTCGCTGGGTTTCGGTCTCCCTGCGCTCACAGCTCCTGCCCCGCACACCGGCCCCTCTCGGGCACCCCCGCGCTCACCGCGCCCCGCGTACCTGGCAGCGGCCGCTCCAGCCAGCGCCCTGGCCAGGGCCGCGCCGCTCCGCGACATCCTGCCCGCCTGTCGCCGCCCGCCCTGCCGCCGGGGGCGCGCAGTCACGGGACGGCGCGCGCGGCCGCGGCGCTGCCCCTGATTGGTCCGGCGGCGCGCGAGTCCCGCGCGCGGCCATAATTGGGCTTGTGCGCGCGGGGCGTCCCCCCAGTGCCCCGCGAGCGGCACCGGCCCTTCCCTTCCCCGTCCCCGTCCAGCCTCCCCCAGAGCCCCTGGCCGCAGAACGGCCGGTCAGAGCCCCCCTCGGCCGGAGCTCGTCCCGCCCCTGCTCGGTGCGGGCTCGGCGCTGCGGTCATCGGCACCATTGGAACTCAACAGGACCGAAATCGCAGAGCGTTGTTTTACCACAAGCTGAAGCAAGGAGCTCGTTAACTTGCGCTTTCTCACAGTTCATCTTTCCAATACAGCCTTCCTCAAGGAAAGCGTGCTTTGCAATTACACTGCGATCGAAGATTATACTGTTTAACTCATCACACATTTCGTGTTTTATGTAATGTGTTACATGTAAGCTGTTTAAGGGCAAGTCTGCAATATCTGTTTCCATAAAATAGTTTGCGTGGAGGTTTTTCAGGGTTTATTTTTGTTTTGTTTTGTTTTTCAATCTAGTTCCTGGTGGACAGGCAGACTCCTGGCTGGGAATCTTGAACTAAGACCTTTTTATTTACTCACCCTGAACTTGAACACGCGACTGGGCTGTGTTCCACTTGAAAACCAGCTTGGACACATGGTCAGCGCGTCTCTTCAAGTATGGGAGGAATCTATTCCCACCCAATTAAATGCAAATAGAATTATAAATCCAATAAAAGCCATTTTAGATAGAGCCATTTAGTTGAATGCTGAATGCATTGAAAAGCAAGAAAGTTGCCGGACAAAAATAACAGTTCAAACTATGTAAGCCCACAACAACATCCTCTTCAGAAAAGTCCTCCTTAGAATTATCCCAGTGTCCTTGCCATTAATAAAACCAGTCATTACTAAACAAGAATGCCACCAATTTGGATGACTGAAACTAATTGGAGCAGCTTTTACTTTACCACCTCAGGGTATGGTGTTTTTCATATAAGCTGTCCTGTAGTATGTTCCTATTAACTTGATGAAAACCAGAAACATGTGAAAACCCATGTTCTCCAGTGCAGGTGAAAAACAAGCAGCAAAGCCAGAAATACAAACAAAACCCCAATCCTAGCCTCCCCCCTTCTCCAATCCTTATTACTAACCTCATCTGTGTGTTTTGCAACTTCCATCAGAGCTGCTCTTATTTTCTGGTGTTTGTGTTTGCCATGGGAGTGCATTCTGTGCCTGTTGCTCTAACTTGCTCTCTTAGACTGATGTCTTTCAGTGTTTAGAATAACTGAAGAGTCAAGTGTTGAGAAGTCCAAGAAGATGGATGTCTAAGGCACTTTGATTTTTTTTTTTGCTTTTTTTGTTTCTCATGGTAGGCTCAGGATTACAGTCATTAAACCTTGCTTGACACCTGTTGTTAGAAAAGAGAAGTGCATTTGCTAACTTCGGCAGGAAGAGAAGTCCAAATGAATACTTAACACCAGAGGGATGCAAGACATTTCTGGTACACCAGAAAGAGATGTATTTTATGGACACACAGAATTTTTTTTCTAAATGCTATTTTTTGTAACACCACTGTCATAAGAAAAGGTCAGGCTTATACACTGACTATTATATTTATACTATTAAAAAATTAAGGATTTTTAGGACACTTCTAAGGGGGCAGAGAGACAGTCCATCCTAGATGAGGCAAGCATGTGCCTGTGTAAAAGCAGCTATATTTACACAATTTACTCAGCTCTTTTTCTACAGATTACTGAAAAGGGCAGCTGGTTTAATATGTTCGTTTAACAGATAAAGATATGCTGAGTAAAGCAAAATTATAGCCATTGTACTCCTATTTATAAATGAGTTTTGAGTTAATTCTTGCCTTTGAAAGATCTCAAAATATCTCATAATCATACATTTAGGCTAAGAAAGATGATCTACAAGCATGGGTGATGATAAGTTGCTAGTTACATGATCTGCAAATGATGCAGCTAGGAATTAAGGGCACATTTATTATTTCACATGCAAGTGGATTAATCAGGAGCTACAACATAAAATCACATGAATTTTCTTGCATTTCACATATCACCAGTGAACTTCGTGTTAGTAATGATTGAAGTATTTGGCTGTAAACCTGTTGTGTAATGGATTAGACTTGTCAGAGCTTCATAAGATTTTGGTGGGCCTGCAAATCCAAAAAAGGTTGAAATCTCGGTGGATACTCACTTGCAGCCAGTTTTGAAATCCAGCTGCTCTGTTCTTACTCTGTCTCACTTCCAAAACAGTACTGTTGGCATTTATTTAACCGCTAAGGAAGAATGTGATCCTCACTAACCCCCCCAGACACCAGGCTCAGCTCTGGCAGGCTGGGGGAGGATTGCTGCTTGAGGAGGGTTGTGTCTTTGCCTTTTTCACCAGGCTGGTGCCATTGCTCTCCCCCTGCCAGCCCTGGGTGCTGTGCTAGAGGTGAAACGGGCTCCATGGGCCTGAAGCCTGGCTCCTCTTGAGACAGAATCCCCAAAAAGATCCTCAGACACCCCCAGGGGAGCCCACAGGGCTGTGGGAGTACAGATAACAGCCCCATGCCCTCTCTCACTTTTGTTCCTCAACCTGTCACCTGTCCAGTGACAAACAGTGCAGGGGTGGTTTGTGTCCAGGTTACACACACACCTACCCTGCTGCAGAACACAAAGCAGCCCTCATTTCAACCCCTCAAAAAAGTTTTTCATGCAAAGTGTGTTTTCTTAACTCACTGGCTTTCCAATGGCAAAAAGGATCCTTTCTACCTTATTCCTTTTTGATATCAGAAGCAAAAATGGGACTGGAAGATTTTGTGCTTTTTTTTTCCTTGTTCATATTTTAAGTTTCTATGGAGTTGAAACATAGGTGATGCTGTTGAATATTTCTCCACTTTGGTTTAAGAATTTTTTCCCTTATCTTTAATCAGTGTCAGTGGAGTGTCCCTGGCACATGAATCTAAGCACAGACCTAGGGTAAAATGAAGCACTGGGAGTTTAGACCAGGTTTGTAGCTTTTCTGCATAATGTCAGCCCATTGTACAATTCTTTATAGTGTTGGGTGTGGGGGCAAATGAATATAAATAAAAAGTTCTTTTTGGAATAAGGAGCAGGAGAGCATAGTCAGAAGCCTGGCTTCTCCGAGTGAACCAGTGCCAGAAACTTCTAATGGCACAATGGATGGGGTCAGTCAAGGACAGGCAAAGTCTCTGGATACTGCTTCCAGCAGCAGTGCCAGCCAGTGACAGCTTAAGCTGCCCATGAAATTGGACCTGAATCTTACGTAAAGCAGGACCTCACAGGTCTGTAACTCAGTTATGATTCCAGATCTGCAGAGCTTATGGGCTCTTAAATCCAACCTGTTTCAAATCCATACAAGAATCCCCATGAAGTGTATGTACATGTGTATGTGGAGGGGAGGGATGGGAATTGGGCAGGCTAAGTAGGACTGGTTAACCACGAAGTAACAGCCCTGTCCGTATCCTGTGGAAATGGTGTGATGGAGTTGTTGTTCAGGAGGTAAAAGTACATATTCAGGGCTCTGACAGGCAGACATAAAGAACCTGGGGCAGCATACAGAATTTGCCAGGAAAGCAGGGAAGAGGTACAAGCAGAAAGCAGTTTTTTCGTTGTTTCATCACAGCACAATTCCTGTTTGTTCTAACGACACGTAACTCCCTTTTACATGGGAAATAGCATATTCCAAAATTACTACTTGAAAGTGTCCCTTGGGATCTCATCCCTGAGCTCAGTTCTGTTTAATAACACAGGAAATGTAACACTGCAATTGTTCTGCTTAACCTAAATTGGAAGTCAGGCTGAATAAACAAGAGAAAGACACTGCAAATTGATCTTCATAGTGAATCTGAGCATGTGATGTTACCTAAAATAGTTACATGCATTAAATTCTTCCAGTAGGGAGTTACTGTCTACCTCAACATTACTCTCACATGTCGCTGGGCAGCTCAGTAAATAACCTCCTTTTATAGCCCAGGAGTATGTGCAAGTGCTTCTTTCTAGAAATGCAGAACGTGAGTTTAATAACTCTAATAAAGAACCAGAAGACTCTCTGCACCTTCAGGTGACAATTGCTTTCAGGAACATTTGAGTACATGTAGTTAGGGAAAATATTATAAGCAGAAGTATCCAACAAACTTCTGCAAACCAATCAATACAAAGCAGACATCTATAGATCAGTTAACACATGTATGTGTTAACACAAACATATGACCTTGGCATTATTTTCTTTATGATAACCCTCAAAAAGCCATAATGTGACCTACCAACTTTCATAAGGGGAGTGATTAGTGAGGAGTCAATATTAGTTTTGCCATTGTGCATTTATCACCCATTTTGCAAATAGTTTATACATTTTACCTTATCAAAACTTCTCAGGTTTGCTCAGCTTTGCCTGTTGCAAAGGCTTCTGAGGAGGTGAGGAACTCAGCAGTTGTACAATAGAACTGCATGATAGTAAATAGACTAAGTTTAACACATGACACTGTGTTATGAAATGTCATTGATGTGTTGTATGAGTGAACAATCATGGACTTTGTACTCAGGCTGGGCAGCCAGCCTTGGTGTTTTACTGAGGTTTGTCCTTACTACTGCTGAAGTTCAGAGAACGAAAAATGCACTCGTTCACAACATGACTGAGGGAGAGTTCCCAGGGCTCTGCATGTGGACAGAATCAATCCCATTCAGTTATGAGGTACATGGGAAACAGTGATGCTGAAATATGTATGTATCACATCCACAGAACTGGGGAAAAAGTTCATAATTCTCAAACTATGTGGAAGTGGTATAAGGTCAGTTCCTGCAGAACAGCTGAAAAATTTGTTTACATCCCCACCTGGGTCATGTTTCACAAACCTCTGATTGTTAGTCCTGTTCTCTTCTAGGCTCTGTTGAGTTTGTCCATGGATTCATTGAACTGCAGAGGCCTAAAATGAACCCCATCCCCGTGTACTCCATCAGTGGCTTTGGCTGTGCCAAGTGAGGGAGATGCTGCATTCCACATTTTGTGTGCAACGCCACTTTGAATGGTCTGGAAGTAATTTACTTCCTCTGCAGCAGCCCTTTGCTGCTGACAGACATGCAGATAGATTTGCTATCCACGTCGTCATTTTCTACATATTTTTTCTATTTTGAATTCATAATCTGACTTCAGATCCCAATGTGTAGCAACTCCTGCAGTTTGTTATCAGAGCTTACCTCCTTGATCTTAGATCACATCTTGTATGAACCAATACAAGATGATTCTCAATTCCTTCTTCCACCTGCAGGGGTTTTGGCCAACTTTTAGAAACACAGATTCCCTTCACTCTTTCAAGCCCTCACTGAAATGTTGAGTAGCCCTGAGGTGCCGAGGGGGAGCCGTGCCGTGAATGCCCCGGAACGCGCAGTTCATTCCCGCCCGTCTCCCACACCAGGGACGGGCACCGGAAGCTCGGCCGCTGATCCCTCAGGGCCCGCCCCCACTTCCCATTGGCTGAGCGCGCCGTCAATCAGCCGGGTGGGCGGGGGCACCGGGGCCGTGCTCGCGCGTGCGCAGTGCGTGCTGGGGCGCCCCGCGCGGCGGAAGCGGTGGGTCCGCGGCAGTTCCGCCTCGGCGTCCGTGGCGCTGCACAAAATGGCGAAGATCGCTAAGACACACGAAGGTAAAGCCGCTCGGGGAGGCTCCGCGCCCGCTGGCCCCGCGCCCTCGACCAGCGCCCGCGGGTTGTGCTTCCTGCCCGCTGCGGGCGGCGCCGGGCGCGGCTGGGGGAGGCGGCGGCCGAACGGGCCGGGGCTCTCTGTAATGGCGGCCGCGCCGTCAGCGCCGGGCCCGGCCCGAGGGGGGAGTAGGGCCCGGGCCTGAGGGCAGCGCTTGCCGTGCTCCCGCGGGACCGAGCGCGGCCGGGATGGAGCGGGGAGCGCCGTGTCCCCGCTCCGCTCCCTGCAGTCCGGCCCGAACCCCCCGCCCTGGGCGTCGGAAACGCCGACAGCGCGCGTTTGTCGCCGTGCCCGGGCCCTTTGGCCTCGGCCCGCGGTAAACAGGGCCCGGGGGGCGGGGGAAGGGGTGTTGCCCGCTGGGGCCGCTGGCTGAGGGAAGTGCCCCGGAGGAGGGGAAAGGGCGGCGGGGCTGCAGCGTGTGCGCTGCCATTTTACACGCGTTTCCTGCCGGCCGCGTCTCTGCGCAGGGGAACCGTGCCCGGGGTGCTTTGGGGGCGAGGCTTTGCACTGCCCCTGTGGTATTCCCCAGGGTGGATGAGTGCGCTGCTGCTTCCAGCTCTCCGTAGCGCGAATCGAACTTGTTCTTGTGGACATGCACTGCGACTTGCCCTGCTCTGAAGTATCTTCAGGCAGTGGGGAATAATTTGTGGAATTATAGTGCTCTCTTTCTGCTTTTTTACTCTGTTTCTGTGTACGATAGGTAGTCTGCTGTATTTAGTCTTAATTTACATCCGTAATTCAGTAGGAGAAGCACCTCCGGACGGTGGTTGTGCACCGTGGGGTATGCAGGGCAGCCAGATAGTCATTGTCAGGGGGCTGTTTTCAGTTTTGCACTGCAAAAACTTTTCAAATGGAGAGCCATCATCTCCCATGGAAGTAGGGTTAATGCAGTCTTTAACACTGCAGACCTAATCGGAGTTTAGGGATGAAGAAAAGCTTAAACTCACCCTTTTTATTATTGTCCTCGCCTTTTTTTTTTGTTATTTAATTTGTTTTTAATTCCAGGACATTTTTGTGGAATTACAGAGGTTGTCTTGTCCTTTGTTTATGTGCTGTGAGGCACGTAAGGGTTTGTGAGGTACTACCCAAGCGACTATTACCCATCACAGCACTCTGCCTCTTATATTATCTGAAAAGATTTTCTTAATAAAATAGTAGAATTGTTGTAGGTTGGGATTTTTTTTACTTAAATTGCTTATATATTGGAGCAAATAGTAGTCTGTTAGCTTCAGCGAAAACATTGACTGCTTCTAGTTGCACGTTTTGATTAGTGGTGTATCAGAACAGGTTTGAAACGGGGTAGTTAAATGAAAATACATATAACAAGGTATGATCATATAATGCTCTTTTCCAATGTGGAGGCATTAGCTGAACAGCTTTAGTGTTTTTCTTCTGAACTCTATCCTACCTTTTTTCACTTCCTGACTAATTTTCCCAATCAAGTTGTTTGTTGCTAAATCATCTTAGAAGATTTTTCTTATATTTGTACTGTTTTGTTAAATGCCTACTGGTTGATGTGTTCAAGACAGGACTTGAAAGATATATCAGAGCAGTTGGAGGTTGTGTCAGCTACATGGTTTAAGGGGGAACTGGTTTAGGCTGAAAAGTAAATGGTGGGTTATAAAGCCTCAGTAAAAAGACCTTTGAATTCTGCTGGAAGTAGTTTATAGTTTAATTTTTTTTTTTGTTGTTGCTCAGAAAAGAGCAAAGAGATCACTAAACATAATATGGAGGTCTAATATGTTTAAGAGTGCTAAAGTAGCTCGAAATAAAACTGCACAGGGCAAGCTAAATGTGCAAAACTGTGATAAGGCATGAAAACATAGCAAGTGTTTACTCTGTAAAGTACTACTTCAGTATAGGGTCAGGTTCTGCTTTCTTTTTTAATGCTGCAAGTAGAGCTACATATGTGGTAATGGAGTACATATTTTGAGGAAGGCTCTCAAGGCCTCTCTGAGCTCGATGTTCGCTGACTTTCAGTTCAAATGTGTTGACTTGAATAATACTCAGAATTTATAGTATGTTTCAAACCAGCTGTGCATGTTAAAGTTACTTCTTTTAAAATACCAAAATATATTTAACAGAGTAGAATACAGAAAAGGTATGAGCAGTAGGATATTATCCCCCTTTTTTTTTCCCCTCTTAAATCCCACTCCCTTTACTGTTTCTCCTTGATTGAAGTTTCTCTTGATGTTCTTGTTAACTGAATAATTTAGCAGGTACTTTGCTTTGCACAATGTATTTTTTAAGCTTTGTGATTACTCTTTCTTAATTTGATTTGTATTAAAGTGCTTTGTTAAATAGGGTGTGAGACTTTTCAGGACAGTGCCATTTAGCTCAAGGGAGGTAAACACATCCTGAATGTCAGAGTAGCATTTCCAGCTAAATATGTGATGCTTTCAAAATGGCCAACCAGGCTATCTGTTGCTACAGATTTGGTTCGAGGGGTTTTGTGCATGTCAAATGGGCGTTCTCTTTGGAGGGCCCCACTTAAACTGGCACCTGGAAACTGTGTGGCATTGGGTGAAAACTGTGGTGTCCGTAAGTGGGATTTGTTGACCCTGTCCTATGCAGACTTTCTTCTTTGGCGCAGATAACCCAGCAGGCTTTGCTGTAAGGAACGAGAATGCTCCTTTGTCTGCCAACAGATATAATCCCTGTAATTTAAAGGAGAAGCCCAACAATAAATGAAACCTGTACCCTCTTCAGTAAATGTAGCTGTTTTAAAAATAAAATCAGACAACAAGGCCTTAGTATGCTAAGTGTTGCTAAGAACTATTAATAAGAAAATACTTTCGCATTAATGCTTTTGCTGCAGGAATCACACGATAGTTTTAATAGACTCTATTGATGGTGGTAGTGGTGGGAGGCCACAGACAAGCAAATCTCAGTGGCTCATTCTACAGGGCAGGGGATTTGCTGGTGTGTTACTTGACTGAGTTATGTGGTCAGGTTGATTTAGTCAACAGGTGATGGAAAGGCGGGATGACCCTGCATTGTAGGCAAGATCTGTAGGGTTTTTTCTGGGGTGTGTGTTGAAGTTTGTTACAGTTATGGATGTTCAGTCAGGACTTACTGTGCTACTGAAGAGGCAGAGTGTTGTTCCAGTCGCTGCTCTTTAGAAATAAGAAACAATGTTATTGTACTCTAAAATCACTTAGTGTGAGTAGTGTTGTCCTTGGGAGAGTTGGAAGCTTTGGATATTCCCTTTTGCCCGAGAGCTGCATTGCACCAGGCTGCAAAAGGAGTCAGGAACTTCATCTGTTCTCTGAAAGAAATAGAAATAACTAAAAAATCTGTGAGGAGAGTCTTTGAGTTGCATTTGGTTCCATTAACCGTGCCACAGGATGACTTCACTAAAGTGGAATACCTTGAGATGACAGCGGTAGTAAGCAGGATACATGTGCCTCTGAAGGCGATCGGGGCCCCTGTGGGCAGGAGAGATCCCTAATTCGGCATTGGTTTCTTTCCACAGCTTCTCCAGGAGGTAACATATGGGGGAAACAATGTGTCTGAAGTTTGCTGTGCAGGATTTTAGTGGGAGCTGGATGTACATGTGGGCCGGATTCAGCAGGTGCTCAGGGCCAGCAGATTAAAGCTTTTGTCAGGTTTCAGCTTCTCAGGAGCTCAAGGCATCATGAGTTTCTGAATGCAGAGGTGACTGTCCAAGGTATTCTGTTCTAGATACCTACAAAATGTTGGTGGAAGCAAGATTTTAATCAGCGTCTATGGTATATCTTCGGTGGGTGGGACTCTTGATGAGTTTAGAAACTTATTTCTGCTGGTTTTCCCCCTAGCTCACTGCTGGAATTGCTGATGTGCAGTCAGGTTTACTGTGCTTTAAGTGAAGTCAGTGCTCCTGCAGAGGCCCTATGTGAACACTTAGTCCTGCTGTTCTCACTCAGCTATATGACAAAGATTTGTCAGGTAAAACTGGGTGTTCAGTTACTGCTCTAGAAAACATGCCTTTGTACAGGAAGCATAATTTGGCTTACAGTGGTGTGTGGTTTTTTGTTTGCTTTTCTTTTTTTTTTTTCTTTTTTTTTTTGGTTATTGGTATTCTGATAAGCTAAGGGAAGGACCCAGCTGGGATGTTAAGTCTTGAAGTTTACAGGGTTGACAGTTTAAACTTTTAAACTAAACAATTCTGATCCAATAATTTGCATTAGCATCTTATCTTTAAAAAAAAAAAAAGTATTTTAATTTTTGTTGTGTTTTTTAGTAGATATTGTGGTATAGTGTCTTTTGCAAGATGACTTTGTGGGAAAACCTTATGAAATCTTTTCATCCTGAAAAAAAGAAATGAGCAACAGTAGTAAATAACTAGTAAATAGTCAAGATTTAGGATTATTTGTGAACAGAATTTTCTATAGCTTTTTTTGTAAATTGGCAAATTTCCCTTAGGATAATGTAGCAGGCAGTACTGGTTTTGGTGGGAGAGGGTGAATCACAGAATCATTGATGTTGAAAGTGTCTTTTGAGACCAAGTAATTGAATTCTTCCTCTCAACCATAATCCTTTGTATTCCTGCAGCCATGAGACAACTCTTGGGTGTAAAACTCATATGAAAACAGTAATAATTTTTATGGAGCTAGCTGCGCCTTAATATATCTGCATCATGATTACATTTATTGAAAACAGTTGAATTACTGCCATTTATTTTCTTGTTGTATTATAGCAAATAGGAGGAAGGCATGGTTTAATTTGGTTCCTTGTTTGGTGGATTAATAAGTTAATGTTCTTTCTGAAAGTACCAAGTTTCTAAGGTCAAAAGTGACCACCAGAGTTGATTAGAGTCAGATCCTGATATAGTAAAAGAATTGACAGAGCTCCCATTTGTCCTGTTTGAAGGGAAGGTGTTTTGTTATCCAGAAGAAAAGTAGACTTGTAAAAGGTGTTGGTGCAGTCGGGAATAATGATGAGTAACATTTGAGCTGCCAAAGCGAAAAGTTTTGGGGTTTTTTTGTTAAGTTGGTACCCAGTGACAGAGTGATTTTTAAAAATTTGTTTATTCAAAGATAATACAGCTTTGCATATGTTACAAAACACAGTACTGTGTTGTTTATTAAGTCTCAGCTATGAACTCATGCAGTAGTTCTTCTGTACAGGTTTGTTTAAATTAGCAAAATTGGTGATAACATTGTGGAAGGCTTTTTTTTAATGAGAGGATTGCCTTGTTGCAAAAGCATTTTGTTAGTACAATGTTGAGAAATATTGCTGTGGTGTAAATTACCTTCTCTGTTATCTCTGAAAGATGAGATAATGTGGGTTTGAATAGTTTGGTTTAGGCCTTACAATTAAAGTAGTCTGTGCTGTATAATATAACAACTTAAGGAAAAGCTGCTTATAAATACCATGATCTTATCGTTGTGTGTGTCATGTTTGTTTATTTCTTTAGCGATAATCTTTGAGTTGGGGAAAAAAAACCTTGGTTTGCTGTACATCTTAACATGAATATTACATTTTCTGTGTATATGTAAAAAGACTACTTTTTGTGTCTTTACCATAGATATTGAAGCACAGATTCGAGAAATTCAAGGAAAAAAGCCTGCTCTTGATGAAGCACAAGGAGTAGGCCTTGATTCCACAGGATATTATGATCAAGAAATTTATGGAGGCAGTGACAGCAGGTTTGCTGGATACGTCACTTCTATTGCAGCAACTGAATTGGAAGATGTAAGTGATTTTATGTATTTGTTTGTTTAAGGCATGCAATCTAAGTATTTTTAAATCAATTTTGAGAAATTTTTTATAGCAGTTGCTTATGGTAAAAACAGTTGTTGTCATTAAAGTCATATTGGACCAAATATGTCTTATCAGGGAAGCTCATAATCATCGAATAGTTTGGGTTGGAGAGACTATCTAGTGCCGACCCCCCTGCCATGGGCAGGGACACCCTTCACCAGGACAGGTTGCTCAGCTTGGCCTTGAACACTTCTGGGGATGGGGCATCCACGATTTCTCTGGGCAACCTGTTCCAGGTCCTTACCACCCTCACAGTGAAGATTTTTTTTCCTAATATCCAATCTAAACTCTCTCAGTTAGAAGCCATTCCCCCTTGTCCTGTCACTACATGCCCATGTAAAAAGTCCCTTTCCAAGTCTCTTGTAGGTTCTCTTCAGATACTGGAAGGTCATAATTAGGTCTTCTCTAAGCTGAACAAACCCAACCCAGCCTTTCCTCATAGAAGAGGTCTCCATCCCTCTAATCACCTTGGTGGCCTCCTCTGGACCTGGTCCATCAGGTCCATATCCTTCCTGTTGCTTCTCCCCTGCTGGAGACCCCAGAGCTGGATGCAGCACTCCAGGTGGGGTCTCACCAGAGCAGAGCAGGGGGACAGAATCCTCTCCCTCCTCTGCTGCCCGTGGTGCTCTGGATGCCCCCCAGGACATGGTTGCCTTTCTGGACTGTGAATGCACGTGGCTGGGGCATGTCCATCCTCATCCACCAGCACACCCAAATCCTCCTCAGCAGGGCTGCAATTTTAGGTCTGGCTTATACTTCACAAATTGCACTTCGAGAGCCCTGTAGGCCCAAAAAGAAGGCCAAAGGTTGTGGCCTGGTTGTTAGCCTTGCCTAGAATGATTAATTTTGTTCTGTTGTTGTTGCCAAGATTAAAAATTATGGTAAAAAAATTTTAATAAGTCTTTGTTCAACAAATTTCAGTGACTATTCTAAAATTTGTGTTTTCACTTAATTTCAAATTTCAGAGCAGTTTTTGAGAATTGGCTTTTTTGCTGTAGTGTTCCCCTTATGTATCTGCTTGTAAGATTACTTTATGTTAATTTCTAATGCTAAATATTTGACCGCGTTTTCAGTTGCAGGAGCAGTCAGAAACTGTGGTTCTAATCATAAATACATAGGCAACTACATATTACACCAAGTGAATTATATTTCTGAGAGTGAGGAAGATTATGTTCAGCTTAGTACTAGTTGATACGTTGGTGGTTTTTTTTAGTGATGTACTGTGTGTCATCCATAAATGTGTAAGAACCCCTTAATTAAAAATTTCCATTGCTCTGGGACTCACTGAAAAAGTTTCATAGTTTTAAGAGAAGTTTTTCTTTTGGATTGCTGTATACTATTGCATAGAAACTGACTACTAATACTAAGAAATAGATAGCAAAATGGAGTGCTTGTTATTGGCCTTGTGATTAAGTATAACTAAACTACTATGAATATGTCTCTGAATTTTTCACTGTTTCTGAAGCTTTTTTATAGGATTGCTTACTCAAGTTGTGTTCTATATGTATAGCTGACTTCTAAGAAAAATAGTTTATCTGTGCACCAGTTTTCTTATGCCAACTAGGGAGCTATATCAGTAGGGAAGATGTTTTGTCTAACTGGTGTAGACAGCATACTTGCTAAATTGTGGCATATTGCAGAATATTTGAGCCTTGCAAAGAACAAGACACCTTTTTAGTGATATGGATAGACTTATTTGATTCAGGAGTTTGGAAGTAATAATAAAAGCTATATGAGAAAGCTGGCTAAAATTTGGAATGAACTATTATACTTGTCCATTTCCATCTTTTCTATGACCACAGCATGTTCACTTGATGTTATTTTATCTAAATATAGTATCAGCATGACAAATTTGCCATGTCTTTTTACTGACAGGATGATGATGACTACCCTTCCACCAGTTTGCTTGGCCAGAAGAAGCCAGGGTACCATGCTCCAGTGGCATTGCTTAATGACATACCACAGTCTACTGAACAGGTACGACTTAATTGAAGGCAGAATAAAATTCTAGTTTAGGCATTAGGGGAAAAAAGTGTTAAAGTTTATCAATACCATACCTTGTCTTCTGGAAATACAAGATGTATGTAAAGGGCAATGCTTTTTTGATTTTGCTGTAAGGTTGTTACTGCTTTAGCTTGGAATTTCACAGGGTGATAAAAATTGGCATTTGTGCTTGTAAAGCCAATATGGGCATATAAACTAAACTCTTGTGTTTTTTTTTTTATTTTTATTGAAAGTCACATACTTCAGAAATTAAAATAACTGGAAAACTAAATGTCCTTTATACTTCTGTTTTTTTAAGAAAAAAAGTTTTATATTTCTGGAGTATTTTTCTGTGAAATTCAAAAGCACTTAAAGTAGCATTAAGTCAGGCTACAAAAAGAAGGGGGAAAGGCTGACAACACAATGCTTTACTAACAAGAGGATAAACTCTTACAATAGAAAATTTTTATCAAAAGTGATTTCATAAGAAGCTCTGTGTTAAAAAAGTGAAAGTCTAGTTACAGAAGTAAAATGTATGTTAGCATAGTGTTTTGACATTCCTGTATAGTTAAGATGAAAAATAATCTCTGCCTTTTTTGTAACATCCGAAAATGAATACAGTACCAGACACTTATCATATTCCTCCTCATAGATATGTGACTAACAGGCTTTTATTCTTTTTTGGTTTTAGTATGATCCTTTTGCAGAACACCGTCCTCAAAAGATTGCAGATCGGGAAGATGAGTACAAAAAGCACAGGCGGATGATGATAATTTCCCCTGAGCGTCTTGATCCTTTTGCAGATGGTAATTTATTTTGACTTTTCTATACCCTGTATGGAATTTTTGTCCTTAAATGTCTTTAGCCCTTTGATTTCTGTTGGCATGCTTATAAACTTAGTTTTGTTTTAAACATCCCCTTTTCATAGAGATTTGGTTGAAAATCTAGATGCCATATTCTTCATCTTTATAATACGAGTTTTCTTTCCAGGTAGAAGGACAAGAAAATTGTCAATGAGCCATTGCCATAGAAACACAAAGGGTTAAAGGTTTCTCTTTTCTTTTGTTTTGGGTTGTGCGTTGTACTTTGAACAACTTGTGTATTGAGTGCTCAGATTCATTCAGTACCTTGAAAGTTTTCATTCCAAGTCATAGATTTACAGGGTTACTGCTTTTGAATTGCTAGTTCTCAAATAGAGCACCTAATTCTTACCATCCTATGTAAACTTTAGGTGGTATAGCTAAAAGAAACAAAAGCATATATAAGACTTTGATACTACTAATAGTTCAAGTCTGTTCTGATAATTTTAGAATGCAAGTCAGGAAAAGGGGTGCTAGTGGGTCTGACAGAAATTTTCTTCAGGTGAGTGAGTTTCACGTGTGGCAATAAGGTGCCTGTTGGCGTAAAATTAAGTAGCTATTTTGCAGGTTTTACAATTGAGAATTTCAGCCTGCATGAATTATTAGGGATATTAATTATTTTACTTGCTTAATTGTAATTGATATAAACATGTATTGTCAGAATTCACAGGCCCATACTAACTGTCCTTAATTTCTTTCCTACAGCAGTACTGCTATATGCCAGTCCTGTCTGCATTCTTAAGGGTGCAGTTCAACACATCCTGTGTAGATTATGGTGAAAAAGTATTCCAAAGGAAAGTCCTATCAAAGCTAGTGTCAGAAAGACACAGCCAATTGGGCAGTGATCTTCAGCATAGAAATGTTTAAGAAGTTTATTTTTTCCCTGAAGTATAATGCTATACCACTTATATAGCAAATTTGCACATTTTTCTTAAAGAAAAGTGTTTTTCTTGACAAGTCTCATATCTATAAAGTTGGGCTTCTTTTAAAGTATTAAAAAATTTAATTAATGCAAGATACACAGCATATGGTGTACAAAACCCATTTCCTGTGAGTATCATTGTGGTGGTGTATGTACTGTGTTGCATTCAGCTCCCAATCACAATTGTACCTTCAGAGGAGAAGAGGGGGAAAGTGTCATCAAACAGCTTTTGGGGGTTTATTTATTTATTTATTTTAAAAATTCTTTTAATGAAGCCCTATACAATATGACACTAGAAGGTCTGTGAGACATGTCCAGATTTGTCAAACTTATAAATGGGTCTTTATGATAAAACAATTTAGACATTACTTAGGTATGCAATAGTTATTTATAGTCAGGTAACAAGTAGGATTTAACGGCTTGCACAAGGTAATGTTTTGATTATAAATATCTTTCCAAAGTGTTACTAATGGTAAAGAGATAATTTTCTAGGCTTCTATTCTGCTGCTTGAAGTCAGAACTGCTGATGGAGACAAAGGCACGAAAGTGTACGTATTCCGGATTAGCAACCCAGGAACCCATCACTTCTGAAGACTCTTAACTGTGTTGTCATTTTATCATTTTTATCGGCTTTAAAATATTTGTTTGAAACTGCAGTAGTTATGTTTGTGTTCAAACAGGTTAAATTGATCAGCAAACTGAATAAACGTAAGATACATGTAATTTTTAAATTTTTCAATCAAAAAGTAAAATTAAATGATCATGGAATAATATAATACTAGAGCAGGACAGTAGAAGTCAATAGTTTTTGCTTATCCTGTACTCATTATGCTCCATTCCTGTTGCTGTTCTCTTCTACAGGAGGGAAGACTCCAGATCCTAAAATGAATGCCAGAACATACATGGATGTTATGCGTGAACAGCATTTAACAAAAGAAGAGGTGTGTGGAGGGGGGAGGGTTTTCCGCTTGAACAGAGTTTCATATTAGAGCCTTTGAAAGCATGCTGAGAAAGTGGGAATATAAATTCTGTTGACTTAGTGTTGATTTAGAAGTCCTTTTCTTTGGGAGATCCTGTTCTTCACATATTGAAAGTTAGTAGAATTTAAAGACGAAAGTTTTGAAAAACGTCTATTCTACATAATTCCTAAACAATGCAGGGAGAAATAGTTTCAGTATATTTTCATCTGGGTTTTTTATAGCACTTGTGCTTTCTGTTTATTTTCTTTCACAGGATGAGAGACAAAATCTTAACAGTGACTGAGAAGTATTCAGTGTCAGAGATGTTTGTTTTTGTGAGTTCTGTGTCAAGGAATTCCAGGGAGGTTTTAAAAGGCTTTTGTTGAAGTACCTACAACAGATGTTGCAGTACTAAGATGTGGTATAAGGTTGACATTTGGTTTTAAATATTAAAAGGAAAGGAAAAAAAATGCTAAAGTACATGCTTTACTCATAGCTATTAAAAATTCAGTAATTCACTAAAAAGATACTGGTAATGTAATCAGATTTCTTGCATAAAACCTGCAGTGCTGTCTTGTTAATTAGAACAAGACCTTGTAGTTCCAGTGATTTCTGAAATTGAATTCATACTTCTCTTAGCCTGATTTAATAATTAGTTTGAAATTTTGACAATCTTACTGCTTATGGATCCATTGATAAGTGCAAAATAGTCTAGGTTAGTGTGCTGTTTTACCAGTATCATCTCAGAATTTTAAATGAGCGTCTCAGGGCTTTTATATGCCATGGGATGTAGCTCACATGAACGTATTTTCGAAGTCATCCACCTGTAATCCACTGAAGTAGAAGTTGTTTGAAACAGATGGGTAATGATTTTAAGGCATACATATGGGTGACAGAAACTGATAGCTTTCAGAATTCTTTATGCCCTTACATATGGTGTAAGAATGGCTTTTATAGAAAAATCAGTTTAAAAACAGCCCCTCCAAACACATATCTGCATGGTCAGTGTAGAAGAATTTGAAAAAACGTGTGATCTTGAAATGAAAGCAGTAGCTAATTGCATGTTATTTGATTAAAACCTAAAAAAAATCATAAAAATATATGATAGAGCTGAAAAAACTCTTGTATAATCTCGAGGCCTTCTTAAGAAATATGTTTGTTTGTATTTTTGTGCTTTTGAACAGAGGGAAATTAGGCAACAACTAGCTGAAAAAGCTAAAGCTGGAGAGCTTAAAGTCGTCAATGGAGCCGCTTCTCAGCCACCTTCAAAACGCAAACGACGTTGGGATCAGACAGCTGATCAGACTCCTGGGGCCACCCCTAAAAAATTGTCCAGTTGGGATCAAGCAGAGGTAATAATCCTAGTGCTCATCAGCTAGACACAGGACTAGTTCTCTTGAATGTCAGAAGTTTCTTGCTCTACTTAAAAAGAGCAACTAGCAGTATTTTACTGTAGTGTGTGGGTGATACTGATACTTTTGGTTTTGTGTTGTATAGACTCCTGGTCATACTCCATCTCTGCGATGGGATGAGACTCCAGGCCGTGCAAAGGGTAGCGAAACCCCTGGTGCCACCCCGGGCTCGAAAATATGGGATCCAACTCCCAGTCATACACCAGCAGGAGCAGCAACACCCGGACGGGACACACCTGGTCATGCAACACCGGGCCATGGGGGTGCCACTTCCAGTGCACGTAAAAATCGATGGGATGAAACACCGAAAACAGAAAGAGGTATTGGCAACAAAGTGGACAGTACATGATAAGTTCTGAATGGTTAATTGTGTTGATTTTTTCACTTTAACAGTGGGTTCAGAAATCAGGCAAGAAGTAATTATGTTCTGACATCTAGTGGTTGAAGTGGAGTGTTGTTCTTGTTGGTGTTTGTAGCGTTGAGGTCTGCCTGTGAGCTTAACTCACACCTGGGAAAGTATCTTGGCTCAAAAATTGAATCAAAGTTTTGTGTTTCTAGTGACTGCTGCAGGTTGGGATTTTAATGTGTAGAGGAGATAGTAAGGGAGCTCAGGTTGTCTTTGCGCTGTATAACTTTTTTGAAAAGGTTATAATTAGAAGTTTTGGAGGTGATTTCTCACCTACCTTGTTTGAATTTGCTTCATGTCAGAACGGTGAAAAATTGTTGCCTAATGCTTTTATCAAGGGAGTATGTGGAGTACTTTGTTCAATTTCTAGAATATCTGAGTAGTTCTGGTTTTTTTTAGAATTTTATATTTTTATGCTAGGAGTCAACAAGATGACGACACAATTTTTTCATAAAATGAAGTTCTCTTTTGGGTATTTTTAGTGTAATGCCTGTGGTTTTTTTCAGTATTTACCAAAGTAGTCTTTACTTTTTTGTCTACTGTTTGTTCATTTGATACCTTTTAATTTGTGTAGAAATGAGGATGTGACGTTAAAAATGAGTGTGGATATTGATACTGTAGTTGAGTGTGTACTGTTCAGCTTTCTGCAAAAATTGTTTTTGTTTTTCCTTAGATACTCCGGGCCATGGCAGTGGATGGGCTGAGACACCTCGTACAGATAGAGGTGGTGACTCCATTGGTGAGACACCAACCCCAGGAGCAAGTAAAAGAAAATCCCGATGGGATGAAACGCCTGCGAGCCAGATGGGTGGCAGCACTCCTGTTCTGACACCTGGCAAAACCCCCATTGGGACACCAGCGATGAACATGGCAACGCCTACCCCAGGTAAGCTCAGTCCCTTGTCCGAGGCTTCACTTGGTTTTGTGGGAATGAAGATTTACCTTTATATTGTCTCTTGAAATAGGCTGCAGGCCAACATGCTCTCTTGCCTCTACGGAAGCATTCAGTATATGCTCAGTTTACTGTTTTTCATGTCCACAGCATCTTAGTTCTGGAGGGGAATTGAGACTTAAATTGCAAGTTTGTTGCTGTTTAGTTTAGTTGGCAAAAAAATTCATAAAAGGCTCTCAAAAAGTCTGATATCTTACTACTGATTTCAAGTGCCATGGAAACTTAAGAGAGCATTTAAGAGCTAAGCAAACAAGTCACCTCCTGCATACAGACTTTTTTTTTTAAAAATACTTGTCCCTTTTTTGAAATTTGAATATAGGTCATATCATGAGCATGACTCCTGAACAGCTGCAGGCTTGGCGTTGGGAAAGAGAAATTGATGAGAGAAACAGACCACTTTCAGATGAGGAATTGGATGCTATGTTTCCAGAAGGATATAAGGTAATTCATCTGGATTACAATACAGCAGACCATGATGGTTTTTTCTTTTTGCCAGGGATTATGGATTCCCCCCCCCCCCAAAGTAGAATGTTTCAGATTAACTATTGATAATTGATAGAAGATGCCTGCTTGATTTGGTTACTGATTTATTGTAAATCCATTAGAAAGGAAGATCTAAAGGTGATCTCGAAGGCCAGTCATTATTCTGCTTCTCAGTGTTGGGGATGCCTGTCAAGGTCAGAAATGAGCTCTGAAAGGACTGATAAAAATACTGAGTCCATACGCAGAAGACATAGAAGAGAGTAAGATACAAGTATACTGTGACAATGCAGAATTTGAAGTGCTCCTTTATTCCTTGGAGACTTCAAAATTTATTATCCAAGCTCTCAGTAGTGGAAGTGAGCTTTCTTCTGAAATATTGTCAATACAGGATAAGCACAAATAAAAACTGTCATGATGAATTTGTTTGTATTGATGTGAACATGGGATCTGATGTAGGCAATTACACTGGTACAAATCCCCAAACAAACAAAACGAAAGCTAGAACTTGAGTGATGTTTTTTATTTTATGCTTCTCTCTTTTTATGTCTGTTGCATTAAATTAAATTTTGTTCTTTTTTTTCTGTTGGTTCTTCCCCCACCAGCTGGTTATGTACCTATTCGCACTCCAGCTCGTAAACTTACAGCAACTCCAACGCCTTTGGGAGGCATGACTGGATTCCACATGCAGACAGAAGACCGGACTATGAAGAGCGTTAATGACCAGCCATCTGGCAATCTTCCATTCCTAAAGCCAGATGATATCCAGTACTTTGATAAACTGCTGGTAAATGAGATTTCACTCATGCTGATGTAACTTTCTTGATTTCTTTTGAATATGTGGCAATGCCCATTTACTTGTCTGGACTTATTTGTAGGTTGATGTTGATGAATCAACTCTGAGTCCTGAAGAACAGAAGGAGAGAAAAATAATGAAATTACTTCTGAAAATAAAGAATGGCACACCTCCCATGCGAAAGGTAAGATGAATTGTTGGATGCATGTACGTAATTATGTGTATCAAAAACTGGTGTTTGTTTTCAAGTTCAGCTTTGGTTGTTCATGGGGTTCTCCTTAAGATAATCTTCTAAACTTTGATATCCTATTGTGGTTTAACACCAATTGACAACTGGGCCCCCCACAGCTCCTTGCTTCCCCCCTACCTCACCTCCAGTGGGGTGGGGATGACAATCAAAGGAGTAAAAGTGAGAAGACTTGTGGTTGAGATAAGAACAATTTAATAATAACAATAACAACAAGAATAGTAAAGGAAAAAAAAAAACCAAAAATAAAAGAGAAAAATAACCCCCCAGAAAACCAGTGATGCAGATGGAAAGCTGAGCATGGTGCCATATGGTGTGGAATATCCTTGGGGTCAGCTGTCCTGACTGTGTCCCCTCCCACCTCCTTGTGCCCCTCAGCCCCCTCTCTGGTGGTGCGCAGTGAGGAACAGAAAAAGCCTTGACTCCGTCTAAGCCCTGCTCAGCAGTAATTAATACATCCCTATGTTATCAGCACTGTTTGCAGCACAAACTCAAATCAGCCTCATACTAGCAGCTGTGAAGAAAATCAACTTTATCCCAGTCAAAACAGCCTATTTCTTTATTGCTTTCTTCCTCTTCAGTATCTATGTGTGTTTTTGTTTATCATTCAGTATAGTTTAGTATTGCTGCTCTTTTTACAGTAATGTCAGTCACTAAATGTTATATGGCTTGAATATTTTTTTTACAGTTATGAGAAACCACATTTATAGTGCCTTTTGCTGACAGGGCTTTGTAATTTTCTGGATTTTGCTTCCTACATTTAAATTAGCAGTGTAGCTCTTTACGTTCTGGCCTTAACCGTTAGGCAACACAATAGCAGTGTTTTCTGCACAGGTTTGCTCTAAATTTACCAAAGCACCAAGCTGCCTAGATACAAGTAAGTTCTGTGAAGCTACTTTTCAGATGGAGCCAATATTAGACCAGAGGCACACACCTGAGAGCCAACAGCAAGGGGTGTTTGTTTAAACACAAATGTGTGATGACAGATCTGCATAAAATTTTTTGAAGTTGTTTTGTGGTGGGAGGGTCAAGTATTTTTAAGCCTGTGGTTATAGTCAGTTGCATTTTAACTTGGTTAGTATCTGTTTTATAATTGTGCAGTGTTGTTTCCTTAGTCTAACGGGTAGGCTTTTTGGTTTTATCTAGGCTGCATTGCGACAGATTACTGATAAAGCTCGGGAATTTGGAGCAGGGCCGTTGTTTAACCAGATTCTGCCTCTGCTAATGTCACCAACACTTGAAGATCAGGAGCGTCACTTACTTGTCAAAGTCATCGACAGAATTCTTTACAAACTGGATGACTTGGTCCGACCGTATGTACACAAGGTCTGTTACAGTTTACTATTTAGTCTGATTTGCCTTTTCTGCAGTTGATGTGCATATTGGAAGAGGATGATACCAAGTTTTTTAAAAAAAATTTTGTTTAAGAAATATGAAAGCCAATTATAAGTTTTAATAGTAATTGAAGTGTGGGTTTTATAGTATTAAGGCATGATGTAAATATGATACATGCCTATTTGGAGGTGGGAAGGGGATCTTACCTGATCTACGTAGTATCTCTGGACCAGGTCCTTTAGAGACAAAAAGCTGTAAAAGCAACATAATAGATGTAATTTTTTTCCTGATCATAATAAAGTTATAGGCTTGGATCTCTGGAATCATCATTGTAGGGCCAGGAATACTATTAGAAGTATTAATGAAAGGCAATATTTGATCTTTTTCAGATCCTTGTCGTCATTGAACCATTGCTGATTGATGAGGACTACTATGCTAGAGTGGAAGGCAGAGAAATTATTTCAAACTTGGCTAAGGTAAAGCTCCGTCCTTCTTGGACGCACTGAGTTACCTTACGTTATGTTTATAGGCATGGCAGAAGAATTAACGGTGCTGTTCATAAATACAATTGCTGCGTTTCATATGTTTTTTCCTTCAGGCTGCTGGTTTGGCAACAATGATCTCCACAATGCGACCTGATATTGATAACATGGATGAATATGTCCGAAATACGACAGCTCGAGCCTTTGCTGTTGTTGCCTCTGCTCTGGGCATTCCTTCTCTGTTACCCTTCTTGAAAGCTGTCTGTAAAAGCAAAAAATCCTGGCAGGCCAGACACACTGGCATCAAGATTGTGCAGCAGATTGCCATTCTTATGGGTTGTGCTATCTTGCCTCATCTCAGGAGCTTGGTTGAAATTATTGAACATGGTAAGTTGTTCTGCTTTCCTGGGCAAAGTTACAGTCAGGTCCTGGTTTTGTTGTTGTTCTGTCCTGGTTCTGTTGTTGTTCTGACACAGAAGAATTTCAGCTGACTCTGAAAAAAGGAATAGTGGTTGAGTATTCCTGAAAATAAATAAATGCCTTTCCCACTGCTCCTCTCTTTTTACTGTTTTGAACTTAAGCCACAACAAGTACAAGAAGTGTTACTAAACACTGTTCTCTTGCAGGACTGGTGGATGAGCAGCAGAAAGTTCGCACCATCAGTGCTTTGGCCATTGCTGCTTTGGCTGAGGCAGCTACTCCCTATGGTATTGAGTCATTTGATTCTGTTCTGAAGCCTTTGTGGAAGGGTATACGTCAGCACAGAGGAAAGGTATGTCTAAAATACTTTTTGTAGTTTGAACTGAAATGGATGTGTACTTTCTGTAACTAACTAGGGACATATTTCTGCATTTAAATAGGGTTTGGCTGCCTTTTTGAAGGCTATTGGTTACCTGATTCCACTCATGGATGCCGAGTATGCAAACTATTATACCAGAGAAGTCATGCTAATCCTTATCAGAGAGTTCCAGTCTCCTGATGAAGAGATGAAAAAAATTGTGTTGAAGGTATGTCAGAATGATTGTTTAGCATTAGTATCGGATACATATGTATTTACTTTTCTTAAATGAAAACCCACAAACCAACCAAATAAACAAAAAAAGTCTACCCCAAAGCCCACACCATACAGAATTAAAATTGTTGGATTTTTATTTCCTGTCAGGTGGTAAAGCAGTGTTGTGGTACGGATGGTGTTGAAGCAAACTACATTAAAACAGAAATCTTGCCACCTTTTTTCAAACACTTCTGGCAGCACAGAATGGCGTTGGACAGAAGGAATTACAGACAGGTATTTTGATTTTTTTTTTAGCTGGGAAGTTATTTACAGTAGACTAAAATTCACATTAGGATGTTCATTCAGGCTAGATGCTTAATTTTGACTGTGTCCTGAAACTGATTTTTGTTTGTACTAGTGATACAGAAGTTGTGTAGCTAAGACGACTCACAGGTTCTTAGGAGGTTATCAAGACATTTTACATCTGTCAGTGTGAGTCTACCTCAGTTGTAAGGTGGGGTAGGCTGCCCTGTTTGTGTTAAGAACATTGGATGATTTCTAAAGGTAAAACCAGTTGTTTGTAGTGGACTTAATATACATGATACTGTTTCTCTTCAAACTGGGGAGATTATTTTCAAGATGGAGAAAGTAGATTTTAGCAACAGTTGCTTACCTAACATTTGTGTATTTCAGTTGGTTGATACAACTGTGGAGCTGGCAAATAAAGTTGGAGCAGCAGAAATTATTTCCAGAATTGTGGATGATCTAAAAGATGAGGCTGAGCAGTACAGAAAAATGGTCATGGAGACAATTGAGAAGATAATGGGAAATCTGGGAGCAGCAGACATCGATCATAAACTGGAAGAGCAACTTATTGATGGTATCTTGTATGCCTTTCAGGAACAGACAACCGAGGTATGGCCGAGGGTGTTCAGTGTTTGCTTCACTTTGGTTGTAAGCCAGCTCACTGTTAGCTATGCAGAAATGTACACTCTTAAAGTTAGATTTTGAGAATCCCTTTTTAGATGTCAGTGCTCCAATTGATGAAATCCAGAAGCAGTCTCTGGAATGTTAGCATTTTAATAGCAATTTTGGATGATGTCAAGTTTAGTTCAAGTGTAGTGTTGCTGTTGGTCTGATTTTCCTTTGTTGTTCTTACTCTTAGGATTCTGTGATGCTGAATGGTTTTGGCACGGTGGTTAATGCTCTTGGCAAAAGAGTTAAACCCTACTTGCCACAGATCTGTGGTACAGTTTTGTGGCGTTTGAACAACAAATCAGCCAAAGTCAGGCAACAGGCTGCTGACCTGATCTCTCGTACTGCAGTGGTCATGAAGACTTGTCAAGAGGTATTGTATGGACTTCTCCTACCAAGTTAGCTCAAGCATGACATAGTGATGAGAGGGAGAGAATTAACTTCTGAATCTTTTTACTTGGTTGCAGGAAAAACTGATGGGACACTTGGGTGTTGTTCTGTATGAGTACCTGGGTGAAGAATATCCTGAAGTACTGGGCAGCATACTTGGAGCGCTTAAGGCTATTGTGAATGTTATAGGTATGTTTTTGTATTCATTACATGGCTGTTCAGGAGGAAAATGAAAAGGCATTATAAAACTAAATGTGCTTCTTTGAATTCAACAGGTATGCACAAGATGACACCCCCCATCAAAGATCTGCTGCCACGGCTGACACCTATTCTGAAGAACAGACATGAGAAAGTGCAGGAAAATTGTATTGATCTTGTTGGGCGCATTGCAGACAGGTAAGTTAAATAATGATAGAATATCTGACGCTCTGTGGGAAATTATTGTAGCAAAAAGCTTAAGCGGAGTATTCTGTTTGGCATCTGGGTGTTTATTCTCATCTCTAGGTATTTCTGAAGTTATGCATAAAGCTTAAGATGAGATATTTAGCAGGTGGTCTGTTGAACACATTGTAATTATATTATTTTTCAAATGTGTGGTAAGAAGTATGTTGTCCACTTATGCAAACTTAGAATGCACACAATATAATAAATTTTGAGTACACCCTTGACTGGTGAAGGTCTAATATTAACAGATACCCAATTAAGGAAAGGCTTAAGCAGTATCCCTCTGTTGATAGCAAATTAATAGGTGCTGCAATTCGTGTGGTTTTATTTAAAAACTTCTCACATCACTGAAGAGGTATCTCTATTCTCTTTCAGAGGTGCAGAGTATGTTTCAGCAAGAGAATGGATGAGGATCTGCTTTGAACTGCTCGAATTATTAAAAGCTCACAAAAAAGCTATCCGAAGAGCCACAGTGAACACCTTTGGTTATATTGCAAAAGCTATTGGGTAAGTTGATTTAATGCTTATCCACTTCTGCACGCAGTTATGAAGCATAGTGGTGACTGACAATTTTCTCCTGAGAAATATTCAAACTTCTCTACATTTTAGATGTGCAGACTTGGTTTTACTCATTTTGTAGAAGAATACAGGCACCTGTTCTTCATTAACATAGCATGCTGCACTTCTGAACAAAATTTGTAGACTAGCAAGGTTCGAGTGTAATTTGGCAGTAAGAGCTGTTTGTCTCATGAATTTTTTAATACTACGATGTATTCAGGTCCTCTGTATTATTTCATGAACTATCCTTTAAATAATGTTTCTTCTTTTTTTTTTTTCTCCAAATCAATACTTTTATTGATTTGCAAAGGATTTTTTTGCCACTGAGGTGATACTGTAAGTCAGGCAAATTGTAGAATGAAGCACAGTTCCCATCTTTGTGCATATACTTTGTGACCTGTTACTTAATGCAAACACAGCAAGCAACCAAGGAGTGTTGTAACTACATCATCTGTGCAGACATAACCTATCTCTGTCAATATGTATGGTTTTATGAGTTTGCTTGTGCAATCAGAATAACAGTGGGGATGCTGTACTACCCTCCAGAGTTTGCATGAGGCAGAACAGAAGGGAAAAAACTTAAGTCTAGAGAAAAGTAAAATGTGTTGGTTATGAAAATAAATTGCTTTGGCTGTTTTAGAGTTTATGTTTTTTCCCAGTTCTCTAAACATATTTTGAGGGCTCGACCACGCTTCTCTGCCACTTGCAGTTTGAAAGTCAACTAAATTGATCTAAATCTTCCCTAAATCTGTTGACGTGGATGCCCATGTTGTCTCTTTCAGACCTCACGATGTGTTGGCGACACTGCTAAATAACCTGAAAGTACAGGAAAGGCAGAACAGAGTATGTACCACAGTAGCGATTGCTATTGTGGCTGAAACATGCTCACCTTTCACAGTGCTGCCTGCACTCATGAATGAATACAGAGTTCCAGAGCTGAATGTCCAGAATGGTGTGTTAAAATCTCTTTCTTTCCTGTTTGAATACATTGGAGAGATGGGTAAAGATTACATTTATGCTGTTACACCATTGCTTGAAGATGCTTTAATGGACAGGTGAGTACACTGCTTCTGGGGTACTTATCCATAGTCATATTTTAGGTATATAGCTGGTTCTTAACAATAACAAATCTACATATTGTCCTTTTTTTGCTAAAGGTTTTAAGTGACCAGCATAATTTGTAAGCCATTATTTGCAATATAATTCAGATTATATGCTCCAATTTTATTAGTACTTTTGAAGATTAAAATGATACAAGGGTCTTAATTAAAGTCAAGACTTCTTATGTTAAAACTGCTTTTGATAATTTCTTTGGTGGTGCTTTTGCTGTGGAATTAGTGAGGATTAATTTGTCAGAAAACTCCCATCTTTTTTCACTTCACTGATTTTTTTGATGCTCTGCCTCTTGCTGTCAGTAAGTGTGGGATAAAAATGTTATTAGTGCTTTCAGACAAAGTGTTATTGAAAAGAAAAGCTATGGTTGTCCAATCATGTTGCTCTTAAGTATCATTTATTAACAGACCACTGTTCTCTTTGCAGGGATCTTGTACACAGACAAACAGCCAGTGCCGTGGTGCAGCATATGTCCCTTGGTGTTTATGGGTTCGGCTGTGAAGATTCTCTCAATCATTTGTTAAATTATGTGTGGCCTAATGTGTTTGAAACCTCTCCCCACGTCATTCAGGCAGTCATGGGGGCTCTGGAGGGCCTCAGGGTTGCTATTGGTCCCTGCAGGATGTTGCAGTATTGTTTACAGGTATGTTCTGATGTATGCTGGGATAGCAAAGACAGCAGTTGTCAGGCAAGGACTTTCCAGGAGACAAAATCAGCTGAAGGTGATTTCCAGCAAAGAAAAATTGTGGCTTTTTGTCTCTTTAAAATTTTCTTTAAACATGGCATTCTGTACTAAGGACTTGAATAATTGAAATACGCAAAGACTTTGATATGGTGAGATACCTACTATTTTTATGCAAGTTCTGCAATGTAATCACCTAACCTAGAATATAAATTAACTAAAATAGCCTGGCACTTTGCTTTTTAAATTGGAAGCATCTCACAAATTTTGAGTACTAATGACGGGAATAAATTAGTTGTGTAAGGGCTTAAGAGAACAAATAACCAGTGAGATAAACAAGAGGATAGTCTTAATATTGTATGATTTGTTCTTAGCCAAGAAAAGCAGTAAGACATTTAAAACTGTACAAGTGAAGCAGTAGAAAACAATGCTTTGATTAGAATTTATACTATTAGATCAATACCAGTCAGTTCAGCTTCAGTAAATGTGTATGTGCTGATAAAATCTGAAGGCTCCTTTTCTGTGTAATTGCATGTAACAGTCCTTGTTGTGTTGGCTGTAGAACCTCAATTCACCTAACAGATGGGGAGCAAGGATTAATGTGATGCAGATCAGTGCAGAGAAGGTGTGACAGCATTTTATTAGCTATTTGCAGATAGGAAGTTTCACCGTTTCTCAGTGTGGGGACCTCGGCATAAAGATTCTGACATTCAGTAGGAAGGTGAAATAAGTCTGTTGCACTTTATATTTTTCAATACTACTTGCATATTCCTATTGTATAGAAATTACTTCTTCCTAGAGTTTTATGTTCTGCCCATTTATTAAATACTTATTTTGCAACACTTGATTAAATTCAATGAAAGACGTTGAGACCTTAAGCTTTTAATAAATTTTATTCCATTCTGTTTTCTAGGGTTTGTTTCACCCTGCCAGAAAAGTCAGAGACGTTTATTGGAAGATCTATAATTCGATCTACATTGGCTCACAGGATGCTCTGATAGCACATTATCCAAGGATCTATAATGATGAAAAGAACACCTATATTCGTTATGAACTTGATTACATCTTGTAATCTTCTTGTTCTCCTTGTTTGTGTTCCATGCACAGCTGTTGTTCAATTAAACGCTTCAGATTTGACGATGTAAAATTTTAAAATTTTGGAGATCAGTGTAGAGCTGGTCAGAGGCAGAGCTAGATATCCAGTAGCATGACTTTTTTAAATATGTCCTTGTTTTTTGATGTTAAACAGTTAAAGCCAGTAGTGACCAACAAAACAGTGATTACAATGTACTGGAGGGATTTCATTTTGGATCCATCTTTCTGAAGATTTAGATTTCATTCCTTGTGTTTAAAGGGGAAGTTTATTTGAGAAATAAACATTTGTGTATAAAAACTAATTTGTGTGTGGTTTTTGGACAGAGGGGCTTGTAAAATGAGTCCCTTTGGTTTAAGTATTTGTTCGTGTAATAAATAGGTGGTATAAAACATTTTAACCCTTTTTGTCATCCACTAGGTTTTGAATAAATAAGAAAAATGTACCAACTGTAGTTAATGTGTGTCTCTTTGTCATGCATTAATGTAGCTGTAGCCTGGCTGATGGCTGTAGTAGTAGCAGTGTTTTCTCATGAAAAAAGTAGTGTTTAATTGCTTGTGGATGCTGCTTTGTCTGCAGTTAAATTGTCAGAAGTTAAGCAGTTATGTTGTAAATGGAATGTGTAAAATCAGTTGTGAAACTATGCATATTGATCACATTGTTTTTTAGCATTTATGGCTTTATGAAAAGCCAAATAATATTTATAGGCCGTGCTGTAATCCTGTTAAAGATTTAGAAAAGTTTTGTCCTAAGGACCTTAGATTGAGGCAGTTCCAAAGAAAAGTGTTCTGTTTCCTCATTCGCTTTTTGCTTTCTGTGCATGTACTACAAAGGAAAAGGTTTTGATACGTGCCAGTAAAGTACATAAACCACAAGGTTGAATCATTCTGGTAGTAGGTACATTATCACATGTTTGTAAGATAACAGAAGATAGTAGCAGCCTATCAGGCGTGGTGTTCTGTGAGTCCTTTCAAGCTGAGTGATTAATTTCCATCTTACCCAGTTCAGTTCAGTGTTGTTAGCTGACCTTTCTGCTGTTCAGCATGTAAGAACATTCCACCCTACATTTCAAGGCCTGTTGTTTTGTTAGAGACTTGGGACCCTTTTGTTAATGAAGGTACTAATTTGTTAGGAAAGGAAAAAGACTTTATTCAGCAGAGAGCTTTATTCTACAATTTGTTAAGTGAAAGCAGCTGGAACTTTTGAAGTCTTTATTGCTGAATTGTTCCCTTGGAGAGTAATATGCACATTCCAGTCTTTTCCTGGTGCTTTGTCATTGAATGGTAGTGTCTGTGTTACAGATGGCCTGTCATCTTCATTGCTTCAGGAGTTGTGCAAGATAGAACCAAGCAAGTGCAAATAGAGAGGGAGGAGAGCTGAAAAAGACTTGAGTTTTGAGACACTAGCCAGAGAGCTCTGAAACAGGTAGGAATCTATGATAGCTTATGACTTCTAGATGCATCTTGGCAAATTTGTTATTCTTATAAATAAATAAAACATAAAATAGTCTCAAGGTGGAGGGGAGCAACTTCCAATCATGCTTCCCCCCCCCCCCCCCCCCC
>VWZG01003543.1:308197-327134 GCA_013396735.1 Grallaria varia
ATTCTCAAAAGTATTTCCATACCTTTTTGAGGAAGATAGGATTTGTTTTTCTTTCCTGAGAAAGGGAGAGCTGTTTGAAAAAGAATCATACATGAAACTGGTGATCATCTTTGGTTTCTTTTGCTATCCCAAGTATCTGGTATGAAATTGGGTTTGAAACAGCAGTTCTTAACATACAGTGTCATCAGTGAGCCTTTTTGTTGTCCTTGAGACTTTTGTGGATGTGTGGAACTCTTACCTGAAACAGCCATCTCTGTGTCACAGAGTGCTTTATGTGACTTTCTAGGAGCCAAAAGCTCTTAAAGGATTTGCCTTTGTTGATTAGCAGCCACACAGAGTTTTATTTAGCGCAGGAAGATT
This sequence comes from Grallaria varia, assembly GCA_013396735.1. Taxonomy (NCBI): domain Eukaryota; kingdom Metazoa; phylum Chordata; class Aves; order Passeriformes; family Formicariidae; genus Grallaria; species Grallaria varia. Next base: position 308,558 of record VWZG01003543.1, read on the forward strand.
AAGGGACAATATCTAAGACTGCTGACTTCCATTTTTGTTCAGCGTGAGGGGGGTAAAAGTGTGGGGGAAGTCAGTAACTATCTAGATAAACTAGTATGACATCCATCCATCCATAGACAAACATGCTGCTTTTTCAGGACAAACTTAAGTCATTAATGAATAATAAAGTTTGACTCTGAGATGGTGGCTGGTGCTCACCTGCAAATGTCTGGTTCTGGACAGCAGAGGACAAAAGAGTTTAAATGAACAGAAAGATTGGGTCACTACTATCTAAGTTCCACCATTGTTGTACCGTTAATGCAGAAAACTAGGTGAAGTGAACAGAAGATCTGTTTTGCTGTTTGTAAAACAGAAAATGTGCTGTGGTTTGGCAGCTGAGAATGTTACTGTGCTACAGAGCTCTTGTGGTGTTTGATAAGTACAGGTAAAAGCATAAAATCTGAGTGTCCAGAGGGTCCCTCAACTTCCTGAGTTAGATTTCTTTGTAAGGGTAACCAAGTTCCTTTCCAGTTGTCTTCCAATCCCCTTTTCTAGATATAGCTCCTAACTTTATCAGCAAAAGAAACGGGACAAAGGCTTTACTGACAGCCAGTTCTTCTGAACAGGCTCATCGAGCATGCAGAAAGACGTGGAGGGACCTGTAGGAGGGACCTGAAATAAGCAATGCTACCTTGGACTTTTCCTAGTTTAGAATATTTGATTTTACAATTTAATGTGGTTTTTGATTGTAGCTGATCTATTTGGTGTGTCCTTTGTAATGGAAAAAAGGACACAATATTTGTATATACCTGCATTTCCTTACAGTCTAAACTTCTCCATCAGCCCATGCCCTGTGTGCCCCTTTGCAGCTTGAGATGATGAAAATAAAATGAGCCAAGGGTAGCAGCCATGCTTAAGGTATGTTAATCATAAAAGTTTGTGAGAAATTTTTTTGGTTTGTCGGAGCTTCCTTCTGAGAGCAGCTGAAGATAAGGCTCTAACATTTGTCTCTGTTTTATGTTTACTTGTAGTTGCATTTTCTTGCTTTTATACTTCTGTGCCTTCTGTTACAATTTCACACATCTATACTTCCCTCACTCCTACTGTTCTGATTCAGTTGTACTCATTTTGCTTGTACCTCATTTTTCCACGGCATCTGTCTAATCTCCATCTCTCACCTCTCATTCTCTGCACCAAAAGCCATATACTTCCCCCTGTGTCAGTGTCAGACTTGATTTCACCCCGCATGTCTTGGCACAGGAGATGTGGTGGCCGGGAGAGCACTGAAAGAGGTTCTCTGGCCTCTGTTGCACTTGAAGCTGCAGCCATTCCTGGATGTCTGGATGATTGGTCACTGCTGGAAAATTCTCAGTCTGCTTCTGCTGTTCAGCCTGGAGCATGCCAGTTACAAAGGGGGTCTTGAATAGTACAGCTCCAAATTCTAAGTTAGTTTAGAAAATACCAGGGAGTACAGTGTGCATGTATAGATACACTGGCAAGGTTGATACTGGCCTTTCTTGCCCAGCCTGGGCTGCTCCTCTGCCAAGCAAAGTGAAGATGGAGCCTGTTCAGTGGCTTTATACATTCAGTTTCTGATCCTGTAGTGGAGTCTTTGTAGGAATCAGATGGAGCTTGCCGCAGTGTTCCTGTCCAGACAGGATGCCAGGTTACCAAAGTGCTGCATTTTGCAGTGCTCTTTTCTGCGCAACTTCCAGAGGGAACATTGGAAAGCTTCTTTACAAGCACAGCAGAACTTCAAGTCCAAGCTGCTGCTTGAGGCAGAGTACATGAGTTCAAATTCATAAATAAAGGTTTGCAAGTAACCCTGAATGCACTGGCAATTGTTACAGACCTAAGGTCAATTTTAATTTACCTTTTTTCAGAGACCATGAGATGGCTTAAGGAGCAGCAGTTGTTGATGCAGAATTTTGATGCCCACCATAAGGTTTTGAGGCTTTTTGACAGAATTTAAAAGAATTGTGCAACAAAGTGTGGATGTCATGATTTTAAAGTAAAATTGCATGTAAAAGTCCTCAAAAATTAGCAAAACACTTTGAGCATTTTGTTCTTGTCAATGAAGTAATTCTGCTCTCTGAGAAATAGTTGATTGTGAAGTAGTCTCGAGCATGTTCAGAAAGGTTGGAGGTTGGTATGGCTGTAATAAACAGAATGGTCGTAACAGTAAATGCTAGGAGTCATTAGGAATGTTTGCTGCCACTGTGGCATACATTCTCTTTGCTAGCTTTACAGGCAAACCAGACCCAAGTGTTTTCCTTATCAATTTTACATCCTTGTTACTCACAGAGATTACATGGTACAAGTTATTTTTCTTGATTACTTTTCACAAGTTTGTCTCTCAAGACCCCTTTCTTAAACCTTTTGGTGCAATGACTGTTGTGAAATCAAGTTTCAGCCAGTGTTGCACCACACTGATTATTCTACACATTTTTCTCCAAGCTAAGCAACATATTTTTCCCTCAGTTTAAACTGCGGTAGTGAATACTCTCATTACTAATAGACTGGGGTGGGATGGGGAAACAGCTTTCAAATCTGTGATTCTTCACTTAATGTGGGAAGTGTTGATATGCAAGTAAAGTGATTGCCTACTATTGAATGTACATCTGTGAACCAACTGCAAAATCTCACCCTTTATCAGTGTAATAAAAATGGAATAGGTAAATGTGAGACTCTCTGTGATGCCAAGCAGAAATTTGTACATCACTGAGATGCCGTATGCTGGAGAGTCTCACCAGCAGTAACTGAAGCTTCTGCCCCCGCTGGCCTCCAGTGCGGGCTTGCCTCTGCCCCGGGGATTTGAACTGCAGCCCTCCCTGCACTGCCCTCCCAGCTCTGCCTCTTGAAACCATTGTTGGGCTGGTTACATCTGGGTCAGAGATCCAGCCACCACTGGGTAACTTGCCTCTTCCTTACCCAGCACACGCAGTCACTCCTGACACAAACTGCAGGCTGAATGCTCTGCAAGTTATGAATAAGCTGTTTCATTTGCAGGCTAAACAGCAATAAATGTTTTATGAATTGTGAAAAAATGAGGAGGCAATAAATTAATGAACTTGATCTGTTTATTCTAAGACTGTATCAGATGGATCTCAAGTCTATTACTGTGTCCCTCGTGATAGTGATCCTAATTAGAATTTCAGATTTTCTGAAAACTTGCTGTCTTGATGGAAAGAGATGTTGGTTGGTTGTTTGCTCGTTTGCTTGTTTTTAAAATCTTCTCCGGTCTACATGCATTTGTTTCTTCACTATAAATCTCCTGTTCCTTTCGCATGTTGGAGACATTTTGGTCACCTTGATAGATGTATGTGTCTTTGTTTTATTAGCAATCATCTTCTGCCCTGAGCTGGCTAATAAGTTTATTCAATGACCTGTATATGTTGTTCCCATCTTGCCCCATCTCCTCTAAGGGCTTGAGTTTCTCGCTGGAGAAGGCCGTCTTTCATTGGTCCTAATGCTCTGAACCAGTTTTTTTATGTTCAAACCATGCATGATACAAGCCTAGGGACTGGTCTTGCCCTTTGTTGTTCTTTACTGGTTTTTGATTGAGACCAGATGTGACAGCTGTTAACCACCGTAGGGTGACAAAGGTCTGAGGTGACTTTTTTCTAGACTTTTCTTAAGTAACTTTAGAAACAGTGACCTTCAGTGCCTGTCTGTCACCCAAAACAGTAGAACAGAACTGTGTTCAAATACAGTGATTTTTTGCTTTGAAAGCCATACATTTTTGTCTCTGTTGAACTCTGAATCTCTGAGGATCTTGAGCCCAGCTGATAAAAGGAACGGAATTGGCCATTTATTATTTTAGCTAATAAAAGAGGATATTGTGTATTAACTTTTTCACATTCCAAGGCACTAACAACAGAATCAAGGTTAAAGGCATCTTGATATTCACAATTAAAGAATGGAGCCTTTGTTTTTAGCACAGTATGCAGCTGAGACAGAAGGAATATGGCAGGAAATGAAAACCAGGTGGCTTGAGTTTCAATTTTTAAGACCAAAGAAATGACCTTCAAAAAAGGCTATTCCTCACTTCATAAAAATAGGTTAAAAGTATACAAAATCATTTAATTATTCTCTACATTAGTTTGCAGATGTTTATGTATGTATGTCTTATATTTCCATAGAACTAGCACAATGATGTGTAGATTGGTCTTAAAAACCCTGCTGAGGGAGAGCTAAAGATTTCTGTAACAGGAGGCTCTAAGTTTTGACAAGACTGGAAGGTACATAATAGTGAGAGCAGGCAATTCTTCTCTCACTTTAATATATATTAGACACTAATCTGCATACAGGGGTTAGTGTTAATATTGCTGTAATACTACTACCAATTACATGGTATTACCAATCTTCATAGAATCATAGAGTCGTTTGCGTTGGAAGGGACCTTAAAGATCATCCAGTTTTAACACCCCTGCCATAGACAGGGACCCCTTTCTCTAGTCCACATTGCTCAAAGCTCCATCCAACCTGGCCTTGAATACTTCCAGGGACTGGGACATTCACAGCTTCTGGGCAGCCTCTTCCAGTGCCTCACCACCCTCACAGGTGTCTTCTTTCAATTTAAAGCCATTCCCCCTTGTCCTGTCACTCCATGCCCATGTTAGAAGTCCCTCTCTAGCTTGCATCAGTACCTTCATAAAACCCACAAACACCCTGACATTTAAAAAAAAAAAACCAACAAAAAACCAAAACAACAACAACAACAAACCAAAACAAAAAACCCACAGCGGAATCAAAGGCATGATTGTTTCTTATTCCCTCCTGTTATTGTATTTATTGTAAGAAATGTAACCATGGTAACTTAAAATTAGCAAAGGGCATCTGCAAAATAAAATGACAAGTCATCATTTAATACAATTTTTTTCAAGTATGGGCTTCATTTAAAGCTTAGGAAAATAGAGACAGCACACTTGGCAAATCAGCTGGGTTTTATTCTCTTCAAAATGGTGAACATGACTTCCTCATGGCAAGCTGTTGGGGTCGTTTTGTTACCCACACAGCAGTACAATTGTAATTGCCATTAGAGCTCCAAATTCTGTACTGGAAAACTCAAAACTCTCTATTGCAGCTGGAGTCTCCTACAGGAAGCGGCTGGGTCACTGCTGTTTGCCCTAGTGATGCTGGAGAAGTGTATTGGAGTGCAGGTGTAAAAGCTACTTCTCCAGCTGAGGGATCTGCACTACAGGCCCTTTTGCCACATGCTTTTCTGTGGCAAGAAAGTCACTCACGTGCTGTGACTCAAAGAGCACTCTCAGGTGGTCGCTGAGAAGCTTCTCTTGCAGCATTTTCATCCTAGAACTAACTGGGCCTCCTGCTTAGTATCTAAACTAAGACTAGAGGTGCTTGTTGATATGGGTGGTTTTGCCTGTACAAACTAACACATTGTTAGACACGTTCTGCAACTTGTTGGTTTTAAGGCAAAGTATACTTTTTTCAAGTAGTTGATTCAAAGCCTGGTTTAATTAGGTAGTTTCAAGAACAGTTTTTCTTGTCTGCAGTTACTCTGTGCTTCAGGACGATGTTTGAAATTTTCTGCCATCTCCACATACAATATGATAGGGCTGGGACAGCAGCTGGCCGAGGGTCATGCATCAACTGTTTTCCTAAGCTTTTTGCTGACTGGTATTCTACTGAAGAGTCAAATGGACTTCTTGACTTGCTAAGTTTAATGAGCAGGTCTGTCTTTGTCCAAAATGTTTCCCTGATAGTCATCACAACCCTGTGGTTTTTTGATTTTGCTGTGTTGTGTGTAAGATTTTAGTGGAACTTTTCTGCAGAGTTCACAGAAACAAAGATATTTTATTATTAAATGCTGTCATGCATGTAGTTTGATTACTGTTTGTAGAAGTTACAGTTAGTAATTGCATGAGCATTCGCATGGTTTTTATGTATTAAGATCTTTCTCTGAGTCACTGTCTGAGGATAGGAGAATAACTTCCCAGTTAGTCTTCTGTCTTATCATATTAATATGCTTTATTATTATATTAATATGCATAAATATTAATATGCATTCCATTAATATGCCCATATTCAAGTGAAAAATGCATATGTGCTCCTGGCTGTAACTTGCATGTTCTCTTATGTCCAGTTACGGTTTCCTTCTCTGCTTCCTAGTGCTGAGGTAGCTTTTGGGCATTTCAGTTGCTGGAGACAGGTCTGTAGTAAAAACCTCTTGGAGTTATGTTTTCATACTTTGATTATTGTGTTGGTGTTAGAAAAGCGAGTCTGCTGTTCATGACAGCCTGTCAGCTGCCAGCTCTGCTTCCTTCATGCTGATGTAATGCTGTGTACCACAGTCATCCACCCTTCAAAGATCTTGTTTCTCATGTAGTATAGGATATGCAGTGAGGTAAAAAAAAAGACAAAACCCAAACACAAAATCCAACCACTACCACATTTGAATTTTAGCTTGTATCACTAGCTCCTTGGATTGCATCCATTTTCATTGGGTTATTTTTAATCACTTTCCAAGTGAGGCTTTTAAAGAATTCTCCAATGTCAGAAAAGAGGCCTCCAGTAAGGATCCTTGCTGGCATTCCTTGGAAGGATGCCTATGTGATACAGATACTGCTATTTGGGATATGTTTGGAGACTTCCTGTGCAGTTTGGGTATCAAAGAACTTCCTGACACATCTGTTAAGTTTTGCCTCTGTTCTTGCTTCCTTTTGAGTTCTTAGTGTCTCCTTATTACCTACCTCTGGAGTTTTGCTGTTGTGGATTGTAGTTTTTCCTCCAAAAGGAATGAGCATGCATCTGATTTTAATACTTCTGTTACCACTGCTTGCAAGTCATCTCTCCGTAAACACAAGCAATCCTTCTATTTATTGTCCCCTATTTCAGCAATGTGGGCTCTTCCCATTGATAAAAGTAGTAATCCTCAACCCTGCTCAATTCCTCTCTTTAACACTCCAAGTGATGAGCAATTACTTCTAACATTTTATTACAAACAATGTTTCATCTGTTGAATTCTTACATTGTTTTACGAATATGGTTTTCCTCTTCAACTGGATAATTTTCTTGTTAGATCCCATCCATTTTATATGGCTTAAAGCCAAAATAAAACTCCTGGCACCCTAATCAAATACCTGCTACCACTGTTTAGCTCAAGTCCTTTCTTGCTTACCCCAGAATATATTTCCTGAGGATGGAGAGTTAAGGTCTAGGTCCTTGGTCCGGTGTTATGTAGAATTAAGGGTTTTAACAAGCAAGCAGTTTTGCTTTGCTCTTTTAATTTAGGGTTAAAATGTGGAACTGTCCGGTACACCTTGTATGTTGTCTTGTCAAAAGGTTGATTTACATGCTTAAAATTGGGCAAGTGTGGGCGTAAAGAAGGAGCAGTGCATAGTGATTAAAGCATCATAGTGGGTACTGGGACTTCCTGTGCTGCCAAAGAATTTGCTTCATATCTGCATTGCTAAACTTTTCTGGATAGCAGAAATAGTCACAGTATTAGCTCTTGAAAACTATGCTGAGGGGAGTCAAAGAGGTCTTTCAGTAAATGAGAGGACACTTGTTACCTTCTTCCAAGGGGAAAAATTTGTTTAGCGTGCAAATTATGAATTTTATCTGCTGTTCTCTTGTACTTTGTCTACACATTGTATGTAGGTGCATACAAACAGAGTTCTCTGTTTCATTTTAACTATGATGTATCACTGAAAGTTAATGCTTTAGCCAGTTTATATCAGGATATATCTGTGGAAAGAAGGCATTTATCCTTGGGAAACAATGGACTTAGTGCTTGTGTTAGGGCCTGCAGGAATGAGTGTCAGGATCTGATCTCTGAGGAGACCAGGAGATGTAGATCTGCAAGCCATGACTGAGCTGGTAAATCCACTCTAAACCCAGAGAGAGTCACTTGAGGCCACCTTGTTTCCTGGGCTGTGTACAGCCAGGGAGTGCTGGGCCAGCCATGCTTGCAATCCCCTCCTATTCCTCCCAGAGATACTGAAGCAGATTGATCTGTTTTATTCTCTCTCATATTCAAACAGTCTTAGAAACTCCTAAAATTAGTAGCTGTTGAAAATTTAACCACTTACTTCTGCCTGGGGAAAATTATTGCAAGGCATGCTTAGAGTGTGAATTCTCCCCAGCAGTCTGCCTGTAGAAATCCTCCAAGAGCCCAGCTGGTGCTGTTCACCATGACAGAACAATGCTTTCCATCCTTCAGGAGGCACGTTCCCTTCCCTTTCCAGGGAAGGGCTGTGTCTCCTTGCTGTGACAAGGATGCTCCTTAGAGTTTCTTTTTTCATAGCAGCTAAACGGAGTTGCTGGAGTGAACTCAGGCCATCTGTCCTGATGCTGGAAAGGAAGAGTACAGCCTGCTGTCAGCTATCTTAAGCTGCTGGCAAATCAACAGTGTGACGTGGGGGACTTAGTAAGGAGTCTCACACTGAATTTGCAGACCATGGTGATTACAGCCGGTGTGCCCTACTTGGCATACTGGTTCATGATGTTGCTGTTAGTGGGGAGCGTCCTGGTAATACAGACATAGCTTTTCCTGCTTCCCTGACTGTGTTCTCCTCCCCACTTCCACGTCAGTGGGTTTGAATCCGTAACATACTGTTTGGAAAATTAGTTTCCTATGTAGTCAACACAAAAAGTCATGGAATCACTGAAATACTGTACTGAAACATGTTTCCTGTGCTAAAGGAACTGCAAAACCTGCCAGGAAGTGCTGTGTGATAGGAGTATGATTTGTAATGTTATTTGTTGTAAGTAGTCACTAATTCTGCCATGGCTAGACAGCAGAGTTAAGATGTTAATGCACTATTAAATCATTAGTAGTAGTATACAAGCATAAATTTGTTCTTAATGTGAAGTATAAATCAAAAAAGTTATATCCTGATAGATTCACACAGCTTTGCTTTGAGAAAGAACAGAATGAACTCTCACCTTGCTGTTCCCCAGAGCTGTAGGTTTGACATTTTTGAACTCCAACATATATCTCCCATATCTGAACACTGGCTGCTTTATGGCACTGTTTTTCTTGCAGCAAGGTGTTTTTTCATTCTCATTGTGCTATGGGATTTAGGGAATTAGAGGGGAGAAAGGCAGCTGTACCATAAGCTTAGAAGCTCATTTCTGACCTGCTTTATTCTTGTAGCTGTATCTGTGATTATGTCTGGAGATGTTAATAGTGACATTATCTGGAGCAAAGCCATTGACCAAATCTTCTGATCTTGACAGAGGATCAGGGAAGACATCTGCTCTCATGCAGAATTTTACAAATGTGCTTGAGGCTTCATGCTAGTGCAGGGCCCATGGGTTGAACCCATAGATTTTTATCTGGGGACCAGGCACGTGTGCTGAGCATCATTTATTCCATGAATTGCATCAAGATATTGTGCAAAGCGCATGTTTAAGAATGTACAATGCCAGAAGAACTTTGACTATTGTATTCTCCATACATAAAGGGTACATCACATTATTTTTTAGAACATAGAGCATATATTCACCTTAATATGAGCTGTAAAAGTCTTCTACAGTGAAAGACAAATCCATTTAAAAGGGGATCAGATAGACTGCAACAGAAGTACTTGGTCTTGGAGTCATGACTTTCCTCTCAGATACCTTGTTCCGACTCACATAAAGGGTGGAATCCTCATTTCTTAGAGGGAAGGTGGGGTTTAGATGGAAATGCTGGGTCTCTTTCATTTGTTGAAGATTCTCAGCAGTTCTCACCTGCAGAGGCAGGGTTTTTATGAGGAACGTGCAAGATGAAGTGATGCTGATGTTTGTAAGTCAGAGCAAGATTATGGGCTATCCAGAAACCCAGTACAAACAAAACCAGTCAACCACAGGATCTTCCTATTTGTTGCACTTTCTGCAGGGGCTTCACCAGTGTCAGTGTGTGCTGTGCTGGTGGCTTTCCACAGATGTTGTGTGCAGGCAGTATGGCTGTCAGGCAGATCATCATAATTCCACCAGTGTCATGGCAGTTAAGGATGGATTCCTGCCTCTTTACCCTGTTTCTCTCCAGTTGTGATAAGGTTTTAAGAGACACTCATGACCTAAAAAAAAATTTTCCCCCCTCACAGAACACAATAGACCCCTGTCAAAACAATCAGTTGTTTATTCTGATGAGTGTATGTGATTATTAAAAACAGAACAACCTCTTGGAGAAATGGAACTTCCATCAAAACTGCAAAATTCTCCTTCCATTACCTTGTTTGGAAATAAAAAGGAGTTGGGGTAGAGAATTTTTTGTTTTCTTTTTCTTTGGAAACATCCTTATTTGGCATCTGTAAAGCATTTACATTCCCTAGTTCTGGATCAAAGTCCTTTCATGGCTCATGTTACTTATTTCCTTCTTTAACTGAAGCACAGAAAGAAAAATGGGTTTTTTCCTCCCTCAGGCTTACAGTATAAACCATTTTGAAAAGTCAAATCCCGGTTTTTAGCAAGCAAGTATTGAGCATGGGGAATAAAACATCTCAAAATGTATAATCTGAAGAACCACTACCATCCTCTTCAGTATGAGCAGTCAGTAAATGCAAGTCCCTATAGCAGTTAGAAAGCATGTAAGGTAAAATTTAGTAAAACTAAACTAAGTTAACTGTGCTGCTGGATTTCCTTTATGCCTCAGGTTCCAAAGGTTTGTGCTCTTCAGGGGAGGAACTTTGTCCTCTGCCTGTGTTGTGGCTAAGACAGTTGGCCAAGGATTGGGATACAAACTGTTGTTGGACCAGGCACTAGAAACATTAAAAGCAAAACACTATTTTCTTTGTTTGTGTGAGTGGCAGGATGAAATTTGGAGTTGGCAGAATTATTTTCTGATGGAAGAACAGGAAAATCCTGTGAATCAGCTATGACACATTATCTTGTTCTAAATTTGCAGGAGAGTGTAGATAGTTTTGTCTGAATGCAAAACAAATTTTTTTTGAATCTGCCTCTCCCACTGGTCCTGTGCCCCAAAGAGCTTGGTGTTTCTGCTTATTTTCAGAGCTGTGCTGGCTGTTCTGCTGGCTTTCTGCCGTTTGTGCACACATGGAGCTGAGCCCCATCACCCCTTCAGTCTGCAGAGACCTTCTAGGCTGTGCCCTGTGACCACGAATATTAACTCTCTGCTGTTTCCAAGTGTTGATACAGCACAAGTGTATATAATGGCTGGTTTGATTTATCTTCTAGGAAGAATTTGGATGTATATCACTTTCAGCAGGGCTCATAATGATCTGACTAGCTTGCAGTAAGCTGATACCATAGTGTATGTACCCTTTGTTCTCCTGGAAACAAATCATAAGTTCTCATCTCTATTTTAGTGTATTCATGTTTTTAAATTGGTGTGCTTCTCAGATCTTAATTCTGCAAAGTTCTAGTCCAGTGTTCCCTTGTTGTAAGGGAATGTATAGTGATATATCATGTTTTGTATATAACCATAAAGCAACATGGACTACAAGCTGTTGGGCTGATGTTTTTCCATTAGCTTGCATCCAGCAAATCTGAACTTAATCCTGACTTCTAGTATTCCTCCAAAAATAACATTACTGATACCTTGTGTCACATCACTCTCCCCACAGAACTCATAGGCACATAACTTCTCTGATGGAAGGGAAAAAGTCCCTCCCTTTGGATTATGAGTTAAACCCTAACATCAGAGAGAAAACTACCACAGTGCTGCTCCCTCCTTTAGTGGCAGCTGCATGTTAGTTGCTGTGTGCTTCCACACTCCTTCTAATTAAATGCAGCTTCAGGAATGGGTTTTCATTTTTTGTATGACCTGATAATGAAATCTTTTGCTCACTTTTGGGCCCTGTGAAAAATATAGTTGGATTTGGGGAAGGAATTTGCTATCAGAACATTCTTACCTGGATCTTAAGAGCTGGTGTTGGACTCTTTGGGTCCTGGCAGAGGCTCAGGCATGGGCCCTTTCGTCCTCTGTGCGCACTGAGAAGGGATGAATATGGATTCCTACCTAATTTAGCTTGTGCAATGTTACTCACTTTCAAGACTGCAGCCTTGGACTACTGAGCCTGTGGTTTCTTTATAAAATTACTCTGTTTCAGCCGATAGATTTCAACATTGCTGGCATGCACCCACAGGTGTCCCATTGGCTATCCCTAGTACCAAAAAGAAACTACGATTACGCAGATAGTGTGAAGTAAAAAGACCATGGGCATATTAAAATAACGATGACTTCCTGATGCAACTGAGATTAAAATTTGGCATTTTATATTAGTGTGACAGTTCAATTAATTTAATCTTCAGTATAAAAGTACAAAAATACTTCATAACTACTATTATAAATAATTAATTGCTATGGGTTATTTAGGTAAAGTGAGCATGTGAAGAGAGGTTGCTGTAGTGTCCATTTGAACTCTCATTTATATCTTTCTAATGAGTGTGACTCATTAGATAAATAAAACTGACACAATTACCTGATGCTGCATCCAGAGGGGTACACAGCATGTTTCAAGGCAAAAGGAATCCTACCCCTGGAGACCATTGGCTGAATTCTTTAAAGGTCAGGCATACTTCAAGATATAAGTCAGTGGAAAATGAGGATTTGGATTAAAAGAATACTTTAAAGCAGGTGAATCACTTCAGACTGTGGGCACTGGAAGATACTGCACTTGAAGTCCAAATTGTTGTCCTGACTTGGGGGGATGCAGTGGGTAGGATTGGAATACTTTAAACTCCTATGTTCTTACACTATAGACAAGGAAGCCCTAAACGTACTTTTTTTTATGTCTTCTGCCTTCTCTCCATGTTCCCCCTAGAAGATTAATAACACACAAGATGTAAGATATTTTATGTACCCATAAATGGAATAGGGCTGAGAACAGAAAATTTAAATACTGAACTTTCCTCTTGCCAGTCTGGTTTTGCTCATCCTTTTTTTCCTCTCATTTCATTTTCCTCTTTTTTCCCAGTACCTTACCATAAGTTGGCATAGAGTGTCTTTTGGTACAGAGTCCAGACTCCACAGCCAAGCCAGCAGCTCCCTAGTGTGATGAAATGTCTAATGTGTTGGGATTTTTTTTTGTATATTGGAGTTTTTTGGTTGTTTTTATATTTTGTGGGTTATTTTTCGACTGATGGAAAGCTTAGAACAGGTAACTCAGTTTTTCAGGAAAGAAGGACAGGAGATAAAATAAAAACCCCAAACAGCAAAATAACACTGATCTCTCTGGACCTTTTTACGTGACACAAGGCAGCAAGAAGCACAGGCTTTTTCTTCCCCTGTCCTGTCCTCATGGCAAAGCCCATGGAATTCAACATGTCTCTCTACTGACTTACCTGGTTTTGAGCACTGAAGTGTGTGGCAAATTGCTGAAAATTTTGTTGCGGTCTCTTGTCAGGGATTGCAAAGCTGGATGTGCAGTTACACAGGCCACTAACATGTTGCTTTAAGAACTGAGGTGAGACTAGTGCTCTCCACTGTCAGTGAAATCTTCCTCTTTTGCAGAGATATGTTTCTAGACTGGTGTAACCAGAAAGGAGTTGACCCAGTTTAGCCTGTCTTGTTATCATCTGCCTTAATTCCTCCCCTGTTTTCAATACCTAGTAATAATTACATGGACATCTGGAAGAGAGGTGCTAGCTAAGACCAGATGTAAGAACACCTTACTATACGAGGGAGTGTTTATTCCTTTTTGGTTAGCACAGCAGAAGGCTGCAGCAACTACAATTCCAACTTTAAATTCACAGTTTCCAATTGTATCATAGGTCTAAGCCTCTCTGTGCATTTGACTACATGGCTGCAGAATTATAATTTAAAAGTATTTGAAATGAGAGGAGGACTGTGTCTGGGTAAGTGGAGGTGCTTCTGAGATCTCCTCTTTGCTCTTATCAATGGATTGATTCACTTTGATTCCCCTACCCCCATGTCCCATATAAATATTAAGCAAGTAGATCTAGGAGGAAAAATAGCTTAATGAGATAAAAGGAATCACCCTTCAGAAAAATTAATAGAGTAAATTCCACCTTGTGAAAAAAAAACTACTAAAACAGATGGGAGAAGCCTTTGAGAGGGCAATGAGAGGCTGCTTGAAGCATTTTCTGAGATGACCACCCCCTCCCGCCGCCCAGTCACCCTGTGTGCTGTAGCAGTGCAGGAAGGGGAGATGTGACAGCAATTATTAGTTACCACCTCTGGTGTTCCACTTGCCAGTCTCCTGCTGTGGCTGGAGTCTGCCCTTTGGTTTCAAATTCACACAGCTCTGTATGTCTGTGCGGGTTTCCCCCACTGCAGTCTCCCAGTGATGCATATCCATCACTCTAATCTGACTCCCACCGGTCTGTAAGGGGGAAGAGCGAGCAGCAGGATGTTCACATGCTGCTGTTAGAGAACAGGCAACAGGTAGAGACTTGAGCCATGCCAGGTACCTGAAGTCATTAGAAATGGTTAGAGATAACAAATATATCTTCTGATCTATTCTGTCATCCATGCTTAACAGTGGCAAATAAAGACTTATAAGGAATATGCTGACTGTATTTAGCTTTTTTCATGAGGCAGGAGCCAAACACATGTCTAGGAACAATTGCACCCTCCATCTGTGAGTGATCATCCTGCTTAAATACGGCAGCAGACCTGACTTTGGAGCGCAAAACTGAGCTGAGCCCTTCCCCTGCCTGTGCTGCTCAGCTGTGCAGGCAGAGCAGGAGCAGGGAGGAGGGTGGCAGTGCAGACTTTTGGCTGCCTTAAAGTGACCACATCCTGTTAGGCTGTGGAAACATCAGACTAATGCACAGATCTGTCTGTCTAAGATGCAGGAAGGCAGATAATTTGCAGAAACATTTGTGCTGCTGCAGGAGGAGCAGTGGTGCAGGGAGAACTCCTGACCTTGTTCTTGTGTGTAGGCTGTTCACTCGCTTCCCACCCACATCCCAGTTCTCTGTAACATGTAAGTACAGGTTTAGGTTGGATATTAGAAAAAGGCTCTTCCCCGAGAGGGTCATTGGGTACTGGAACATGCTCCCCAGGGCAATGGTCACAGCACCAAGCCTGACAGAGTTCAAAGACCTCTCAGGCACACTGTGCGACTCTTGGTGTGTCCTGTGCCCTGCTAAGAGTTGGACTTGATGATCCTTGTGGGTCCCTTCCAACTTGCCATGTTCTGTGATTCTGTGAAATTGATTTATTCATTGAGATTGCTTTCTTTTCCTATGGTGCAGCTCCAAAATACTGTTTTCCTGATGTTGCATGGAAGGACTAACACTGAGTCTGTGGTGGCCACGTAATGGCCAGAGCAGTAGCGGGTGGCCTCTAGCTGAGATCCCTCCCCAGCCATGTCAGAGTGCACACCTACAAGGTGGGAGTATTTCCTGTACGAGCAGCAAGCCAGGCACCATGAGGAACAAGGACCACGCAGGAACACTGTGGCATGAGAGAGAATTTATAGAGTCTCTTAAGTCCTAAGTCAGTACCCAAACCAAGACTTGCAGTATTACCCCACATGAAAGTGACATGTGAGATCTTAACCAAGGGCAGATCATTTGTGATGATGATGAAGTTCTGTTGAAGTCACATGCTTGAGTGTAACACATCTAAGTGTCACACATCTAAGTGTGCCTGGGAGTTTTGTTGAGCCCAAGTGGGTATAAGAATGCTAAGAGGCTTTCCTGGCACAAAATCTAAATGAGGAAGTGTCTCATGTGTTTATGACTGCTGAGAGCAAATGGTGTCCATCTAGTTTCAGATGGAACTGAGGGAACTTTGGTTTTGCTGGGGAAAAAAGAAAAGATAAAGAAAAAAAGGCAAAGGCCTGTGAAATCGGGCCAGTATACTACAGAACCTTATTGTGTTCTGGCAAGAAGTCTAAGTGGGCAACCACAAAATATTTGGGGCAGTCCTGTTCTTGCTGTTAGCCAGAAATTGCTTAAGTGCTGAAGGTCAATCTTTCATGTTCCTATTTTGCTTTTTTAAAATATGTGTCAGGGTCTTGTGTTTCACAGAGGAGTTCAACTGGATGCACAGAATCCTCTTAGGATTGGACACATCTGTAAGGAACAAATGCACCAGCCATCCTTAGGGAGTTTATTTCCACTTCCCTATCAGGGGCCCAGTGTAGCCCTAGGGCTTTTTCCTTTTCAAATGCAACTTTAGTCCAAGATGACAATATCTGTCAAGCTCAAGTGTGTTCTCATTAAGGATGTTGCACACCTGTTTTGATGATACTTGTTAATATCTCAGTATGGAAAGTCAACATAGTGCTACAGGTGTGAGTTGCAGGTATGACCATTACTAGAAAAGTTAGCTAATGGATTTGTGACTCTTCTTCCCAAAAAAAGGGCAGGTGAGCATCTGGCATCATTTCACATGAAAATGTGCTATAGACTTACTGTTACGTACCAGCCAGGGCTAAGAAGTTGTTGAGTGAAATAGCTCAGAAAAACTATTATTGATTGTGTGTGCTAAGTCAGAAGCCTGGAACATAGTAGTTTGTGCTATTTTGTGAACAGGAGGGGAGGACATTGTACTTCCAGAGAAATCTTAGACTCCTTTACTGTGGGGGTAATGACTGTATCACTGTGACTACTCTTGACAGTTCATGCAAATGACACTGTAAACACACAGTGTAAATAAAATTGGAAGGACCTCTCTAAACTGAGTGCTGTCCTGTTAAATGGGCTGCGGACACTTTCTGCTGTCCTACATGCCCCTGGGGGACCTTCCCAAGGAGTGACATTGTGCATGGTTGGTCCTTCCACACATCATCCTGTGGGGCCTGGGAAAGAAGGCCTGGCATGAGACTGTGCTTGTTGGGAACAGAAAAACTTGAGAAAAATATCGTAACACTAGCTTGTATCTAGCCCAGTTACTGACCCCCAGGGAACTGGGCTCCTACTGCATAAGCAGATTTCCATTCAGGTGGCATGCCATTGGCTTGGCTCCCCGACAGTCCCAAAGAAGGTACAAGGGTTTGTGCCAGATTCTTAGCTCAGAAAGTGAGGGGAGCACAGAACAAATCTGACAAATCATTTTCCTTACATATCCACCAAGTTTAACTTCAGGGAGAAGGCTAAAGGCTATGGTGGATGCTTAGTCCTTGGAAATAGGCCTTTACAGTGGAAAAGGACAAAACAGACCTTCCCTGACTCATGCTGAAGGTTCCTTCTATTTTCCCTCTTCCTTGTCTTGCTTGCCCTCAACTGGAAGCTGCCTTCTGTGCTTACTCCTGACCCCTGTGTGGTGAGTGTGTGTGTCAGCAGGGCCTGGGAGTGGACTGTCAGAGCAGAACTCCTGGTCTTAATCAATGTGGCACAGAAGGGCTCCAGTGCCTGGCACACGGCTGCCCACTGCCCCTCTCAGTGCGTGGTTTGACATGGAGCACAGCTGCTGATGCAAGCAGGATACTTCTAGGTGTTGTGGCAGGTCAAAGACCGTAAGGGAGAAGATATTGCAAAGAAAAACCGCCACTGTTCATACATTCTTAATAGGTACTGGGTTGCCCTGCTGTGTTTTTTTTTTTTCTTTAAATGACTGATTTATTTTAACACTATTTTTCCATTAAGACCCCTTGAAAATAGTTGGAGTCAAAATGTGTTGTAACTTGTATATTATTTTCGATCCCCATTTAAATGATGCCTCAGAAGCCTGAAACCAGCATCTGTTTCCTTCTTGGATTGGTTGTCTTCCAGTGAAGACACTTCCCTTTTTTTCTTTTTTTTTTTTTTTAAACTACTTAAAGTCATCCTATTTTTAATTAAGTGTTGAAAAGACATAAATCACTGTCATATCAGATGTGTTGCAGGCCCTGGGAGCTCCTTACTGCAGAATCTAACTTGTGGGGAACCTGGCCTTTGTTCAATGCAGAAGAGGGAGAGAGGGAGTCTTCAGTCCTTCGCTCTTCATTTCCATGTCCTTGGAAAAAATGTAATTACCTTCATTACGTTCAGTGTGTTTGTAACTCCAGTTGCTGTGCATTGTGACAACAATCCAATCACGTCCTTCAGGGATTCACCCTGTCAACTCTGAGGGGTAAGAAGGAATTTAAATTCACCCCTTGCTGGGTTTTTTCCCTTCTCCCCCTGCCCCGTGCAGTGCTTGGCCGTGCAGTGCTGCTCGGGTCACACGGACAGCCAGCCCTGAGGGTGGAACGGAGGTTTCCCTCGGGTCAGCTCCACAGGAACGCGATGATGCTCATTTTCCTCTGCAGCACCAGGCAGGGACTGTGTCACTTCTTTGCCTGCATGTTAAAATGTACTTCTTTTTATCTAGCGTGCTCTCCTTGAAAAGTGAAATAATGTATTGAGTATGGAAAGACTTGGATTGTCAGGAGTTACCAGATCCCTTCAAAGAGAGCTATTAACAATGTATACTGCAAAAAGAGGTAAAAATAGAGGTAGAAGGCTCCTGTCAGACAGCTGCCCGCGATTGACGGGATTCGACAGTCGCGTAGTGCACGCACACATGGAAAACAGGGAGAGGTTGAGGCCTCGGCATCTCCTTCGTGCTCCCGGCTTTCCCCCAGCGCGGGCCTGAGCAGCTGCGTGCTCGGGGCGAACCGAGGGCTGCGGGCCGGGCGCGGGTCCCCCCGCACCGCGCAGCAGGTGCCCGGGGCGGCTCCGAGCGGCGGGTCCCGCCCGGTCTGGCGGCGCCGCCCCCGCTCTGCCCGCGGGGCGGGAGCGCCCAGAGCCT
>VWZG01003543.1:327483-559292 GCA_013396735.1 Grallaria varia
CGGGTGCCGGCTCGTTTCGAAAGGCCTCTCGGCTCTGCTTTTCCTTCGTTTTCCTATCCTGTCGTTCCGAGGTTTCTCCCTCGTTTTTCCTGTCGCCTTTTTGCTTAGGAAGTGCCCCTTCGCATTAGCCGTCGCCGTTGTCCACAGGCTGCTGGGAAGACCCGTGGTATTAAACCCTTGGATTGCGTTAAATTTAGCGATGGGCAGACAGCTGTAATCGGTATTAAAGCATTTCTAATAATTGGTAGTTAAAAGCGCTTAAAAATATTTAGTAAATTGATATTATGGCTCCCGCATCCTAATTTACCCATGTACTCTACCAACTGTTACACACTTTGCGTGCTTTAATCTGCTATTTTTAATTTTGCTCGGTGTGTCTGTGATCTGCAGCGTGGGTGTCCTGTGAGCCTCAGACCCTTCCTGTGGGGCTCAGAGGGACTGCCTGCAGCCAGCCCCTCTCCAGATACTCGTACCTGGAGGTCACAAGTCTCACTCGCAGTCTATTTATGCTTTTTCCAATAAAATCTACGTGCACAAAGCTGCACGTTGAAAACAGTTTTGAAAGGATAAAATGATAAAGCTGCATCTGAAGTAAAAGCAACACTGTGGGACCAGACTAATGTGTTTTCGTGTGTAACAGAAGGGAGTATTTATGGGCCGTCTTCTGATGTGTCCCTTAAATATCATCATCCTTAGATGTGGTGCTTATGACTGGCAAAGAATATGTTTCACACCATGAGCCTTCTCTGCCCCATGGTGCACAGACTGAGCCTCATAAATAAGGAGATTCAGGTAAAATTTACATGTTACAACCAGCAAGCATGAATACTAAAAATACATATGTTATAAAGGACCAAAATTGTACAATTTCAGTGCTTTTTACATCTTTAATGAAACCCTTGAATTTCCTGCCTTTAGGGTTTTTAAAAACCTTTGCTGAAATCTTGCAGTAAGGATTTTCCTTCAGCAGTAGAAGTCAAAATAGATTTAAGTCAAGTGGATCACGTCTTGATGAAGTGTGTAGTGCTGTAGAAAAATGATAGGCTGTTGTCTTATGGTTCTCCCTCTTCTTCTCTGAGAACCCTCAAAGGTCAGAGATGAAGCTGCCTAGACGTGCTATTAATGCCCCTGCAATGTGCCTAATTTGGGGACACTCAAAATTTTGGTTGATGCTTGTCTTCGTTTGTGATCAGGCTGTGGCCTGGGACATAAGACAGGCTGATAGTTCTTCTTTGTAGATATGTGTTTCCTGTTGTTTACAAAGGGATATGTTGGTCTATTTGTATTCATCGTACTGGATTTCTTTTTATTTCTTTCAGTTTCTTCCCCAGACCTTTTTTCTTTCACTTCTCAGAGGCTGGAGGAGAGGGAGGATATGTTCGAAGCTGGCTGTGGTGCTTCCTCTTAAACGGAGAGCAGGCGTTTTTGTGCCTGTTTTTGTGTACTTGGAGCTGTTGCTGGCACAGCCTTTCCCACGTGCAGCCTGAGCAGTGTGACCAAGGCACTGGAGCTGCACAGCCTGCCACAGGAGCTCTCTGTGCATCAGGCCCAGCTGAACTTGTCATCCACCTCAGACCTGAGGAGTGCTGTCCCCAGACTGGGCCACCCTTAGCTAGGAGAGGCACAGTAGCAGCAGTCCTATGTGTTTATAGACAGACCCAGGCAAAACAAAGGTGAATCAGGGATGAATGATGTGCCTGGGAAGGTTTACATTTCTATCGCTTCTATGACTACTCCAGTGTGTGCTCAGACTCACTGGGGTTGTGAGAGCAGGCTCCTTCTGGATTTCTTCCTGCTCTTGAGGACTGAGGCAGCTGTGGCAGCGATAACTTGCAGTGATTCAGGAAACCATTTCCTTTTCCTTAAGCACCAGAGGCCACAGCAGTCCACGTGCTTGCAGTGTCCTGCAGTGAGAACTGGAGTACGTAGGACCCTGCACGGCACACACACCTGCAGCAGCTTGGACTTGCACTGCTGTGAGTGTGGGCTGCTTCTTGTGCACCGAGTGTGAGGGTTGGCTCAGGTCATAGCTGTGATGTTCAGGGAAGGCTGACTTCGCAACCAAGAGCTCTCTGCCTGTCAGTGAGAATTCTGTAGCACATGCTTGCTCCTGCATCCGTGACTTTCCTGACCAGTGATGAGAGCTTCGTGTAGGAGAGGAGTAGAGAACCTCCATGGTGAGAGTTTAAACATTTGTTTCTCTAAGTAGTCAGTTTCCTCCTCGCTTCCATTCTTGGCTTCTCTTACTAAGTGCATCTAACAGGACATGAAGCATTCAGACAGATGAGAAATTAATCACACCATTTCTCATGCAGGCTTTGAAGACAGACACATGTTAATTACTACTTTTTTGATACAGCTGAAAGGTACTAAGGTTTTGCTATGCTTAATCATTGAAAGAGATTATCAGTACTTTTGACTGCATTCTCTCCTTAGGCAGGAGAGCTTTAGTTTGAGTTTAGCATCAGTGTAAGTTACTTGAATTTGCTTCTGGTGATGGTAATTGCTGGCTCATCAGTTGGGCCACCAGAAACCTGTAAGTCATTTAAGCACAGGAAGTGTATTCTACCATCATTTGTTTCTACATGAATTTCTTTCAGGCCTTACTTTTTTTTCCTGTAACTGCAGCTAGTTGCTTTTGAATGACTAAATGTTAAGCTGAAACCAAGTCAAGATAATTCATAAAAATTAAATTAATTCTTAGGATTGTAATCTTTTTGTGTAGTGGTGTCTGTGCACTTGTAAACATTCTAATGTTCCACATATTTCAGTTGTCATATACAAATATTGCAAAACTTGCTTTAAATCTTAACACATTTATCCGGTCCTTTTTTTTTTAACCATCTCTGCAGTGAATGTTGATTACAGCAAGCATGCAAATTGGTTTAAGGACTAAAAAAAACCATTTTTTTCCAATTCTAAGAGTTGCTGCTGTATTGCTCCCCATCCAAGTCAGTGATTGTACCTTTTTCATTTTGATAAGTGTTAGTATTTCATATTATGTGAGGCTGCAGTTGTATATGATAAATGACTTTGCAATTAAGCTGGAGTTCAGAAGGAGCAGAAGATAAGCCCTTCAACAAGTGAGCAGCCTGAGGCTTTCAGGTGTGAGTTGCACTGACACAGCTTGAATCTGGCTGTGCATATGTGACAGGGCATGGAAACCCTTGCCGTGCCTCTCCAGTGCCATTTGAGGATGCAGCTCTTCATTCCTTCTTGTATTTTGGGTTATGATTCCTTCCTCCTCATGAGTGTCTTTTCCCCTTTGCCAAAGCTCTCAAAGGGTGAAAGTATTGATTAGTTTTTTACTTTTGTGGCTGCTTTTTGAGCAGCAGTTGTTGCCTGTACCCAACCTCTCTTATCCTCTGAGTGATCAGCAGATGCAGGCTGCTTCCTGCTGCTCCTCTCCCAGCTTGCTGTCTGCAGTTCTTTGCACAACTAGTTCTTCATTCTTGCACCAAGTAACTTGGTTTCTTGAGAACTGTTTGTTTGGCACTTGCAAGCTTTTCCAGAGAAGGCCTGTTAGTGAAAGTCCTGCTGAGTGTGCTTTTGATCTTCAGGTATTCCGTTGATGGTTTTGGGCAGAAAACAGACAATTGCTCCTGTTAGCGCTCTGTGAAAGGGTAAAATATCATAAAATAATTCTATATATAAACTTACATGAGTTAGCTTTTGCAAAATTGTTTTGGAAGAATCTAAGTGTCTGTAGTGTCTCTGTCTCATTTTCAGTATTGCCTTGCCAGCTGAGGCTGTCCTTGCAGGATTGCCAGCCGTGCCCACAGGCCTGCAGGTTGTCTCTGTAGTTAACTCGGTCCTCTTCTTGCTGCTTAAAGCCAGCAAAAGCCACTCTGTGAATGGCTGTGTTTGATTTGGGATGCCAGCTCTCTGCCTGTGCAGGCCAGGTTGCCTTCACTGCCTTGGCTCAAACGCGCCCGTCGTGCCCGGGAGGCGGCGATGGTCGGAGCAGCTTGTGCGTGGGGACATCCTGCTTGTTGGTGTCTGTCAGAGCCTGATGCAAGCTCTCCCCTGCCTAGCTGTTGGTTACAGTTATGCCTGTTTACACGGGAAATGTATCATTCTGTCTTTGGAAGACACCGAGGATGTTTTCTATAAACAAAAATAAAAAGGGAGGTTACCTAGGAGTGCAGCCTGCATAGCTGCTTCTAAGGGATGTAGTGCCTGGTGGTTTCATGCCTGCACTGCCAAATTCGGTGAGAGGCTTGCTGTAAGTCTGAGACAGACCCGGGCCCTGTCTTGCCTTGAGCCAGTGCACCTGAAGGGTCAAAGTGTGACTTCAGTGTCACCAGCCCATGCCCTGTATGTACAAAACAACAGAGTTATTCTTAGGCCGCTCTTACAAGCATGCATATGCATGCATAAGGGTAATGAAGCCCACATAAATGATTGGTCTGTGTACTTAGGCTGCTATTAACTGCAAAACCTCATCCTGTCTCCTGGTATTTTGCCTGTTGTCCTTGATTGCTGAGAGTAATTCAGTGTGACTAGAACTGAAGAAACCATTTCTCTTCCTTTCCCAAATGTTTTCCTGTGTTTGACAGTTCATTGCTGACCATCGAGATCCTTTTCATTTTGGTCACACTGAAACTGTATTAAACAGATGTTTAAATAATTTTAAACAGATGTCAGAGATCATAAAAATAATCTGGGCAAAGGCTGGACTTGTGTCTGAATACACTTAAAACCAAAATGAATACAACAGTAACAAATAGTCTCCTAGCAAAACCAATTACATCTCTAAGTGATGGCGTGTCTTTAACTTATTTCAGAATTGTTCAGTTGGTAATACTGTCTTTCTGTGTATTCTTTCTCTCTGAGAATTAAAAGCATCTGGGAAAATCCCCCTGAATCTGGTGTAGAAAATAGGAATAATGAACCCGTGCCCTGTGGCCACAGCCAGCCTGAGTTAGTTTTGCTTGGCATGAGATCCCACAATTCTTCCCCTCCCCATATTATTGCTAGATAATACAAAGGTGTGTATATTAATTTGCATGTTGCCAGAGGTTTTGAAAGGGCTCACAGCAAGAAAGACATGATCTATTTTAGTACTAAATGCTCAGGTAGCCACAAAACTAAGGTAATTGTAGGGAAGGAAGAAGGAGGAATTTACCCACAGGAGTGTGTCTCTATTATTTCATGTGAGATGGAAATGTGGTTGGACCAAAATAACTCCGCTGTGGCAGCCATTGGCTTTCTAGAGTCATGATGTTCCTCAGCATGCCATACGTACTGGGAGACATGGTTCTGTGCATTTTTAAATAAAATAAAAACTTTGGAAAAAATGCAGTGTACAAGAACTCCAGTACTTGTTCAGACCTATAGGAATGATGGTTGCTGCCATCTGATATAGATGGCACCTGAGCTCTGACACAGAGAATCATTGAATTGTTTGGATTGGAAAAGACCTTTAAGATAACAGAGTCTGACCATAAATCTAACCTTGCCTGGTCCACAACTAAATTGTGTCACTACACATCTTTTAACTGCCTCCAGGGATTAGTCCTGTTCAGAGGAGGTGGTGGGGAAAGCTTTGGGTCGTCAAAGAGAGCAAGAAATAAGCTTGAAAAGGAAGCTGCTTGCTTTTTTTTTTTCTCTTTTCCTGTTGTGTCTTCTGCAATGTTTCACTTCCTGATGATTTTGTAATGTGTTTCAAGGTAAAAAAGAAGCACTTTAATAAGGGGAATTTCTGGAGTTGGTGTAGTGTGCTCAAGTCCATGACAGACGTTTCTTTAGCAGAGAAATCCTCCTGTAGTTTGCTGTTTGGTAATGCTGTAAAGATTTGGCCATGGCTGCGCCTGGACGCCTGGCTGTTTTGAGGGGGTGTGTGCCTGTCGTGTTAGGGTGTTAGTTTTCTTGACTTGCAGATGGCATCCAGCAAAACTTACCCTCCTGTACGCACTTGAGGTGTGGTATTTAGTCCCTGCCTGACAAGTGCCTGCTGACCTCTTCCTGCTCATCTCCTAAATGAAGATGTGGTTGTCATGACTACATTTAGTCGAGAAATAAACGTTCCTCCCAGCTTGGGCACTTGTGTAATGGCTCGGTTCTGGCAAGGTGGTGTTTTTATCTGGATCCTGGCTCGAGAGTGGACAGATGTTTCCTGTGACCTGGGAATAAAAGTGCCCCAGCTGGAGCTTGCTGGTCGCTGAACGCGGTGGTTGCACGTGCTGCGGCTCTCCTGGGGCACGGCTTCAAACCAGCGCTACTCTGCCAACAGCACCGTGCAGTGCTGCCGGTCCCACGCCCGTCTCAGGGACAAAGCCCTAAAAGCCAGCAAAGAAAAACTTTAAGGATTGTTTCTGGATGTCTGGGTGTAGCTTATCCTGCTTGTCTGTTGCCTGAAAGGCTGAGACTCTGGGATGTGTTGGCAGTGGAAGGGCTTCCCTGTGCCGGCGTGGTGCTTTGCAGTGTGTTCACCCAGAGGAGCCAGGCCAAGTGCCTTCTCCTCTTCCTAAAGCTGTTCCCCCATCAAGGTGTTTGTTCACTTGAGAAACCAGCAGCTTAGTCTTTAGGAGCTACTGTTTCAGGCTGTCTACAGGCTTGGATAGTATTCATACTAAATAACTAATGCTTCAACATACTATATTTTTAGGCTTCTTCTTAATCTCAGTTGGCCAGAATTTTTTTCTTTCAGTGCTACTAATACCGGCTCTAGTGTCATCAGATGCCTACAGGAGCCAGGTACAAGCTTATTAGTCAAGTGTTTCAAAGTATATTATGATAACATTGACCATTTCTTCTGGTTTTTATTCCTGCTTTTCTTGAATGCCCTGCTTCAGCATGCTGCCTGTGTATGTTGCAGGACATACAGGTGAGCTAAACTTGCTGACAGAACTCCTCTGTTTTTTTAACCATTTAATGCATTTTTATGGCTGTTTACATATTTAAATTAGTTGGTTTTTTTATTCCACCCCCAGAAGTACATATCTGTCATTTGTAACTTTTGGAGAGCTTGGGCTGGAAAGTTCCCACAGCTGCTGTCTGTGGCTTCAGCTCTTTTCCTTTGCTGCACTAGAAACATGTAGCTGCATGCTGTTGGAGCCCTTCTGCCTGGTGATGGGTGGGATTCAAAACATTACAAAATTACAGTTAAAGGGGAGAAATTATTTTGCAGTTTTAACCGAGGGTTTGAGGTCATTCTTGAATTTTGCGAGGAGCTGGTCAACAAATTACAGCATTTAGTTGTGGCTAGGTAATTGTGACATTCTGAAAAAGCGTGCACTTTTTGATGACAGACATTTGCTTGTGTTTTGCTTTTGGGGAAAGAAGAATCTTTTCCTGGCTGCAGATGTACAACCAGAAATGGAGGCTGTTTAATACATTTCGGCCGTGCAGTGCTGAACCTCCTAGCCTACAGGCTTGTCTGCTTGATGTTTGCCATTTGTGTTACGAGCTGGTTTTTATATACAGACGTGCATTTTTGTGCTGGAATTATTTGTAAAGGTTTGCCCTTTTATTTTAAAAAGGGTACTTGGGGAGAATACCCTCACGAAGCCTCACGTCCTCCTCACAGCTGCTACTGAGTCCGTGTGAGGAAGTAGGCAGACCGTAATGGTTGCATCCTGCTTACAGTCTTAATGCATGTACCTGATGGCATCTATTTACTGAGCTAAGGCTTCGGCTTTTTTCCACAAAGGAGTTGGTTTCTTATGAAAAACCCTCGTGCGATTGAATTATGTATGTGCAGGATTGCTTCAAGGGCCACGTGTTGATATCCTTAATGACACAGAGAGTCTGCAAATAATCACCCGTGATGAATAATTTGCTGTTTAAGCATTAGCATTTTTATTCTGGCATATTTTGTGATCTCATTATGGGGCTGTCTTGCAGGCTTTGTAATTTTACAGACTTGTTGCTTGAACAAATGCAAAAGCTTTAGCAAAATAGTTGTTTGGTATCTACTTAATTGCATACCTCTAACTATGTCTCTGTAGATGAAGTATTACTAGAAGTAAAGAGCATGTAATTGAAAGAAATCTAATAGCGAAAATGTAAAAATCAAGTATTGCTATTTGCAGTGTAACAGCTGAAGGGAAAACAGCAGTCAACTGCACCATTAGGTGCACAAGCTTTCACAGTCTAAATATGGTCTCATAATTTCTGGGAAAGAAAATGAGTATGAACATTAATAAGCTTTTATATGCATTTCATCATTAATAATGTAGATAGTACCATTCAGATGGAGAACATAACCCATTTTATCATAATATCATTTTAAGATGATAGGCTCCTTGCCTTTCCAAGGTGAAAGGGCCACAGATACCTTCTGAAATCTCATCCTCGGATGGAGTTTTGCTTTTGACTCTATCAAATCTAGACCAGCTTTGTAGCAATATGGGGAAACTGCTTTGTATTTATAGTAACACACGAGTAACAGCACCTGCCTCACTGTGCTTCTATGTATAAAGTTAATTTTTTTCCGTACTTACAATAGACAAAGGTGGACATCATGTCATTTCATGAGTGGTTTTATTCTCTCTGGGTGTTTTTTTAAAAAATAAAGGTTACATCTTTAGTCTCCTGTGCAATAAGGCAGCACAGCAAAGCTGTGCCTGTGTTGTTGCCCTTGCAGGCAGTAAAAGGTGAGTCCACAGGCCATTGCTGGAGCCAGCCCTCTGCTGTGGGAGCTGGTGCCAACAGGGAGCCTGGGATTCAAAGCTAAAATCCTGCAGTATTATCTGGTAAAACACTGATTTGCTCAGTATGGTCTTTAGTTGTTTAACATGCCAAGGGTAAAAAATGAGAGAATAAAGGCTTGAAATACCCTGTATTGTCTCTGTGCTTCCAGCTGCTTTAATGTGCTTGCCAATGCAACATGCAGCATTTATCTCCAATTTAAAATCAAGAGAGGGACTTATTTAGTTATTGACTCCAGGAACATTTCCAAAGTGTTCTACCAGTCGAGTAAACATGGTGTACCAGATCCTGCAACCTTTGCCTCTGTTTGAGAGGAGCTGGCTTAGGTGAGTGATCTTGTTGCGCCCCTCTTGGCATGAATCAAGACTAGTATGAGGAATTTTTTTTCTTTTAATGTAAAGAAGCCTTGATCCTTTAGCTATATGCATAATCCTGTTCTGCTTTGGGAGATGTGGCCCTGCTTCTGGTGGGATTTTCTGCAGGTGGAGCCTGTGGCTTGGATAACCTTGGCCGGACACAAATCTGAGTTATGGTTTTGTGGTGGGTTTTTAGGGTTGTATTTTTTTTAAGATGCTGCCAAGGTGGCTTTAGAGGTAGGAGAGAGGGAGGTGGAAGGAGAGGAGTTGCCTTGCAGAGCCGAGGCACAGGGCACGAGAGATTCTCAGAGCACCAGAGGAGAAGGCAGGCAGTGTGTGGCTGAAGGCACAGTGCTGCTGCCTGACGGCGCTGCCAGGAAAAGGTAATCATCACCCAATTTCTCAGCCAGAGAACTGGGGTGCAGAGAAACTCTGTGACCAAGGTCAGGCTGAGAAGGGAGCAGGTGGCAGAGCAAGAGCGAAATCCTGATTTACCTCTTTTAGTGGCTGATTCACAGCAATGCCCTTCCTCCCTGCAAGTTGTTTTAACACTGTTAACTGTGTGGGCTGATACCAATCTTGTGATGTTGCAACATGAGAAATGAACAGTGGCATGAAGTGTCATAGCAAAGTGATGCAATGAACATCTTGGTTTTTTAGGTATTTGTTCTATAAAGTGTAAAATCAGCATTGGTACTGCCCAACAACAAGTGCTGTGTTAAGAAATGGTTTCTAGGTCATCTGGTAGGTAAACGCTTATTCCGGCAGATTGCTGTGGGTGGCTGTCTCTGGTCATTAATCCTGTGTCGTAGACATAGTGTTGTACCCTGGCAGTGCAAATGGTAAAAGTAAGATCAGCCTGTTTTGCATCAATGCTGCTTGTTTATCCTAAATGTCCTGATAACCCAGGACTGTGACTCTGCCACGGAGCACGCACATGAAGCTGGGTTGTTCTGAGGAAGGAAGGTAGCCTCTCAAATCTGAAAACTTACTGTCGGTGGATTAGATGGTGCCCTTTGGGGACATTCACACAAGGTCTGTTTCCTGTCAGGCTTAAACTGATCGGTCTTTGAATCATAGAATCATTTAGGTAGGAAAAGACCCTTAAGATCTTTGAGTCCAGCTGCTGAAAACACCTTTAAACAACCATTGCAACTGGCACACTGTACAAGCTGGTCAGGATACAGCACAGGCCTAGATGTTTGCAGTTTAACATAGCACTGCCTGAGCCCCGGGCATAACATGTTCAAGTCATTTGGATATCTCCTTAACTAGAGATCAATACATTTAAATTCAGTTCTAACACAGGTAATCCACTTGAATACAAAGCAGACGTTTTAAACCCATTCAGCAACCCCACCCATGTCTTGTCACAGAGTTTTGTTTATTACATGTAAATATTTATAGACTTATGATCTAGTTTCTAATTAGAACAAGGTGCATTTTCATTAAGACTGGCAAATTTGTACAACAGCCCTGCTACCCAGAGGAGGGTTATTTCCTTTCTGCAAAGGACGGCAAGTGCAGCTTGCACGGACAGATCTGTCCTCTTCAACAGAGAAGGGTAAGACAAGCGAAACCAGCTGTGTAGCCTGTGTAGCTCGGAGAGTAAACTATCTGGACCTGAGTTCCCTGAGGATGTGCCTGCTGTTGGTGGGGAGATCACACAGCCCAGGAGCACCTGCGTTGCCTGGCTTGGCAGGTGCACTTACCTGGTTGCAGCAAGCCTTGCATTCATCCTCTTCCTACAGGCATAGGCACAGCTTTCACATTAATCAGGGACTGCATTTAGGTTCTCCTGGTTCCTGTTCCTGGGTAGAGTTTGCATATCTTTAATGGATTTTTATGCTTCTTCATGCCCTCCAAGGCAGGTATGTGATTCACCAGAGAGCTGTCTGGAAAAGGAGAGACAAATGACAGCAAACCACAGAGCAGGCACATGATCTTCAGCACTTCTTGTTCCCGCAGGGCCGGCTGAAGACAGCTCCAAACAACTGTCTGAAAACCCATGTGAGACTCCTCAGGGATGACTCTGTGCAGGCACATGTGTCTCCTTTAAAGCAGGTCTTTAAAGACCTGCACACTTTCAGACATTTAGCTGGAGAATTCTTCGTTTGACTCTGTGGTAGGTACAAAAATTAAAAGGAAGTGGACAAGCAGGCATAATTCAGTGCCTTAAGCCTGCAAAGAGCTCTAGCACGGAGCAAGCTTTCACCTTGTGCTTGTGTACAGCTGCCTGTCCAGTACCCAGCAAAAAGGGAAGGCTCTGACCCACAGAAGTAACAAAATCTCTTCGTGTGTTTTCTTTCCCTATGAGGTTATTGAGCTGTTCAGAGTCTGCTGGATTGAATTGCCCTTCTGGGATACTGGAGCATCAATACACAGTGCTGTGGAAATAACTGTGCTTCACCTATGTGGATGCAGTCCCAGCAATAATGTTGTGTTTGAGAAAGTGTTATTGTATCATTCCTGACACTGCTTCTGTTGGTGTATTTTGTTTGCTTTCAAGCAGTAGGCTTGGAGAGACAACGCCATGTTTTTGCCTGTTTTTAACAAAGTGTTCAGGTAAGATGTTAATTGAACCTTGGACACATACAGCAGTAATTTTAAGCTGTGGTGATTCTTTCTACAGAAGGATTAACAGTTTGCTCAACCAGAGGAGAGTTTGCTCGCTTGTACCTTACTGCGTAAGTTTGTGCCTGTTGTATTCCCTGGGAAGTTGTTCTGATCCCTGGTGTTTGTAGCATGACAAGTGGAATCAATGTAAAACCGTCTCTCTGCCAAAGTCTGCCTTAAACAATCTGAAAAACCATTCAGACTTATTTTCTATTGCCCATGCTCCTTTTTTGGGAAATAAATGTGTTTGAATATGAGGTTTGTGTTAACAACAAGCCCTTAGAGGGTAGTAAAACCACCTGCAGAAGGGACTTTACTTGGTTGGGGGCACAGGTAAAGCTGCAGGATCTAGGATGTGTTCCCTGCTGGACTCCTGGGACCTGATGCTCTCCCTGCCTGTGTGGCAGCGTCAGGCTTGGGGCGCTGTCTCTGGTTTCTCACCCTGCCACCAGGCAGACCTGTGCACTGACTTGCCTTGAGACACCATGTC
This sequence comes from Grallaria varia, assembly GCA_013396735.1. Classification (NCBI taxonomy): domain Eukaryota; kingdom Metazoa; phylum Chordata; class Aves; order Passeriformes; family Formicariidae; genus Grallaria; species Grallaria varia. The sequence continues at coordinate 339,601 of VWZG01003543.1, forward strand.
TTGGTTAAAGCCAGTGTAGCTCTATTGACAGTGACTGCCCAGGTCCTTGCTTTGGGGAGGGGGGCATGTCTGTGCAAAGCATTTGTTTTCCTGTCCTTAAGATCAGGGATCCAACCTGTGGGCTTCTTGCTTTCTCGGTAGGGGTCTGCTTTGTTATGCTGCCAGCCTTTTCCCTAAATAGAGGCTAACCCTGGATTTAAAGATCCCAGAAGGGACAGAGAATTTGATCTTTGTTGCTCTCCTGAGGTGAAGTTAGATCATATGCGGTGAGCTGATCTCAGTTGGGCTTGGAAATTTACTGAAACAGCTACTCTGAAATAACTATTCTGGATAGATATTTTGGTGTGGGCGCTTGTGTTCTTGCATAAGAACTTCATTTTCTGCTCTGTCTTAATGCACCATGGAACTAGAATAACTGCTGACTAAATGCTCCAGAATAGCTCCATTGGTAATTGCCTGAGCACAGAAAAGCCCACTACAGAGAACAAAGACACCCCTCATCCCATCCCAAATCAAAAGAGGAGATTCTTCCCAAGGTATTTAAATAGTTCTGTTCATTCATGTCTGTTTAGAAAAGAGCAGTGCTGTAAGTGTTATGGTGCATGGCTTAAAATATTTCATATTAATTAACAAACAAGTACCAATTAATTTTACATTATGATGCTTAAGGGGTAGACTGCAAGGAATGGTATTTAGCGGTGGCTGTTTGGCAATTATGACCTTGTATATAATAACAGACTCAATAAAATCTTGATGTGAGAGGGCACCATTAATCACCACAGAGTTAATTAACTGTGCTGCTTACAGAGGATGTGCTGTGCAGAACTGTCTCTGCAGTGCTACAGGCTGAAAATGTTTGATTTGTCTGATACCTGCTTCGTTCCCACAGAAATTTCCCTCAAAGCTGTTGCTGAAGAAGGAGCAACATTGCCTCTTGGTGACTGAGCTCCTCACACTGGTCCACAGGTCCTTTCCTTCTGTGTCGCTGACACCTGGCAGCCCTTACCTGTGTCACTTTGGCTTTCTGACCCCTCTGCATAGAGGGTGGAAGCCCCTGGATGAGTGCTGCAGTACTGGTAATAGAAAGGGCTCTTGCAACAATGATTTTGGTTGGGTTAATCCTATGGAACTGCCCAGGAAATTAGCAATCAGTGTGATAATTAAAAGTTATGCTAATCAGATCTAACTTATAGTTTACACAGGATTGTTTTTTTTCTTGCGTGTTTCTTTAATAATTTGAAAGGTAGTCCAAAAAGGAAAATATGAACAAGATTCAGCACACCTTCAGAGAGAAAAGCATTCCATCTCTGTAGCACTTGCCCCTCCACACCCCAAACAGATCTTGTAATTTTCCTGAATATGCAACACGTGTAAGTATGAAATTGGCTTGGCCTTTCAGAGAGGCAATAACCATTTTGGTTGCTCAGTGTGCGTGTTAATGTGAAGGATGAATCTCTAACCTAATTTCTAATACATTTTTAATCATCTGGCTTTACCTGCTTTTTTGATGCCCTTTGAACCACTTTAATTTCTGGGGTCACTACAGACTGTGTCACAGAAGAACTCAAAGGTCTGAGCTAGGGGAATGCTTTAAGCTTTCCAACAGCAGTGCCCTGTAAGAACCAGTTTGGAGAGTTTGAGTGGCAATAATATGAGAGAAAACAACTGTTTTTATTGCTGATACGTAAAGCCTACTGAGTTACAAGCCTTCATATGCCCTGTTTTTATTCTTGAAGTTCATTTAACCCAGGGGTATTGCGCAATCACTCTTCTTTCTTTTTTTTCTTTTTTTTTTTTTTTTTCCAGGGAAGTTAAGTGTAATCCTTTCTCTTCTTTCCTCTCTCTGCCACCTGGGCTATTAGTTTTAATTAGAGTCCCATTTAGTAAATCACTAATACAAGAGTAGCTTTGTAAAATGCTACAAGATCTGGTGACCAAATAGGACCAGAAATAGATGAACAAAACCTGTATATTCTGATAGTGTAATGGAATGCTCCTAACTGTTCGTAACGGTGAACAAATCGTAGGGGCCTGAGAGTGGGGAAGTGGGGGGAGAGGAATGAATTTTCACTTCAGATCTCAAGGCAGAGGAAAGTGATGGTTCAGCTAATCTCTCATCCGCAAATGAGATTTTTCTGTCGCAGCCCCACACTACTTCTGTATTTGATACAAAGGGAGGCAGTAATTCTTAAATGATAGAAAACCAACTGTTCTTTTGTTGTTTTTTTTTTAACTACCCACTCTGGGAAACAGAAGTCAACTGGCACCTCTTCTTATTAACCCCAGAATGTAGGTAGTGGTTATGGGCTGTCGTTCCGACTTTTCCGCTCTCCCGTCCAGCTCCCTCTTTCAGGGGCTGGTGTGGCTCTCACTGGCTCTGGCGGCTCATCCCGTGCCCCAGCTGCTGCTGCACTGAGCTCTGTAACACTTTCTCAAATTCAGGCTTGTGCCTCATGTTTCACGAGCCGTGGGGGTTTCCATCCCATGAATGGGCAATACTGTATTAAACTAATATTAATGACAACTACTCTGTTTTAGTACTATAGCTGATGGTACCACATACATATGCTTTAAGAAATGCACTGCATCGTGCCTGTATATATCCTTAACATATGTTTTTTTGGATTTCCGAGTTGCCTCAGCCGTGTTTTTCTTTAGAGCCGTGTGTGTTATTCCTTGTTTTGAGAAGCCCTTTCTTTTTTGCCCATATGCTAGCACAGTTTTTCCTTCCTCACACCTCTTGTGTTTTCAGAGTGTGATGGAAGATGGTCTGTGTTTAACTCTGTCCCCAGCTTGTGTTGGAGTTCACATGTTGGACTTCACTCCTCAAGTTCCTCCCCTTTTATATTTCCATCACAGCCTCTCTTTTCCTCTTTTGCCAGCTACCACAGTACCTACAGTGCTGTGAAGTTGGATGAAAGGTAGTGTTTAAACCTCCCTTCACAGCAGTGCTTCCCTTGGGTGTGCTGGTAGAAATCCCTTGGATCTCTGCTGAAGTTTCATCATCCCCTTTATTCTTTGCTTCAGAAGAACTATGATTGTTTTCTACCGACCACCAAAAGATAGGAGGTGTGGCAGTGCAAGCAAGAGTCATTAGTTCTCAAATAGTTTGTTATCCAGTGTTATTTGTGGTTCATCATTTCATGATGATTTCATGAAGAGATTTGCATCCATTCATTTTGGCCTTGTGAACAGCCCGTATTTTTTTCTCTTAAAACAAAATGCAAGTGATTTTAGAAATAGTATGATATAAATAAGCTCAATGTAAGTTGAAGACAATGATAAATTATGTTAAAGATCTTGTATATGATGTGGAAGGTATATCAGTAATGGATGCCGTCAGAAAAGACTAAAAAACTGTAAAGTAGCCATAAAGTAATGTGAAATTACTGTAAAGTAATGTGAATTTTTATACAGATTATTCTTGAGTATGCAAAGGATGGGGGAAATACAAGCGTGAAGGTAGGCAAATGTTATACCTTTTTTAAAAGGGGAGAAATGAGGAGCCAGGGAATTAGTCAGTGTAATGCCAACACTGTGAGGTATAGGAAGCAAATTGTTGGACACCTGCTTTATAGACATCTAGAGGATGTTAAGATAATTAAAAAAAGAAAACCACAACAAAGCAGGGATACAAACGTTCATCCTAATGAAGGGCCTATGTCTTTACTTTTTCCTTGCAAAGATTCAGAGAGATGGGAAGGCTGGTGTTATTTCAGATTGGAAAATTTGCTGTAGCTGGTTCATTTTAAAAAAGTGGAGAGCTGCATCCTGCTCTCCCAGATTTTTGCAGCATTTGACCCTCCCTGTATTTAATGGCACCCAGCCTTTTTGGTAGCCTAAAGGAAGGAGGATTGTGATGTTGAAAAGTCAGAAAATTTCTTGTTCCCAGAAGTCTCTGACATGACAGAATTCTGGGAGATTCTCAGAATCTCAGCATTTCTGAGAAGGGAAGTGTCTGCTGTTGATTTTTCTACTCTGTTCAGGGAAATGGGACTCTTGTGCACTCTTTTTGAAAGTTGTATTCACAACATCAGCAGGAACCACTCTGTAAAGGCCCTGGACTTTTGCTCTAGATGTGAGAGGGATAATAAGGAACAGTGAGTGCTAGGCTTGTTCCTCAAGAGATAGGCTGACACCTGGGCAATTTTCAACTGTTTCTAATTTGGGAAGCTGATGAAAGAGCCCACTATATTTTCACTACTCACTTTTTGTAACTGTCTTCTGTGCAAGACCTTCAGAAGGATGCTCTTCGCTTTCTGCCAGTGGTGCAGCTTTCTGATCAAGCTTTTGCATTGGCTGCAGCAAACTTGGTCAGTGACACAGAAAGGAGGACTCTTTTGGGATGAATAGAAATGACAGGATTTTGTTGCCAAGGCAAGCAATTCCAGTTTCAGCATGCAAAGGGAAAAAGTATGCCATTGTCTAGTTTAGAGAAAGCTGTAAAAGCGAGAGAAAAGAAATGTACTCTAAAAATATGTAAGGAATTTAACAGTGCCTGAATCTACCCAGCATTATAAGGTAGCAATGGCTTGTAGATCCTGACTCTTCTCTTCAGAAGCTTTTTTAATCCTTAAATGGTGCACTATAGTTGCTTTTGCATTCCAGTACAAATACTTCCAGCATGTTATAAGACAGATGAATGAATGGAAGGAAGAGAGATAAAGTGATGTTTTCTGATAGGAAGATTTCTTCTTAATAGGTCTAGACGAGCTGTCTGTTCAGGGCATCTTGGTTCTGTTGGCATAGCTGAAGGATGATTGAGTGGAAATTTTAATATTGGAGGGGGACATAGGTCTGTTAGTGTAAGAATTCTTTCTTGAAAAACTCTTTTGGTTAGTGGCTTGCCAGATGAAGGAGTTAACATCTTAATATTTTTTAAGTGTTCAGAATTTTGGATATTTTATTCTTCTGCCTGCAACTAGACAAACCAGTATTTCTGCTGCTTGTATGGATTTTAAAGGGTTGATATATTTGGCTTCTTTTTAACTTTATAATAAATTCCATCTGAAAGGAATAATGATTTCAGAGACTTAAAGAGAATGGATATCTATACACAGCAGAATTGAGAGTACATTTTACCTGTTTCTTATGACTGAAGAACATGCACTGTAATTGCTTGAGAGGCCTTCAAGGTGAAGAGAATTAAATCTAATCTTGAAAACAAATTGACAAGTTAGATGAGGAGAGTAACAGTATGCAGTGTGATTTCTGCATACCTTAAATACTTGGGACAGGTTGTTTTGTGATTTGAGAAACCTTTGTGATAAGGCAGGAGCTCTCTGGCTGATGCCAGTTCTTCCTTTGAAGTCTGTGCTCTCAAACCACTTTGGAAATGTTACCTTTACCTTGGCAGGCTGGCTGGGTCTCACAGATGTATTTAAAGTGTTCTTGAAAACATTTGAACTTGTTGATGTGTTTCCCATTCCACTTGGTTGCTGATGAAACCACTGCAGGTGCTGGTTCCCAACAGGGAGCTCTTGCTTGGGATTGGAGTGGAGAACAGGAGCAATACACTGCTGTGTTTCCATTGGGAAGAAGCAATACAGACGTCATGCTTATAGCATTTCCTTGTTCAAATGTTAGGAATTGCCTTTGGAGTGACTGTGCTCCCCCATCATGGTGGCTTGGGCACTGCTTTTTATCCTTCACGTGAATGTAGAAAGACTGTTGCTTTTCTTTTGTTGAGGTGTAGGTTTGCAGATAACCAGCCACGCTTCCCTAACGTTCAGGGAGACCTTGACCTCGCTGAGGGCTTATATTACTACTGATGACCCCTGTGTTGGCATTCTGGGACTGGGTAGCCCAGGTGAACCCGATGTTCAAAAAAACCCCATGCTGTTTTTTCCTTTATTACTGTATTCCCCCAGAGCTTGTTAAAGTCAGTATACACCGTTTGGAACTATTGTCTTTGTGTTGCCAATGCCTGAATCTTTTATAAAAACTTAACACCATCTTTCCCGCCTCATCCTGGCTCCAAATGGTTATTAAATTCAGCGTGTTGATCCCCTGTGACATTTCTCTCGTTATCAGAGTAGCTGAGACCCTTTGGCTGCCTTTGTGTTTCGCTTCCTGAACTTTGTCTTGCTTCCTTTTAAGCCACCCAAAGACTTGTCTCTGCGATTGTCTTATAATTATTTTCATCTGTTCACCTTCTTTGAATTTTTCTCTTGCTGTATTCTTGTCGTCTGAAACTATTTTTGCTGTATTTTCTGCCAGCTGTGATTTTGCTTGGCTCGTGCTCTCGGCAGCATTGCTGCCTTGCCGGGTTTCTGTGGAGAGAAGAGGCCCCTGCAGATGGCCTGTGGGGAAGCTGCTGTGACCACAGGGATCAGCTTAACATATGTCCTTAAAACGAGCACCCAGATGATGGACCTCGTGAGGCAAAGCCAGGGATTTCTTGTTGACTGAAGAATGCTTTGTGCATGCACATACTGGTGATGATTTTATACCCAAGTACTTTGCAAACAATCAAACTTCCAGGCAGTTTTCCCTGTTTCCTAGTTTAAACAGTTTCAGTCAAAAATTCCTCTTTGAAAGTCATCCTTTATCGCAGGGTGATAAAATGCTATGCCTTATATTTTGTGTTCTGTCTGCCTTTGAACTGTCTGGTGCTAAAATGTATGTGAAGCACTCTGTCATGCTATTAGAAAGCATCTACTTTTGTAGCTGCAATTTGGTTTCTAAAAATGTTGACTTTTTTATTAAAAAGAATTTCTTCTGGTGTGTGGCTTCATGCTCAAAACAGCAATAAAGTCATATCCTGTCTCCAAAAGGTAAGTGTTATTGAACGTTCAGGAATGTTTTCAATACACAGATATAAATTAAAAATTCAATCCCTGAGTACTGTAATAAAAAAAGTTAGGATTCAGCTAGTGATAGGCCTGTAGGTTTTATTATGTCATGGCAGGAATCTCTGTGAACAGTACATAAAAGACCTGGATTCTCTGAAACTAGCTGCCCAAAGCCAGGCAGGGCTGCTGCTGCCTGGTCCCTGGGAACCAGGACCGTGATGGTCAGTCCCCTCTGCTGGCTCAAGCACTGCCTGCCAAAGGAACTCCCCAAGTAGAGTGATGCTCCAACATAGCTGCTTTAGCAAGATGCCTTACGGCTGTGTAATTTCACTTGAACTGGTCCTATCTGTTTTATTTCTAATGTCTGTCTTCCCTCTCCTCAAAGTCACAGTTATTTTCCTCCTGAAGACTGTGTTGAAAGGGTGACGGTATTTTAGTTTGTGCGGTATCTCTTGCAACCTTTGGATGCCTGTATGTAAAACGTAAGCTTGGTTGTGAACCTGACAGCCAGTGAAGAAAACCACTCACAGAGCAGCTGGGATCCCTTGCTGCCGGGTCCTCTCCCAGGCTCTGCCCACCTAAGCAGTGGTGCTGCATCCTGCACAGCTTATGAGCACCTTGGTGTAAACTGCTCTAAGGAATAATTTGTGCCTTGACATGTGGCGTTCTGGTACGGACCTGGGAATCCTGAGACCAGCTGGCCTGGCACACTATCAGAGGCCCCTTTATTTGGAGGAACAAAGTATGGGGAATATTGATCTTCTGACAGACGTTCACTGCTCCTTGTCTTTCATTCCTGCTTTACCTTTCAAGGTGAGGATGACATGGCAGGACAAAGTAATCGCCTGGAGGGCTGTCTGGGGCTTGTGGGGCCATCTGTTTTGCAGGCTTGGTATAAACTCCCTGCATATGTGTTGTTACTCTGCAATATGTTTATACAGTATGTGCAGGTTCAGAAGAAACGTGCAGCTAGCAGAAGAAATGCATTTATTTTCTGCTGGCAGAGGCAGCAGCCCTGTAGCACTGTGATAAAATAGAGTTGTTTGCTTGTGGGATAAGTAGAAATTTCTCTATGTTAACCAATTTCTTCAAATGTCACTTGCTTTTTATGATCAATCTCTCATAAAATACCTTAATGAAACCTTTCTGACATTTTTTAACTCCCAGTACAGCTTTCTGGGGGTCTGTTAGTGGTCTGTAACAATAATAGTAAATATTATTGCCATTCAGGAACTACCTTTTAGATGTGCAGACATAAAAGCCTGGCTCCACCAAAATTTATGGGCGTGTTGCCGTTGCCTTGAGCAGGACTAGCATTTCCCCCTTGGATGCTGGCTCCTGGTGCTGGGAGTGCTCGAGAGACAGCCTTGTTTGCATTTTGTATGTGTCTGTTGGCACGAGCTCCTTGGGCTGGATTCGCAGCGCTTGTGGAGCATCTCTGGGAGCTTTCATACTGAAGTAATAATCCAGAGGAGTAACTGGGACTAAATTAATAGGAATTCTTGGATTGCATTTAGGATTTTGGAAGATCACTGCTAATTTCTATCTTGGCCTTTAATTTCGGTGTTGATGTTGGAATTACTGGAACTGAGTAGCCCTTGAGCCTTCATGGCGACAGCACAGACAGACCTTGGTCTTGCTTTCAACTTATGCCTCGTAATTTTCCAAGTGCCCCAAGCTCTTGTCCTGTCTGTGGCACTGGTTTGGTCCAGTGAAGGCCTCAACTGTGACCCCGCTGTGGTGGCCACCGCATGGTGGGACCTTCAGGAGCTCCCCCTCCTCTGGGAGGTGTCTGGCACGCGTCCCACGGCACTCTGCCCCAGGAAGGTTTTGGCACAGCGCTCGCAGGTACTGCCCCGACGTGTTCCTACATACCGATGGGGTGGCTCCCCTCCCCACGCCACAGGCACTGTGCTGCCTGAGCACAAGGTATTTGCACTGAGGTGCCACGGCTGTCATCAAGGTGTGCCATTGCTGGGCCAAACGGCTCCTCCTGGGACAGTACACCAGCCTTTTCCCTTGCCAGAAGGAGAGAATAAACTCTGAATGCAAGCTTTTGCTTGTGGTTGAGTCTGTCTTCTTTTTTTTTTTCCTGGTGGCTGCTGAAACAGCCTGCAACTGGAGTGGTTTTTGGGATTTTGCTGGAAGGAATGGAATGGAAAATCATGAGGGTGTATCACATGGCACAGGCTCAGGAATTGTCTGGCACCTCTTGCTTTAAAGTGATGAGCTTTGCTGCATTTGTTATCCTCTTGGTGATTCTATGCATTGGGCACTTGGGAGGACACGAGGAAAGGGTGTTACTTTGGTAAATGTTGTCTGTGGGAAATATACTTATTTTCTGTCTTATTTTCTTTGTGGGCATGGCAGTGCTGTTAGTTTCTGAAAAAGTACTTCAGATTTTCTTACTTGTTTTCTGTCCTAACCTCTTCAATGGTGTTTTCAGGTGTTACACAGTTGTCTTTTTTTGCACCCAACCCTGGTTAAAATCCTTGTGAAGAGTTTTATTCTCTTTATGGTACCAGTATATATTTGACAGCCATCACAAACAAACGCTAGTAATTCCTGAAGGACAGGACTGGAACTGGCATCTACTGTCCTTTTCCTTCTGTATACCTGGTTAAAAGCTAGGAAGTTTTCCCTTTTGTAAATAAGATTTAATTTAATTTGTTACTAGTGACTGAGTTCAGGGATCTGGTTTTTTCCCAACAAGGGTTGTACCTGCAAGAATCTGCGCCAGTAGTCTGACAATGAAATTACAAAAGTCTAACTATTATAAGAAAGGGGAGAACACTATACAGCTGCCAAGTAGTTATTTGTTAACCATAATATTTTAGACGCTAAAGAGTGTTTTACTGATCTTTGTAATTAGTAAAAATACAATTTCTTCATGTCTTATTGTTCATGATGTTAGCTGCAAGTTTAAATGAATCTCCGCTGTCTTCAGTTACATGTAAGCTACAGATCAGTTTGCTGCACTTATGAGCAAGGATATTCTGTAATTGCTGTGCATTGTGACAGACGACTTTATATGCACAAGGTTTTTTTCCACCATCATTTCTAGTATCCAAGGATCAGTGATCCATGAAATCAGATCCGTGTGACTATTCCTGGTGTATTACCACCACCTAATTTTCTGTGACAAACTTGGAAAATACAATATGGTGGAGGGTTTTGGTTGCCTTTGTTCGTCTGGAAATGACCTCAGTTATATGTTGACATGCTGTGTGACATCCTGGACTGGTTGCCTAGATGTGCAAGTAAACTTGCTTGATAAAGTGACAGCTGCCTGTTTTTCTGGATGGACAGGCAGTAATTCAGTCTGGTAGACTAAGTGAGGAGGGAGTTGGAGCGTGAGGAAACAGACTAAATCACAAAATCTCTCCCTTGGCCTGACAACTTCCTTTTTGTATAGGCTTTACAGTATTATAATATGGAAGCTCGTGTCTGTCCTGGTGTGTTTGTGGTTTGGATAGCTGATCTGGGGCTCCTAGGTTCTTAAATACACAAACCATGATGAAGGCAATGCCAGATGAAGACAGGGGAGCAGAGATGCAAGAAAAGAAGGGTCTAATTCTTGAAACCTCCTGATATCATTCTGTTTTGCAAGTCACTCTTTTTGATTGCAGCAGATGTAAAGCTACTCTTTGGGAGTATGAAGCTGTAATTCTGCTGAAAATCCTTGGTCCCTTTAGAAAAGTGCAACTATGTTGTTGTTTCTTTAAGCTTGGAAGACCCAGGTCTTCTGTAAACTTAATAAATACATAATGGCCTTTAAAAATAAGAGGTTTATTTTACAAAGAAAATTATATATTTTTAAAAATACTGTTAATGGCATGTTTAGGTCGCATGATATTCAAGAGATATAAACGCGTGTCTGTGCGTGGGGGGGCATTGGCTGTGTGTAGAATGACAAGCCCAGTGTTTAGCAGGGAACATTCCTGTCTGCTTACTTCCACATTATAGAAGTGAAAAGGTACATGTTTAGATTGTGTTATCAAGGTAGTTGTAAAAGAACTGGAGGCGGATTTGTGCATGTACTGACCAATGATAATTTTACTTTTTGTAGGACTTTGTGCAGAATTGAAATGTAGCACACAAACATGGGTACCTGGGGCAACAGCTAATGTTATCTTTAAGAATGAGGACTACTGAAGGCAGCAGCATATGCACTTCCATGAATTATTACTAAGATGGGAATAAACTTTTTCCAAACAATTTTAGTTTGAGAGGTACGAAAGTGTAATGTTGTGTTGTCCTTCTGCTGGGAATGGAAAGCTTTTCAAGCTGCTTTCAAAATGCAGTGTTTAATATGGAACTATGTATGTCAAAATACAGCTGGAGTAATGCCAGGACTAGTACAACAAAAGACAGAACAAAACAGAGACTGGAGGTTTTCTACAGAGAACAATAGTGTGAGCAAGTTGTCACACATCAAAGTATGTATAGAAGCTTGAGCTTGCCTTCTTTCTAAGGTTATTTGGAAAACAATGTTACAACATCTTAAATCAACTTTTATCTGATCTGTCTCACTAGTTCTTATTGTTTCTGTGCCTGTTGGTATAACCTATCTGATCTTCCCTAAACCATGACATTGAAAAGGTTTTGCTGCTTTTTTTATGTCCTGGCAAACCCAAGGGAAAGTCTTAGACTGACTTTGTGGAACATGTTCATCACTGAACTGCTGATCAGGAGTGGGACAGGGCTCTGCTTCCCTACCCACTGCCACCAATGCTCACTGCTCTTTCTTGGAAAGAAACATCACATTATTTCTAGTCAGTGGTGCGTTCCCACCAGCAGTCCAAGAAGCTCAGGAGTGGAACAGACCTTGCTGGTCACACCCTGAAATAACTACGTGTGATGTTTAGAGCTACAAAAGTTTATTCTCAAATATGCCATTAGTTCAAAGCAAACAGTGCTGGGAAGGCAGAAAGCAGTTGTGTTCAAGGTGCAGGGTTGACTTCTGTGCTTCCCCACAAGGCAACTTCTGTGGGGAGCTTTTAAAAATGTTCCGTACAAAGGCAAACAAACCATGTGGGCAGCAATCAGGGCCCCAAAGATAAGGCAGCAGAGCAGAGTTTGTGCCATAATTTCTTTTGCTGTGCCTTATTAATAATGAAAGAACTGAATAATATAATGTGGGGAAATGTCTAGCAGTAGAAGCAGTGGCCTGGATTTGACATGTAGTTGGTAAAAGTAAGCGGACTCTCTGCCTCTCCCCTGCCACTGCTATTCCAGTTGAATTAAAAACTGCTTTTACTGTCTCCTACTGTCTCCTCTTCTGTCAATCAGATGTGAATCTCAAACTAAGCTGCACAAGTTGAGACTTTTTATCTAGAAAGTACTTGCACATTCAGAAAATCCATGAATGCTCTGTTCAAGTATTGAGGATTTTGTTGTGTTCTTCTGTCTTCCCTGTTTTAAATGTTGGGATATCCTGCCTTTCATCTCACTGATCTCTCAACAGTGTGATTCATCTTGCCAGCTATAAGCTGACCTCTGTCTTCTGGGTAGAGGATGGAAGTCAGTCTGGGTTTCAGGCAGTGTTACAGAATTGATGGTGTAGCATAGCTTTCATGTACTCCAGTGGTTTTCTGCTGAGAGAAATTCTTGAAACTACTACTTTAGCCCATAACAAATTTCAAATGTGTTCAGTGTGCGTGTTTTCCCTCCTAAAACTTCCCAGCTTTCTCTTTTTTTCCTTGTTCAGAGGATGGTTACAATATGGGGTTTGGAAAATGGGTGATACTTTTATCTGCACGGAAACTTTTCAGCCACAGATGTCCTGTCAGCATCTTCTGTATGCACCTGCAGATTCAATTATTCAAGTTTTACCAAGCGATGAAGTCTCTAAGCTCAGGTAAAATGAATGGGATGCTATAAACATCCTACTTCCCTCCTTCCATGCCTTAGTGATGATCTCATTCCTCTGTGTAGTGAAATTTAGGATTGTTATAAACAGGAAACATTATCAAAACAAATTGGCTGCATCCACCCTGAGGACTTCAATTATATTTCAAGATTTTCCTTGAACGAAATAGATTATATTTGTGCAAAACCGTGGAACTCTGATTATATCACTGTATTAAAAAAAGGGATTGTAATAATATGGGAGAAAACCGTGACTTTCACAAGAAAAACTGGAAGACATCTAGTTCTAAACTTGGCAGGGTTAGTTAGATAATTGGAGGGCTGGGAGGTCAATCTGTTCCATGCTACAGTCTAACAGTCATATAATTAAACTGCTTCCGCCTTCTTTCTCCCACATAAATTTGGCAAAATGCTGTTCTCTCTTTAGCATGGGGAATAATGAAAGTCATTGACTATGGATGTGGATTAGCCGGTGAACTCTGCAGAGTAAGGGGGATACCACCTTTGTGAGTTTCTTATCCAGATTTATTAGGGCTCATTATATAACAATGATACTGCCCAATTATGGTTTATACTGAAGTGTGCTTTTGGGTTCATTTCCACAAGGAACAGGGATTAAAAAAAAAACAGACGAAAAATCCACAGCCAACTTCTGGTAGCTTTTTAAAAGGGAAGTTTAGGCTAAGTTGTAGCTGCAATTGTATTTTTATTTTCCATAGCAGTTTGTGTATTTCCAGATGGCTCCTACCTGGGGACAGGGGCTCCTGCTGGCTCCTTTGAAGGCGGTCCCTTCTGTGCCTGGATGGGCTGCGTGGCCTCTGCCTTCGCTGGGGTCACGAGCCTGGTGTTTGCAGTCCTTGTCCCTTTGCACCCTTTTGTATTTTGTGCCCCTGTGGTAGGTCATTTCTGTCGCTCTTGCCTGCTTTCTGTGATGCACTTCTGCACAAACCGATCTGTCTGGTCCTCCTTGAGCCAAGCAAAAGCACAACTAGTGCAAGCAGGTAATTTTCAGTCTGGGAGCTGAATGCTGCCCTGAGCAGACTCCGGCATGAGCAGCTAGAGGTGATGATGCAGAAGGAGATGATGAACCATGACGGGGAAGGGTGGGGGCTGATGACCAGAAGCTTAGACAGGGTCTGCTGCAGACATCAAAGCTGTTCATTTGATTTTGTGTTGCTTGTTTAGTGTTTGCTGTTGTTAAGCTGCTTGGCTGTTGTGGCTGGAAGCTCTTCTAGTTTCTGTTTTTGAAGGATGAGCAAGAAGCCTGTAGGTAAACCAGAAACCTCAGTGAGATGATCTTGTTTTGCTCTACTTCCCCATAGTTTTTGTTTTTTTCCTTTGCTTGATCTTGTGTTAAATAGACTTTTTGGTTGGCTCGAGGGAAATGGTAGTGGAGCAGGATTGATCTGGGGTAGCTACTGGCTGCTTGCAGGGTGACTGGTGCTGACCCCAGGGTGCTGGCGTGCCCTGTCCCACATCAGGAGCAGGCTCTCCCTGCCTGTGCTGCTCACCTCGGCTGTAATTACAGCAGGAGCTGTCTCGGCAGAGGAAGTTGTTTGTAACCCCACTGGAGCATGTCAGCGCTGTTCTGCTGTTACTCATCCTGGCTGCTGTTGGAGAGCCAGTGCAGCAGGGAGCTCAGGAAGTCCTGGGGTCAAGTGCCCTGCGACACAGGCATGCAGCCAAACCAGGTGGTTTGCATTTCTGTCACTCCTTTCTAGAGCGAGCTGGGCTGAGATGGTTATTAAAGTTATCACAAAATTGCACAGTTCCTCTTTCTCTCCTGGTGCATCCCAATTAATGTATTCATTCATGTTAGTCATGCCAATATTTTAAATCTTTATACATGCATGAGCAAGACTTGACTTGTCATTGAAGTTCAGCAGGTGCACAGATGTTAAAAGTGCTGTGTCTTTTGTAATTTTTTCCTGATCTAGCAATTTGGCCTTTACCAATAGCCTTAGGTTTAAACAGCACAGGATATAGAAATGGGTTAGTTATGCTGCTGTGCTTGTTTTAAGAATAATTATAAGAAGTGCCTTTGGGTTTCTGGGAACATACAGTAGCAGAAGTTGCATTTCAGTGGCTTTGCATGGTACCTGATTTTTGCAATGGCTCAGCTGCTGTTCTCAGAAAAAAAAAAAAAAAAACAACCACCCCCCCAAAAAAAAACAACAAAAAAACCCCGTAGGAGGAGATTTATGGAAGTGTACTGGATTTTGCTGATGTTTGACTTTTCCACATCAGCCTCAGGAAAGTCTGCTGCAGGGTGTCTGCAGAAGGAATACTGGTCAGGGAGCTTTCACATCTTTAAAAAGGCATATAAAACCTGAGTCTGCTTTTAGGGGAGGGCAGTCCTAAGGTGCAGTCTGAGGATCTTGCCCTGTAATCAGTGAGGACAGGGAGTATCTGGTGCAGAACTGGCAGCTTGTGACCGAGGAGGGAGCCTGAGTGCCTAAAGCACCTGCAGAGCTGCTCCTCCCAACCTGTTGAACAGCAGCACTGGTACATGCTGGAGCAGCCCAAGCCAGTTTTTCTGGCATAGTCATGCTGTGTTGTGCCAGTGATGTAGTGAAACTGCAATATGTCATTTTCCCTTGAATACTGTGTATATATATATACACTGTACTATCCTGTCCTTGCTCTGTTGTGTTGCAATAGACATGCAGAATGATGGGATCCCTAATCCACTAGTGAATGTTGTGGTAAAACAAGACCTCTTACTTCGAATACTTGTTGTAAAACAGTACTTTTTATGCAGAAAAAGGGTGTATATTAGTTTATTTTAGAATAAGATATTTATTGGGAGTAGTTGACTGCAGCTAGCTTTTCCCATGCAGTTTAAGTATCAGAAAGATATGATACTCAGCTGAAATGCATTTTACCTATTGGCTGGTCAAATTTGAATACCTGAGAACCCTTGTTTTAAGAGAGCTCTAAAAATGGCATATATATGGTAAACAGGTTATGCTTATTTTCACAGAATCAGTTCTGTGATTTCTCTGGTCAGAAAAATGCAGTTTTCTGGTTCAATAGCCTTTTTCTATCACTTAAGATGTGACAGTGGTTATGCCTCAGGCTCTCCCTTCAGCCATCCTTACCCCTTTTGTGTCACACTGAGTCCCAGAAGAGACTTGGCAGAAGAAACCCCAAACACCCTGTCCTCAGCAAACTGCCCCTGTTCCTCCCTGCAAAAACTCTCATGGGTGAAAGAGCATAAGGAGCACCTGAAGAAGCTGGATCCACTTCTAATCCATTGTCCCATTCCTAGTTGTGATCAGTTTCTCAAACTCTGAGGAAGGTGTGAGGATGCTGAAAGAACACAGGTGGAGGATGATCTCTCCATCCACAAAGGTTTTCTCATATGCTCCAGTTGTTTGAGTTGCATTAAGGCCTGCAATCTGACTTTTGGAGATATTTTTCAAAACATGTTTGTGATATATATAACGTGTGTAGGTACATGTGTGTATATAGAATATGTGTGTGTGTGTATGAAATATTGCATATGTTATATAAGTTTTGACTTCTGGATATGACAAATTTCTTGACCTAAGGAAGCACAGTGAAAGGATCCAAGTAATTGCCAGCAGTTTTAAAACTGTCTGCCTCTCTCTGTGTTGAAAGAGAAGCTGAGTCGTCCACCCCAGCAGAAAGTTACAGGGTAAATTCTGCTTGGCATCATTTCTTAGTGACTAAGAATCTCATAGTTGGCTCTGTGTGGGCAGAGGATCTGTCTGTGGTGAAGCGAGGGCTGCCTGGCAGACACAAAAAGTGTGGTGGAAGGACTAGGTAGTATAGAGCATTTGTACAGATGCTTCGTGCTCTGCAGTGTGAATTGTTGCTCTTCAGAAGCTCTGTCCGGTTTGGGAAGGGTTTCTTTTTTTGATCCTTCCTCATTGTGTCCAGAGGATGAGGGTGACTGTGAATGGTAAAGGTTGACATACTCCCTGAGGGACAGATACTTCATTGTTTGTTTCCTATATGAATTCAATTGACAGTGAACTCTAAGCAGCATTCAGTAGAATTGGCCAGTTTCAAATGCCTTCAAGATAGTTAGCCAAAGCTGAATTAAATAATAATGATTTTAAAAAGCCAAACCTAATAAATAAGCCAATTCCAAATTTTGCAGGTAAATATTATTACCTGATATTGTCATTCTTGAGGCTACTTTGTTGTTAAGTACTACTTTGATACAGCTTTACTTATGTATGTTAAGCTGAGATGCTGTCCTCATGTGCCAGCCTCACAGCTCTTTGGCGTAGATACAAGAAAATAACAGACGAGTTCTGCCCATTCTTGTTTAAATGCCACCAGATCCATTATTGTTGTAGCTGTGAGCCTAGAATTACAGGGCTTATGTGAGCATTTATTCATATTTTAAAAAATATTGATCCTTTTTTCGTTGCAAAAGGGAAGCAGCATGGCTTCCAGAATGAAAGTTGACTTCTTTAGGCATGTTTACTTTCCTTTAACTCTGGAAAACTCAAGCCTTTCATTTGAGACTTTGAAGATGTTTTCCATCTGCATTGTAAACTCAGTGCTTGCTTCAAAGCACACATGCAATTTGTAGACTTGTATTGCCTGGGGAGTTGTTGGGAGCCCTGCCTTGCTGTGTTGAGATAAATGCACACAGGAGTTCAAATACTTCCTCTAATTTTTAATTTCACCAGAACCAAGGGTTTGGTTTTTCTTTTCTCCTGCTAACAGAACCTGAGCTCTCGCTTCTCAATTCCTTCCTTTCCTCTCTTCTCCCCTCTGTCAAATTTGATTCTTATTTCTCTTTAAAGTGCTAGTGAGTGAAAACACAGGGGTAAGTAAGTGGCCATTACAGTTGCAATGGCATTAATCTTTCATCAGGTAGAAACCTCCTCATCCTTGTTGTCATGGTGAACATGCCACTGGCTCTCCCTGGGCTCTGATGCCAGTGCTCCATCTCTGCTGCACTGTGAAGGTCACTGGTGGCCAGAGGTGACCTCTGCAGGTGCCCAGGGCTGTTGGTATTCATCCCCTGCCCTGGGTTCACACAGACTGCATGGAAACAGGCAGAATACTAAGCCTTTCTTCCAGATGTTAATGAAAACCAGCTCAACCAGCAAGGTAGTAGATATGTAATTCATTTTATAAGTATTTCCATCTTCAGCTTAATGGGCAAGCGCTTATTAGTTAAAAACTTTGCCAATGCCTGAAGGAGCAGTCTGAGGGAGCAGATTTTAAGGTGCTGAATGAAGCCCAGTTCCAAGGCATCAACTAAGTGAAGCTGGCTGAGGATTAGAGGACTAGAGTGCTATGTGGATGGATTTCTTTCAATAAGCAAGGAATAGAACCCAAACCTGTGCCATACATTGTTTTCTACCAGCCTTCTGGAAGGGAGAGCCTTCTGATGTGTTTTTTCGGTTTTGGTGTTTTTGGTTTTTTTTTTTGTTGTTTGCTTGTTTGTTTGTTTTTGCTCTCCTGTGGTTTTTGACATCATTTGGGATGAGCTGAAACTCAGGCCATGATCTTTGGATCGCCATGTTCCCACGTAACATGGTGGGAACTCAGCAGACCTGCTAGCTTGTCACCACATATGTCCTGACATGGCTTTTCAGGCTAGACTTGCTCTGGAATGGAGGCAGTGCTGAATGTAGGTGCGCTCACATCCTTCCCACAGCCAGTGTCAGCCACAGCGAAAGGGGGAGGAAGTGGAGAAAAGCAACCTAGCAGTGTGTTTGCAATCCCCAGTTTGAAATATCTACCCTGTTAGATAACACTCCATCACTTGTAGGGGAGTTGGGTGATGTCTCTTCTCTTGGCAGCATCTCAGTGAAATGCAGGGTTATTTTGGGCCCTGCTATATAACGGAGAACAGTCTCACAGTTCAGCTCATCCCAGTCCTCCTGGACATGCAGTTGTCCTTCAGCTCCACTGTCTCCCTGTTGTGCAGCAGGGGTAGGACTGACCATGTGGTCGGTGTTGCTGAGAGAGTCTGTGCACAGCATTCAGGACAGGAACTGATGGAAACTGTAGCATGAGATTTTGCTATGGAAAAGCTTAAACTTCATGGAGACATTTAATGAGCCTAGTTATATCTTGATGTGTTATTTGTTATTAGACTGAAACCTTTCCGTCTTTGCCAGAACACATCGCAACACCAGAACGCTGTTTTAAGGACTTATTTTGAAGTTGCTGCTGGAATATAAAACCCTTATGTGTGTTGGGGGAGGAGAAAGACCTTTGGTTTTTAGGTTGAACTTGAAACAGTGATTAATGCATATAATTTAACATAGGAATTCAAGGACTTACAAACTTCAGAGTAATGATTTTTTTCCTTCAGTTTTTATCTTGAAAAATGTGAAAGATTTGTTATATGAAGAGTTTGTAGAGGACTTTGGGATTTGCTTTAAAGAAAATAAGTCTTTCTCCTGACAGCTTCATATACTGTCAGAGCCTCTCCATGTAGGCTGTGATAGTATCAAAGAGTGCTTTATTTTTGCCTCTTTCATGACCTCCAGGGGGAAGAAACAGAAGAACATTAACCTTTTCATATGTACATATTTGAAATTATAAACTTAAAAATCCATGAATGTGCTCCTGTAAAAATCTCTTCCCAGCTGGGTTCCCATAGTCCAACTCCTTTCGTTGTTGTCTTTTGGTAGTGAAAAACACTCTTGCTGTTTACAGTGCGTTTCTTGGCTAGTTGCCATTGCTTGCTGTTTATCAGCATGCCTGATGCTTTTGGTAGAGGAAATACCCATGCTTTTTTTGCTACATATAATCAAGTTAAGCATAGCTTAATTTACTACTTTTTTGCTTTGTTTTGTTTTTGATGGTGGAGACCTGTGGACATTTGTTTGATTTGCTGGATCTGCTGAGGGAATTTGTGAACATGTCTTTTGTATTCCCTGGTTGCTGCCTACTGAGCTGGAATTTACCCGGGCATTACTCAATGAAATATTAAAATTCAAGAGCAGCTATTTTTTTCTTCATGTGTGTAAACTGAAAGACAGAGATTGAAATTCTCCTAGGGAGACTGATTTCAGTTTCTGAAGGAGAACAGAACAAATATATGTGATTGAGCAATGTAGTGGTAGGGCTCAATTTATTAAAATTTGGTTTAGCAAGCTTTCAGGGATGGTTTACTGTGTGTGTAACATACTCTATATGCTCAAAGCAGTGATTGTTAAATTCTTAAAAAAAAAATACTCCATCTGGCAAAATGAGGGGTAGTTTTTTATGTGTCTAAAGTAGGTTAGAGATCCAGACAGCAAATGGTGGCTTCTGTAGCGTAAACTGCCTGACTTGATTGTCTTGTTTTAAGTCTCTTGATGAATGTCGGTGTCTCTCATCCATAAATAATTTAAGGTTTTCTAACGTATGAGTCAAATCATCTATTTCTTCTAGACCTTCTTAGGACTGTGACGGGTTTTAATAGGGCATCTAACAAAGTAAAAAAATACTTGCAAAACTACTTTGTACCTTTTCCTGGTTCACTTCTGTAGTTGGGACTGAAACTAAGTAAGCTTATGATGTGTGAAAATATTTGTTAAAGACTTTTCCAATGTCTGAAGAAAGCTCTGATCTGAATTTCTCTTCAAGTTAAACTGAGATACAAGGGACACTTGTAAGGATTTTAGGAGCTGACCTTCGAAGTTGATAGTGCTCATGCAGGTTTTGGATGTGAGCTGCCTTAAAATACTGTGAATGTTACTCTTGTAACTTGACACACAAACCATGATCTTTCTTTTCTCACATCCTAGTATAGCATCATGATGCCTTTGGGGTGGGACTACCTAACATGTAGCTTTGTAATGGAAATTCTCATCCTCCTCTTGCCACCCCTTAGATCATTTGTTGCCTCCTTCCTCCACCCCAGATGTTTTGCTAATATTTTGAAGCAAACAGAAAATTGCAACTAGATGTGACTATATTGCAGCATATCCTTCCTTTTATGCCAACCAAGCCCCACTGGCTGGAAGCAACTTTTAAGACCTTCAGAAGAAAGTATAAATCCTGGCTACAGCACATCTAATTTTGCTTCAGGTCTCAAATGGCTCCCTGTGAAAAGTGATTCTGTGCTGTCAGGCAAGAGGTGGTGGCAAAACATTGGGAAATGACTGTGTCTCTCCTATTGCTGTTTACCAGCATAATGAAGTGATGGAGCCGCCTCATGAACCTGACTTTGAACACTGGTGTTTTTTGTTTATCTTGAACATTTTCTTCACGCAGCTGAAGCTTATTGAGCAATGGAACTTCTGGGATCCCGTATTCCTCTGGAGATTTGTTGCTTGAATTCTTACCTGACACCAACATATTCAGCTTCTATGGCAGTTTTTTGCCCTTTCACAAAAGATTTATGTTGTCCTCTCTCATCCCCTCAGAATCAAGAAGTTATTTTATGTTTTAACAAGAACTTTTGTTGTGGTTTTGGTTTATTTAGAAGGAAATAAGTGTCAAGCAAGTGTCTACATCAATGATTTTGTCTTTCTTTTGAAATAATGTCTTAGTTGTTCCTGCACAAAACTCTGTGTAAACACAGTTGTGGCTGATTTTTTTCATGTTATTTTGTAGAAAAAGCAATAGATTTTTCTTGCGCTATAGAGCAAATAAGGATAGTTTTTCATATCATGCCCTCATCATGAATTAGGCTGTTATTGTGCCAGCTGATGTTCAAATACAAAATGGCAGGAGAGCCTCTCCCAGCAGGGCACGCTGGGTATTCCCTGGAGAGGAGTGTGCCATGGCGAGTCGGGCAGGGGAGGTGCAGTGGTGGCAGCTGTCTCTGTTGGCTGTGTTACCAGTGCTCCTGTCCTCCTGCAGGTCCCTTTGGTTGCCTCGGGGGAGGATGGTGTAAACATCTGTGACAGCTCCACTCCTCCATGGCCTCATCTGCCGAAGCAATTAACTTGGATCTGGGCTGGGCTCTATCCAACTGCACGGTGCCTCTTTCTGTCCCCTTCAGCTGCAATCACATGAGTGTGGTGTGGCTAAAATTGTTTGCCCGTGGAATGGGAAACATTTTTCCTTTTCCCCATTTTTATGTAAAGAAAACCACGATTCGTTCAGGCGCTGATCTCCACGTCTTGGAAGTGTTGCGTGGGCTGACCCTGGGTTGCGCTGCTGCCTCTGCGTGCTGCCTGCAGGTCGTGCTGCTGAAGGTGGGCTCTGCCTTTGCCCCTCCTGGGGCAGTGCCCTCCCTGCCCTCATCCCTGTATCCCTGCCTGCAAAAAGGGGACAAGGCGCTGGGACCTTGGTGTTTGTAAGGGCTGGAGTGAATGGCAGCGCTGCGGTGTGGTCTCCGCTTCCCTTCTCCCTAGCCATTGTTTACGCTGAGCCTTAGATAAGATGAGTATCTTTTGTTTTTCCTGTAGATAATAATAACAGCCTGTCTCTACCAATACTGGATTAAGTTCCTCTTTCAGGAAGACGTGGGAAGCAAAAAATGAACGTGGACTCGGTGAAGTATGTGTGACAGAAAAGGTCTAAGGGCAGTGAAACAGCAGGCTGTGCTCTAGATGGGAAAGTAATATGGCTTTGCTGAGCACTGGTGTGCTCTCTGAGAGCCTCTCTGCCTCAGCCATGTCAGCCTTGGCTTGCTTGTGTGTCACCCAGCAAGATCTCGTCAATGTCAGCATTTTCCCTTCACGAAAATACTGTCTTGCTGCCTGATGGCAAAAGGCAATTGTCACGTTGCTGATAACTATGATGAATAATAAATATGGGTGTTGCTGTATGGATTGGTGGGTTTCCATCACTGATCTAATCAATCTTTGGCATCTTGTCACCTTTCTCTTAACAAGAAGTTTTTTCCTTTCCTTATGCCTATTAAGATTTTTGTGCCTTTGTTGACATGGAAAACTTACCTGTTCTGATCATGGTAGTGGGTTGGATTCAGTTTCAGATCTGACAGTGAGATGCTCTCATCTTGTTGGCCAAAACTAACAAGGCAAAAGCTTTCATTTTGACAGTGTTTATGTGAGTGTTGAGTTCCCAGTCTGTTGCTCTGGATGTTCTTGGATATTTGTAGGAATGCAGGTGGGTGGATTCACGGATCAACACCTGAAAAGAATTTGGAATCTTCAGACTTGTCATGTGTTAATAGGACTGTGAGCTGGGACAGAGCCCTCGTGTTTTTCCTGTGCTATGCTGAAACTTGGGTGCTATAAAGTGATTGGGAAGCCCATGCAGAGTGGAAATTCCCCAGAGGGCATTCATGGTTTTCATTGTTAATTCTCCTGTTGTGGGGGACCCGTGGTTTGTGTCTCCCCCTCCCACCTTTTTTACCTCACTCTAGCTCTAGGTAAATTGGTCTTCTAAATGTGATTTTGTCAGCAGAGACTAAAGAATTGATCCCTTTGCTGTTCACATCATTCCTCTCTGCAGTGCTTCTTCATTGTCTTACAACCTTGCTTAAAGTGGAGTTCTGAGAGCATGAGGATGTATCGGTTCCATGCTGCCCTGGCCTAACTCTATCTATGCTGTTTGGAACCAAGACCGGTATTTCCTGTGGCCCCCTTTATCTCTTGTTCCATCTCCCAGAGAACATGAATAATTCATCCTTTATTTTATTTTATTCTTAATAAATATTTATATATATTTTGGTTGTTTTATCCCATGACATGTCCTGGCACTTAGCTGTAAAACACAGTTACTCATGATTTATTCTCTCCTTGTCTTCAGAGTTTAATCTTGCTTTAAATGGGACTTGCTTGGTTGGCAGCCCTTGCACTGCAACTCCACTCTACAAGGGCCTTTGGGGCCTGTTGCCATAAGATGGAGTGTAATGGTTTTAAACTAAAACAGGGTCCACTTAGATATGAGGAAGATGTTTTTTATAATAGGGGTGGCAAAACACTGGGACAGGTTTCCTGGAGACGTAACATGCACGGTTAGGTTGGACAAGGCTCTGAGCAACCCGATCTAGTTGAGGATATCCCTGTTCGTTGACTAGGGACTTCTAACAGTCCCTTCCAACCCAAACTATTCTGTGAACACAGATTGCTAGATCTTCTACTTACCCTTGAAAACAGGACTTTGGAGCAAAGTAGGTGGGTTGTCCCTTAAACTCCTTCCTGTCTTTTGATATGGTTATATTAATTTATCTTGTGTTTTCTTTGATACTTGCTATGTCAAAACCTTCTAAGATGTCATCTTTTGCAACTCATCTTACTGCACTAGAGGAAGTGCTAAACTGAGCTAGTGGATGAATTTTTGTTAACTTGCCAACAACATGCTAGAGAGCAACTGTGGGCTGGCATAGAGAAAACTGTTTGTTACAGCAGGAATTTGCTACTGAATGTCAGAATCGTACTGTCTTCTGAGAGGGGCTCCTGCATGAGTGGAAGAATCCTGTTGGTGTTCCATGAAAAACTATGCCTCAAAGTCATCTGCAATTTAATTTAAGGCTCAGAATATCTTTATTAATAAAATAGTGGATGTGTGCCAAACTTGTAGGCTGATATTTACCTTGCTATGTCTTCAAGTGCTGCATTTTCATAATTTCTTGCTATCTGTTTGGAAGAGGTTGACTCCTATTCTCTAAAGACTACATGACGATTAGGTGTCTTGTATGCCCATATGCATTTCTCTTCTGGTTTTTTTTGTTTGTTTTTTTTTTGGTTTTTTTTGTTTTTTCTTTTTTTTTTTTCTGTCTGAGAGTCTTTGTGAGTCTTTTGCAATGCCAGAATATCAAGGGTCCAAGCATGCGAAAGCAGTAGAAATTGTTCATTATCCATGCAACTTGGAGTCACATCCTGGTATCAGTGGGTGTTCTCAGCAGCCTTCTTACATGGGGATGAAGTTTTCCAAACTGTGTGGGTTTCTGTTCATGTCCTGACCTTACAAGCGTGTTTGCCCTAGTTATGCTGTTTGTCTGGACTGAAAGGCTATCTAGTGCAAAGGATACTCTGGCTGGGCTGTAACAAATACTTGCCTTCAGTAATACACCGTCCCCTCTTTTCATTTTGTTCTAGTGTAATCTGAGACATTGTAATCCTGTGTTTGGAACAGGGGAGGAAAAAAACACCCTCCTTGGACCTTTTCGATAGACATAAGCTATGGGGGACCTTATGGTTTTAAGGTCTGAATGCTGTTGTCTAGAAGTTAACTGTGTCTTTAAGAAAAAACTAAGTATTTATATTTGGTGTCTATCTACAATTATGTTTACCCTACACTGTTTATTAAACCTGAGTTAATTTTCCTCCTCCTTTCTATGGCTGCAGGAGCTTTGCCAGGAAAGCGTTATAATAACGGGTAGTCTGAAGCGGCGCAGGCCATGTGCCAGTTTCCTGTTCCTGCTCCGTGGGCTGGCCTGGAGACTTGTTCACTGCCTGGCAGTGCCCCGCTGCCCCTGTCCCCCTCTGCCCCCCTGCTGCCCCCCCTCTGCCCCCTGCTGCCCCTGCCCACACTGCCCCGGGGCTGTGGCCGGTGGAGCCCAGCTCCGGTGATCCCTGCCGCAGGAGCCAAGCTGCCCTGGAGAGGCTCAGTCTTGCAACTGAGCACTCTTTTGGTTAAAAATAATAATTAGGAGGCCGTAGTTACTCTCTGTCTCTCTCCTGTCTCCCTTGTGTCCATTACTCTGAAGCGTTCTTGAAATACAGTAATTAGCATCACACTTTCACATGGCAGTCTTGTGCTGTTTTGAAGAAAGTAGGATCTCTGTGTCTGGTGTCTTTTATTTTGCACGATGACCGAGGGTTACTTGCTCTTTCTAGTCCTGTGATGTTTTTGTCAGGACTGTCTTGGCTGAGGTGAGTGCTATGAGTCACGCAGCTCTGTTGGCATTGGCTTTTCATCTGGTCGTCCTCAAGAACCAACACTTCTATCTTGAGCTGATGGGCTTGTTGTCACAATGCTTTCAGAGGTGGAATTTGCTGTGGGTTCGGGTCTGAAATCTCGCTTGGGTTGGGTACTCACGAATGTAATTTTCGGAGAAACTTCTATGTCTGACATGCATGTCTTCGGCAAGTTTGGAAAAAGTTGTTGCAGCCTGAGCTGCCCACAGAGGTGGATTACCTGAGGGAGACCCAAGGCATGGATGCCTGACACTCCCAACATACACAAACAGTGGAAAGGTGCTCGGTAAGTGTGTGTGACTGCCTGAACAACACAGAGGTATCTGTACTGACATAGTTGGCTTCTGTTGCACATCTCCTGGTACCCTTGCTTTTGCTGGTGTTTCTGGGCACATTTCCTTTGTCTCAGTTGGTTTTTTTTACCAGTTGTCCCAAGGGTTTTCTTCCAGCTCTGTAAGGCGTCCAAATAAAACATTAAAGACCCAAGGGTCTGGTGAGTACAAGAGTTGTTCTTGGCACAACAGTAAATCACAAATCTGGGCTGTGAAACGTTAAGTTTTTGAGGAGTAATATATCATGTTTCCGGAAAAGTAAAATTGAAGTTTTTTCTTGTAGGTTAATCCTACTCTTGGTGTCATTGGCTCTGTTGTCTGGGCTAGGGCTTCTCCTATGGAATGGGGTGAACATATAGTGCATGTATCCACATATGTATATATCCACATATGAATTACAATATTTACATAATATCCTGCGTACATGAGAAGTTTCTGTTAACATGCCAGTCCAAGGCATGTCGAGGTTTTCTGATTTTTAAGTTTCTATTTTGGCCTCTTAGTATAGACAAAGTCATACAAATTCTACCAAATCACACCAGATTCAGTGCTACTGTATTTTAGTTTGTTCAATGAACTGCATAGACTAAGATCAAAAGTAAACCCCAACAAAACCATTCAAAATTCGTCAATTCCTTCTAGTCTCCACTAGGATGTTTTTGTTTGTGCAGTCACATCAAAAAAACTAAATGTGGAATATAACTTTCTTTCTCCCTCAGCTGGATGGTTCATACATAAGAGATTATTGTCTTCAGTGCCTTACAGCATTTTAATGCTCAGCAGAGCATATTCTTGGAGTGTTTGTAAGAGATGAGAAAATAAGAACCATCTTTTCCACAGATAAAAATTTGCTGCTTCTCATTCTACTACTCTCTTCTCTGCTGCTTTATTTATTTAGCTGTTTCATATTGGAAAAATCTGGTTAAATTTGGTTACCACCTAAGAGAATTGCACTTGTATGTAGCAATAATTGTCATTTCTTGACAATGAGATTGGTGCTTGGGACCAATGCCAGCTCTGTGTTCTTGGCCTTTAAAGTCACCTAAGCATAAGATGCATCTAGACATGGTTTGCATTGGTCATAGGCATGCAGAGGCAGCACCACGGTTGGTTTTCATTGTCCACATTTTGCTGTTCTAATAAATTAAGCTCTGTTTTCAGTTGAATTTTCTATGAAGAGATGTTCTTTTCTGGAATATGGATGCTGCTCCAGGCCACTGGATAACCCTCATGTGATAGGTGTGTCTGTCATTTTATGGGCTGGATACAAGCTGGGTGTTCTGTCAGGGAAGAGTTCAGTGCCTGTAATATCTGTCTTGTGTCTTCCCAGTTACTGGGTGAAAATTAATTTCCACCTCTTATAAAAATATACTTCATATAGTTTATTTTGTCCAGACTATGCCTATATGGAGGAGAGAATGTAAACTGGCATTCAGGGTTATTTGTTGCCTTTCATGATGTAAATGCTGGGTGTTTTCCCTTTGGGGTTAAACTATGAAGCCTCTTGAAGCTGAAGTTTAGCGAGTCAGGGCTTTTGCTTTCATGAGATGTTTGTCCTTTAAAGGTACTGCTGCTGTTTAGTCTTTCAGGCTGCTTGCTTTCTTTTCTGCTTGCATAACTCTTCCTCTACCTCTTTCCCTTGGATGTTTTTGGAGATCTCAAGGAAAGTTGAGGGAGTTGCTGACCTTGAAGCAAATGAGATAATCAAATTAAAGAGATGTTGTCCTGCAGACAGCCCTGAGCTAGGTCAGCAGTCATCCTTAGGGCTTCAACTCCTCCAGGTACTTGAGGAAATCTTTACAATAAATCTGTGTATGATTTATGTCCATATATGGCTGGGTTTTTTTTAAGCAAGGAAAGTAACAAAATGTTGTTGTTAATGTTTTTTATGAAAGCAGAACTCTTAGACCTGCTTTCTGTTGGACCTTAGTCCTTGAAAATATTTTAGGTTCCTGGGCAAAGTGTTTCCCCTTTTGCAAAGCTAAACTTTGAATGCCGGGCTGACTCACTGTGCCTCGCCGTTGATTTTCAAAGCATTTACAGTAATCCACTATGGGGCATTTGAGGCACTCTACGATTTTCAGTTTTTCTCAACACTCATTTTAGCTGAGTTGAACCCTTGCAAGAAAGGAATTCTTTGCCCTTTGTAAGGGCTCTGATGGACAAGTTCTGGCAGATTTGATTGCAGTGTAAGGAATTCCTCCCTTTCAGGTACAGGTTCATGGCTTGCCTTAAATATTTTTCGGGTGGTTTTTGTCCCAGGACCGGTGAGAACAGAAGGGGTAGCTTACCAGAGCTGTTGTCACTCTAGCAAAAGCTTGTCCCTGCTGGCACAGCCCGATTGAAGTGCCAGTAAGGTTGCACATTAGCAGTGAACCGATGCACATTCTGGCTGGAAGGGGTGGTCCTGAGCCCTTGCTTGTCCCTTGCCCTGCATTTCTGTCTCATCCTGCAGGCTAGTGCATTTTCTGGGCTGCTCATTGAGCTCCCCAAGTTCACACCGGCAGAGAAATACTCGCTGCCTCTTGGAGAGTAGGATTCAGCTCCCTAGAGTTGTGGTCTGTGAACCACATGAGTATCAGAGGAGTCTGTAGGGGAACTGGTGGCTGGGTTTGAGAGGAAGCGGGATTGTCCCTTTTCCTAGGACAGCCTCGCTGTGTTTCTGATGACTGAGAGGATGCAGATGTGGCACAAGATACCTTGTTTTGGTGTCTTTGCTGCCCGAGGGGTGCAGAGTAGGTGCCTGGGGACATCAGCACCTTTGGCTGTCACAGCTGTCCCTTGCCCATGGCTTGCCAAAGCCCAAAGACAACTCCCAAAGGGAGTTTTTTACCTGGAAAACAAAATGCCAAAACGCTCTGGTGGCTGAGATCTCCAGAACAGAGGTGGTGCCTAAATTGGAGGTTTCAGTCTTTCTTTTCAAGTCTGTGAAAGTTGAGATGACTGACCTTTCATAACAGCCTCAGTAGTGTGTGTGACTGTGACCTGACATCTCCCAGTTCAGGCTGGCGGCCTGTAGGCTCTGCTTTAACTTCTCTGCTTTAAGCACAGAAGACAAAGTATTGAAGCCTTGCATTCTTCAGGCTACTAAATGGAGGATGTTGATGGATAACAAAAACTTGCAGCGTTTCCTAGAGAAGACTTGTCTTAAAATTCAGTTAATGTTAAATGTTTTCAGAAGATTTATGTGGCTGCATCAAGTTTAAATGTCAAAAAACTATTAAACAGTAAAGGAAAAAAAAGAAAAGCTGAAAAATCCGAGCAGTAACTCATGCTTTATGAAGCAGAGCAGCTACCTCTTGCCTAGTTTCTTTCTAAACTTCCTCTGTAGATATAGTTTGATGAGCAACATGTCTTTACAGGATCTAGAAAAAAGAAACGTTAGAAGTTTGGCCTTCTCACAATAAGCAAAGTCAGTAACAGAAGACTGATGGTGCCCATAAAAAATGAGTCATTTCTGCAGGAAGAAATGGCCTCACCAGTGAATACAACAAAGAAAAAGAGGTACAGAAAACAGGACTGCAAATCAAACAAAACTAGGGGGGAGAATATGTACGTTACACAGTCATAGATGGTAAGAACTACTGGAAATACGGATGATATGTATATATTTTTATGGAACAGGTTCTACAATAAATTTACCTATTTTTTAATAACCAAAATATTTGGTCCATAGCAAGTTTTGTTTTGAATAATCATGGAAAACAAAGTGTTTCACTGTGGGCAAAGACAAAGTGAAACATGGCTAACAGTGATGGCAGCAGTATCGGTGCTTACCACTCAGAAAAATTCCTTGTGCTCTTATGAAATAGAGGAGTTTGGGTTCACGAAGAATTGTGATTTTTGTACTGGAACAGCAAAGACTAGACTTCTGGTCTCTGGCCCAGTGCACAAGTGATGGGGCCAGGTGATGATTCTGATACCTGGACTGTGTGGATTCTGTCTCCAAGCCTGGAACATAATTTAGATGGTCATTGATATCATATGGGTGAAGTTGGGATGTGTTGAACTTAAATTTATTATATTACTTTTGTTGCATCTTACTAAAGCATGAATGGCTCCTTGATACTCTCTAAAAGGTATGATGGTTTCATCTTCTGGTTGTTAAGTTTTACCACTACTTAGCTCATTTTCTCCTTGAGGGCTTATTATAGAGTTCTTCATTCAGTGACATCGTTGCCCTTTTTTAATCAACCTCCTAGAATTTAACATATAATGTTGCATATATGGATGAGAACATTATTACTTCATTCTCTTCACTCTAGTAGTTTTTATATTACAGTGAACACCCTGATTAAACATTTATCTGGAAAAGGCCATGATGAAAAGAAAACGTAATTAAATATAGGAACTAAATATTGAACTCCTGACTTGATGTTGAACCGGTAAATGAAATTAAATTTACATGGGGGAGGGGAAAAAAAGCATTGTAAAACTCACCCAGTACTGCATTTTAATACTTTATTCAACAAGATCTACAAAGCAAGCTGTATCTATGAACTACAGGAACTGATAATTTTTGAAGGTTTTATTTAGAATCCACTTAATGTAGTTGTGTAATACTAGAGTTCCTTGGTCTTTGGAAAAAGAAAAACAAAAGAATCATCTGCATTTGAAATTCAGGCAGCACTGGTGCAGAACAGTTGGCTGTGGCACAGTTTGGTTTTCTAGACAGATTTAAAAACCAAAGCAAACAAAAAGCAATGAAGCATTACACTTTATAAACAAGATTACTGAAGACACATCAGCCTGTGTCCCTCATATAAATTCAGGTGTTGGAGCAGGCTTGCTTTTGAGGCTGTGTGTATCTGCCCTCTCATGTCTGTGACTTCTTGGCTCTCGCTGTCACTGAATCAGGAAAACAGAATTGACTTTCCTGTTGGACTAATTATAGTTCTCTAAAGTGATTAATTAACCCTTCTTTTCCAACAGAGGGACTTTATCAGTGAATCCCATGTCAGAGGGAGGCTGCAGGGAGTTACCTGCCATTGGGGATCCCTTTCATGGCTCAGCAGTGGCAGTGCAGTGATGCTTGCAGCCAGAGTCTTATGTTGGGCAGATCTCTTGGTGACCAAACTGTACGTACAATGTAGTGCTTCCAGAATCTCACTCTGAGCCTAGACATACCATTGAATCCATGGGTTTTGACAGCTGTGTGAGATACAGTTGCACAAAACAACCTATGGTTAAAAAGTTTTGGAGATGAAAATCAATATGTATTTCTTCTGTTTTGTACTTTCCACAAAGTGCTTTTCATCTTCTATATCTCTATCACAGTAAAATTACCTATTCATTTCCTTCCTTCCTTGCTTCCTTCCTTCATGTGTCCTGTGGGTCTGAAAAATGGTAGATTATTTCTCTGACATGGTGCTGTGTGGTTGGCTTTGTGGTGTGTATCGTCCTCTGGGAATACTGGGCAGCTGTGGTAATTGGTACCTGAGTGACAGACCCTGTGCGATGTGGGTGTTAGGGATGTGGACCACCTCGCTGCTCTGCTGTGATTTCTGAACCAGTCCCGGGGGAAAGAGGGGTGGAGAGGATAGTTTTCCCCCAGCAAAGTGTTAATTATTGTGCCATCTGTGTGACTGAGGGTGTTGGCAGGATTTTTGGTGTGCTGTGAGACAGCAGTGTGCTAGAAGGGGAACAATCACTAATCCAGCTCCTTTCATTTGGACTGGTTCATGACTAATGGCCAGCTGCTTAGGAAGGAGGGGAAGACAAGTCCTTGGGCCTCTCAGCTTTCTCTCAGGCTGGATTTTCAAAGCACAGGCCAGTGTGGGAATGAGCAGTGGTGCCTAGGAAGGGTGACAGAATGAGTGTAACAGAAATGAAGTGTTATTGTGGCAGTAGGAACCAAGTGTGCATAAAATTTCCCTAAAGCAAGTCATCTTTAACGCTTCCTCAGTGCCTGGGTCTTCTGTCCTGTCCTGGCTTTGCTTAACTAGCCACAGCTGGGCCCTTGATTCCCACAATTTCCTCTGGCATAGGCTGGGATGCTCCACATCCGTGTAGGATGGGGTGTCTGAATGGCTTAGGGCTCTGTGCCCCTCCTTTTCTACAATGTCTACAATGCTCGAGTTGTGATACTCCCCTATAGTGGTTTTCAGTCACTTGATGTGTTTTCCTTCTGGAAATCTTTGTCCATCAGAGCACCAACTGGACACAGCCTTTAAGGAGAAGTGTTTTAATTATATACATTTTCAGTTTTGTTTCTGCAACCAGATTCAGAGGTGGGTGGCATTTTTCATACAGCCTTGACTTGGTTTTGTGGCGCCTACCTTGGAAAAGGGCTGGAACTGATGTTCACAGCGTTGTCCTTTGCTTCCATACAACAAAGACGACAACTGGGAGTGAGAATGAGAAAGTCATCACAGAGAGCAAGCACAAACAAGGATTTTGAAATCCTTGCTTTTTGAATGAATGGTGGGAATGCAGATGTGACCCCCAGAGCTGTGATGCCATACGGGCTTATGAATGCCTGTTCTCAATTCACGTAAATGCCTTTTGTGGGTGGAACAGGATGAAGAGGAGAGCACAAACATTTTTCCTAGCTTCTCGTAATTCTATTTGTTAAGGTGCTGGGAGTTCATTTACAGATCTTATCACCAATTCTTCTATAAATGCCAATTTACTTAGGAAATTTAATCATCCTGTCACTCAACAAAAAGTACTGGAGAAATATCTTCAGCGCTCTGTGAATTTTGAAAGCATAACTGAAAATACCTGAAAGGAGAATGAGTCCTATAACAATTTTACATGTGATCCTTTCGTATTGTGTGAAGTTGGGATCCACCCTTATGAAGGGCTTTGAGAGATGGGAAAATGTTGCTGTCTCCAACTGCCAAGTGTGTTGTCTCTGAGCCTCAGTCTGGAAGAGGGAGATAGGGCAGTTCAGATGGCTTCTGCCGAGATGCTGGACTGCAGGAGGGGAGATCTTCAGTGGGCATGAGTATTCAAACCTCCTCAGTAGTGCTGGCCAGCAGGTCTGTGAGTGGAAAGCCAAAGGACAAGCAAGTCATGGGTGATTTTTGGTGCTAGGAGATGTGTTTAGCGCACCTGCAAATTTGACATACTCTGTAGATGTATTTCTTTGCCATGTGCAGTTCTGACAGTCTTCTGCTGCCTGTCTAGCTTGCTTGCAAAGTGCAGTGAGTGCTTTATTCAGTTTGAAGGAAACAGCACACACGTTTACCAGCACCACTATGACTTTTGGCACTTCGCAAAATGAGCAGTGGAAAGAAGTGAGAGCAGGGTGTACCTGCACCTCGAGGAGCCAAGCCCTGGGGATGGACAGGCTGGGGGAAGCTCAACTGGTTGTAGAACACACAGTGTATAAAGCACAGCCTGACACTTGCAATGGCTTTGGCAGAAGAAAATGGCAGAAGCATTAATTTGTTGATTTCTTCTGGTTTATGGATTTCGTTGTCGTTGTCAGTGTTTTAGAGAAGGTTTGTAAATGCAACATTTCATTTGCCTGTCAACTTTAATCAATGTTAGGTGATACAGTTCTGATTAGCTATAAGCCAGCAAAGTTATCCCCTTATAGGCTTCAGAAACCTCCAGCTTGCTCAGTGTGGGTTTTTTTCCCCCTTGTCTTCCAAACAGACTTGCCATTTATTCATTTATCCAGAACATCGTAATTACGCTGTACACATGTGATGGTGTTTGAGCAGCAGTATTTGTGAGAAATGATTAGGAGAAAATGAATGTGAGAACTGGTTTTCTGACCACAAGAATAAAATTTCTTACCGCTTTCTTTTAAAATAGCACGAATTAGAGGCTCTAAAATAAAGTCCAAGCAGAGGCGTGCATCACTCTCATAGGGCAAGCTTCAGGCATTATTTGAAGACTGTAGTTCAGGGTATAATTCTTGACTTTATAGAAGCATGGTTTTAAAATCATTATGAAATGGTTTGAAGTGGATCATTCTGGTTGCTGGATACCATTGTTTTTGTGAATTCATCCTCAGTAGCTCTAAGAGTTTCCTTGTGTTTTAAAGCTGTAATATATATATCTTAATCTCCTTTTCATTATGTTGTTTCTGAATTTCCCGTTGAGGCTCGTGGGAACAGCACCATGAATTGTACTTGAGGTATGCTTCACCTTCATGACAGGCCATAAAGTTTTTTTTTTTAAGCTGAGGTATGTGACAGCTCCTCATGAGGTCATGAAGTCTGAGTCATGATTCATGATAACAACCAGAGAGCATCTTGCTGTCTGCCCTGAGTCACAGTGCCCTGGTGCTGCTGGCACATGTGATGCTGATAATTAGTGGGAACACATTTAGTAGGCAGGACAGGTCTGAGTTCAGTTCGTACACATGGTGAGATTTCCTTACATGCTGCATTTCAGGACTTGGTTTTCAGTAGCCCTAAATCTGGCTATTCTACTTTTGTCCATTTTGGAAACAAATTTAATTCTTCCTATGTAATTTAAAAACCCTTTTTGCAGTGGGCAAGTAGTCTGTCCTTTATTTTTCTGGTTAATTCTGCCGTATCATGTACAAATGATGCATCTTTTTCAAGTTACATTGCTGTGGAAAGGTGGAGTTGGTATCTGAGGTTGTAGCCAAGGGAGAAGCTGTAGAAGACACAGGGGTGGTCATCAGAGGGCTTGTTTGCTTTAATATGTACAAACCCTTAGGCTAGTAGCAAACTGGGGAGAACACAGTACATATTCATCTTTACTTTCCAATATTTGTCTCTGATTTATCTTTAACACCATTGATTCTTTCCTGCAAAATCAGTTTCCTGGGCCTCTTCCTCTCCCATGCTATCTGAGCCTTCAGAAAGCTTAGCAGGAGGGATCAGTTTGACATCCAGTGAAGAATTCGTGGCTTTGAGGGTGATGAGGCACTGCAACAGGTTGCCTAAAAAAAGCTGTAGATGCCCCATCCTTGGAAGTGTTCAAGGCTGCGTTGGATGGAGCTCTGAGCAACCCAGTCTAGTGAAAGGTGTCCTTGCCTATGGCAGAGGGGTTGGAAGGAGAGGATCTCTAAGGTCCCTTACGTTCCAAACCATCTGTGATTCTACATTAATTGCCAGGAGTGGGAGAGAAAGGAGGTGAAGTTGTTCAATGGGAAAGGCTTAGAAGGTTGCAAAGATGGAAAAACGTAGGATTTGCATAGCACAGGATATGTTGCCTTGGGATTGAAGGTAACTGCACACATCCAGCCTGAGTCGAGTGTGGCTGGAGGCTGACCAGTGATTTCCTTCCCCCGTTATCTCTGTTAAACACTACTCAGCAAACTCGTTGTGCATTGCAGCCAACTTATGCTCTATTAATACAGAAAGCTGAATGAAAGCAGAAGTCAGATAGCACTCCAGTGAAAAACTGCAAAAAGGTTGGCATGTTATCACCTGTTACTTCCTACAGGAGCAAGCTGTGTTGTGTGGTTCCATTATCTGAAACTGAGCGGGCTGGTTGGGTTGGGTACAGACATTTAAAAATGTGATTTGTGTTTTGCTTTCTTCACAGAATCCAGCCTGGAGTATTTCCCGGGGCTTTTCTCAGAATCTGTGTCAGTGCAGCAAGTTAACTAGTGGCAGCTCTGTATCAGAGAGTAGAAATTTAGCATGATGACACTGTAATATCTTTATAAGATGACCTAGATTAGAAATGTCTTGTTCTTGGTTTGTAGAATTCTGTTCAAATATTTAATATGACTTGGAGCTGGGTTTTTTTCCCTTTTTCTTCCTTCAGAGACGGAAATAAAATTCGAGGCATAAATACTTAAAATGCTTCTAGGACCCAAGCAGTTCCAGGGGTGGGAGAAACTGGAGTTAGAATACATCAGAGAGATGCAGTCTGCGCCCATGGTCTGCATACTGCTTTGGCACGGATAGGGATGAGAGGTTGCCTGTGTTTCACTCAGCTGCTTATGGCTGTATGGGTTTCACCTTCTAAATGTTACAAGATAGCCAACTTAGTCTGAATTAGGTTATAAATGAGATCGCTGAAAATCCAGAAGCATGTATCAAGATAGCTTCTCCCTGCTGAAACCTGGAGGGGCAGGACCAGTGCAGTCCCAGTCTTGGACCAGTCAGATCTGTCTGACGGCAGAGGAGGTGCCATGGATGGCTTTACTTCAGCAGGAAAATTTGCTGCTTTTGCATTCCCTTTCTGGTTATTTCCTCAAGATTCTGCCTGTGTTTAAAGAGCCTGAAATAATCTGTACAGGCATATCACTGGCATGGAGAAAGGTGCATTCACCTTTTTCGTTATCGTCACCATTTTTCCACAGCTTAAAGCTCTCTGCCAACCATCATTTTAGCTCCGTGCACTGGGATTGAATTCCCCTTGGGCAGGTCCCATTTACAGTGTAGCTTCACTTGGTCTGTGAGCCTTTGCAGATAGTGCAGAGGAACTGTCATCTACTCGACTAACCCCAGAGGAGAGGGGATTCTGGACTCTACATAAAGTGGCCGCAAGCAAAAGAGTCCTGGACTTCCCCATGCAAAACTCTCAGTGAAAGCAGTTTGGCAGACTTTTGGGAACAGGCTACTTCCTTTTTTAGTTTTCTTTTTTAATATATTTTTTTTTTAACTCCTTGCAATCGTGGTGAATTAAGATGGGGAGACGACTCAACCTTTCCCACCCCCATGAAAACTTTTCCATTCCTCTGAAAGGTGATGCAGCTTCATATGCTTGGGGGGTTTAAAAGCACCAAGCATTGCTATCAGACTTTTAGCTTAGTTTTTGCCATCAACCTAAATGCAAACAGTGTTAGGTGGCCCTTAAGTGCATTGTGTTTGTCGTATCTGAAAAACTGAAGGTCTACAGCACAGCAAGACTGTGTTTTCCTGTGTACTCTTCTGAAGTGTTGGGCAGCCAGTGAGTGGGGAGCTGCACATATCAGTGTAAACAAGACATCAGAGAAAGGGATGTACAGGTCTTGGATTACAATCATCTCCATAAAAAGCAGACAAGAGCTTCTCAAGGACTAAGAGGAGGAGGCTGCGAGATGCAGAGAGATTTGCTTTGTTTAGCAGATCAGAGGGGCAGGGTAGCCTGAGAACGGATAAAGCAGACAGCAAAATAAGGCAGTGGTTTACCAAACCAGTTCCTTGAAAAAGGATTGAGCAAGTGCAGAGCTAAACCTGGGCCTAACTTACATGCTCTCAGAGCTCCCTAGGTTCTGATGCTATTACTTGAGCCATGGGTAAAAATCTATGAAAATGGGTGAAGATGGTTGCTAATTTAGTTCCACAGACCCTTTGTAATTTATATGGGATTTAGAAGGAAAACTATATAAGGTCACTACCTGCTGCTTCTTAAATTCATATACAGGGTTCATCTCTTCTATCATGACCCCAGAAATATATCTCATTTTTAAAGAAGCCATCTGGAATAACTGGTGGCAGTGCAGGCATGTTCCCTGTGCTCTTCCTCAAACACCCTCTTCTCTGATGGGCAAAAAGCCTTGAAGAGCTCCCTGTTAAAAGGAAATTTCAAATACCACAGGCATCCACAGTGGTGTGGCCAAAGTGGGTGGCCAAGGAATCGTAAAAGAATGGTAAAGTCAGAGTGGATTGGGAAATCCTCTGGTTTGTTTTGGCTTTATCATTTTGTTTGGTTCCTGTAACTTGGCTTTCAGGATCTCATCAGGCAGTTGATCAAGCTGCCACCAGCTCTTTCTGCTGTTGTCATTAGAGAGAGGTAGAGAATAATGGCCCGCTTAACAGGATGGGCAAAAATGAGTGTTAAACACCTTGCCACTGCCTCCACGACATGTAGTTACATGCTTTAGCTGATTAGACGGTGGTGGTGGTTTGCTTTTTATTTTGTAGCAAAGTTACATATTTACTGGGCTGAATTTGACAAGAGTAATACAGGAATGCTCATGAAAGAGCTGGAGAGGACATCATGAGCTATAGTGTTTAGAGACTCAGGATAGAGAGTTGTTGTTTTTTAATATAAAAAATCTGTTCAAAAAACCCCACCAACTAATTATTTTTTGTCAAGCTTGAAAGTGTTCTTTTCTGCAAGTGTTCCTTTTAGTATCAGACTCGTGATGCGTGACAACAACACAGAATAGTAAGCTTTTCACTATTGAAGTAGAATAGCTCACAAAAAATAAATGAGAGGCTGAAGTGTATCCTATGCAAGTCTTCAACTTCAATAAGCTATGACCTCTCCAGCAAAATTAAAAATGGAGTTTGGATTGCAGGTGGCATCTGCAGTTTGGATTGAAAAAGGGGTTTGTAAAAATAATTTTTTTTTTCCCCTTCATGGCTTTTCTGAGCATTTTGTTTTGCAGAAGGGCATCTGAAGTGGACTGCACTCCTTCTCTCTCTTGTGTTCCCTTTTGTTCAGTGGATGATTTTTTGCCCTCCTCTGTTGCAAGGAGGCTTTAATGAGACTGTTCAGGAATGAGTGAGGCTTGCCTTGACTTTGCCAGGGCAGTCCCTCCATGGCTGAGCACTCCCATGTTGAGCTTTTGTCTTCAGAAGGGGAAGCTCCATTTGGGCAACAATTACCCCAGACTAGAGAGGATCAGTGTGTCTAAATGTGATGTGGACAGGGCGAGGGTCTCTAACGTAGCTGAACTGTGTCTGACTGCCAACCTTGCTGCTTGACTTGTATGACAGGAACTGGAAGTAACAGAGAAGAGACAGCTGGATGTACCAAACCAGTTTCCGTTGGGAGCTGGGGCACTGAGCCCCTGTCTTGCCTCCCTTCTCAATGCCAAAGGGTTTCAGCATGTGATTGTGACCATGGCTGGAAGCTACTTGAGAAGGAATAGAATGAAGAAGGATTGTATCCTGCTTCCTCATCTGAGCAGAATGGACACTCTTACCCTTCTGGCTGATGCTTTGCGTTCAAGGTTAACTTTTCCCAGACACAGAGATATATTTAAGGCATGGGGTTGTCTCTCACAGTCTTTCCAGAGGGTATACAGACAAAGCTGTTCAGAACTTCTAATGGTAACTTGTTGGAAGAAAGACTGTAATAGCTCATTGTAACTCCCAGCTCACCTTTCTGTTTAATTTGTGTCTGTACAAAGTAATTTTGAAGCTGTTGGATTTGTTACAGTCAGATGCATCATGCTAGGAAGATACTGAATTGCTTTCTGAAGTGAAGACAATTTTGAAGCCTTTTAAAATTTCCATTTAATTTCTTTGGCCTGGCTACCTGACATTGCATTCATCAGCAAAGCTTAATTTTAATTTTTTTTCCTGTCAGTTTCAATAGCTTCGTCGAGGTTGAGTACGAGGATATTATCAGAATGTGTTGAATCAAGTTAACTTTGCTAATCTCTTCCAGATTCAAAATAGAGGTAAAACATCTGCTCTGGTTGCTGAGCAGAGCTCCATGCCAACTGTAGCGTGCCTAATGTAAAGAAACAGATGAAATGCTGTTATGAACTGATCTTCATGTTCACACATAGTTACTCTGCTATTAATGGAAATAACACTGTCATCAGCCTCAGTAGTTAAACATATTTAATCTGAATTTTATACTGGCTATGCAGAAAGCAAATACAAGTGACTAAAATCTGCAACAAATTTTAGTATTTTATGAAAACAGTAATAACTGGCTGTGGCACTCTTTAAGAGCGCTGTGAAATCCATGACCCTCTAGGAGAAATCAGGAAACATCAACATTAGTCTTTAAAGTAGTTTAAAGTATATTTGACACTGGCTATGTAAGAAAAGGTGAGTTGGGAGATTTTCTAAGGTTTTCTGGAGCCGGCAGGGGGATGGTTGTGGGGGTGGCATGAGAATGGAAGGAGCTGCATTGTAGTGTTTAGGGGGCAGGCAGCAGTGAGGCTCTGTGTTTGATGTGCAGCACAAGGGGAAGCTACTTGAACCCAAGTAAAAATCCACCTGTAATGTAATATGGTAAGACTGAGCAAATCAGATGTTTCAGACTGCGCTCAAGTCCCTAAAATATCTTGTCCGTCTCTTGCGTTGTTTTCGTAACCCTGGAGGTTTGCTGTTGTCTGAGACACCCATGACAGCAGGACCTGGGAAGTGTTGCAGATCACTGCTGAGAGGAAAATGTGAGATTGTGAGTGCAAAATGTATCTGTCCTTAATATCTGTGTGTGATGTCATGTGCAAAAAATCCCATAGCTGTAATTACCTTCTGATGAGTGAATGAGATGGGATCTGGAATTCTGCTGGAGTCATGCCATGTATGTTTCTACCCAAAGACATTAGGCTGTCCTTGAACTTTTGGAGAAAAAAAAGTATATTTATTGTTTTCTGCTGTAGCTTATCCTTTTTGCATTAACCTTTATGTTTATGTAAGTGTGGTGTGAATTTTGTTTGGCCTCTTTTGCTTTCATAGGTTCAATCCCTTGCTTACTGAAGCCTGCAGAAAGAAAAACCTTTGACTTTCAGTGATTGTTGGACTAGATCTACTTTTGAAATATGGCGTTCTACAGTTCACAGTTTGTAACTCAGCCAAACTGGTAACCAGTGTCCTGGTTTGTGTTGCCCTTAATGGAGCAGAAATTCATCCTCCTTGCATGCAGCCATTCAAGCTCTGTATGTCTTGGATGTGGAAAACAGATGATTTCTTTTAGTAACAGCCTTTTATGTATTGCAAATTGTTCTCATGTTGCCTTTACATTTTCTTCTGTGTATGCTGACCAGCTCCGATCTGTTTAGATTTGCCTTGTAAATCATGTTTTAGAGCTCTGTTTTGGTCTTCAAGTCAAGTGGTGCCCCAGACTGTATGTCTCACTCCAGTCACAGCTTAAGCAGTACTGAGCAGTGTGGAAGGACTACTGTGTATTCTGCAAGTTGTAATCCTATTTTAAGTCTCTTCCTCTTTCATATTGTTGTTCAGTTACATTCAGTTAGTAAGCTGCAGTCCCAAATTCTTTTTTGCACAAAACTACTGTATAGCAACTCTAGATTTCTCACTAATGGGCCTGCTGTGTTCCCCTCCATACTGACCAATGTCCCTCTCTTTCTCCAACCTAGTTGTTTGTATAATTTGTCAAAGTGGTTATAAATTCTGATCTTGCCTTCCAACGTCCTTGTGTAGTCTCTTGCAGTTCAGAAGTATCTGCAAATTTATTATAGCACTCTCATAGCTGCCTTCTTTGTGTGTACAGTAATATAAAACAGACCCTGTTATCCAGCGGAAGTCCTAATCTTACCAAGTAAGACGTTACAGGATCAGATACCACTTTTACAGTTCTCTAAATCAGGACTAATTTTCTAAAAATGAAAGGATTTTTATTAGAGCATATGATGAGTATCAATGCATGCTGTGTGTGTCAGATAAAGCACTTAATTACAGCACAGTAAGAGGCAGACTGGACTATTTCTCTGTTCTGTTGAGTGTCCAGGCTGCCAGATGAAAGGCAGGTCTCAGTGTGCTGCTGCACTGGAGGAGGGCTATGGAAAGGTTGCTTAAAGCAGCTGCAGTGTGTGTGGCAGCCCCTGCCTCAGCAAGGAAGAGGGGCAAGTCATGGTTTCATAAGTGATAAACTGACAGAAGATAAACTTGCAGCGTTTCCGTTTCTTTTTTCTTGTTTCACTTGGTTGCCATTGCTGCTGGTAGGGTCGGGCAAAGGCAGGATGTCAGCGGTCTCCAGAGGATGTGGGGCCACTGAGCAGAGGAGATGTCTCAGGTTGGGTTTGACAGCAGCAGCCAGCATGAACCCGTTTGCTCCTCAGAGCATTGCCCCCCGCGCACAGAATTGGTTTTGATTGGTTATTTTTGTCGCTTGTGGAATTTAACACCTAAGCAATTGGTTAAAAGAGAAAAAATAAAATCGCTGGTGTGCTTGAAATGTGTTTGAAGACAACTGAGCAGGAAATGAAGCTTTTGGCAGAGATGATGTTTTTCAAGCGAGCTTCTCCCCTAACTGCTTTACTCTGAACTCTCTGTCCAGGAGCAGACCTGTCACTGAGGTTGCTGTTGCTCCATTCTGCTGCTGGCCAGTTTAATTCTCTTGAGGTTCCCCACCTCGTGCTGCCTGGCCACCTCCCAGCCGTGCGTCTGCTGGGGAGACAATGCAGGGCCCTTTGGCAGGCAGGTGGTGTACCATGGCACAGGGCCTCTTGCTTGGGACTTCTCTTAAGCTGATTTACACCAGTTGGAATTTATCCCCCCAGAGATTTTACTCTGTTCTATGCTCTTGTTCAGAAATGCTGCCTTGGTGCCACAACTTCTTCCCTGCTTCTGCCTAAGTGATTGATGGATTATAGGGGAGGGAAAAAAATAAGGCCGGGGAAAAAAAGACAAAAGCTCTGGGAGAGAAAATATAGATATGACAAGAAGTACTCAAATGGATAAGTAATGCAGCATTCACTGCTGAGAATGTATAAAAAGATTTGGATCTTTTTTTGGTAGTGCCATTACAATCCATGACTGTTATTTTAGGGTGTCCCTGATACACTACACAGTATTGTTACACAACACACAGTTTGTATCAAGACAAGTCCCCAAGAAACCTTTGAACAAATTCAAGAGGACAAGAAAAAATCAGGGTACCATTAGATCGATTATCCTCAGTCTTTGTAGATATTCCAACAAATCTTATTATGCTGTCTGTGGCAGACTTTTCTTCACTAAAATGGATAACAAATGCTGGTAATATAACAAATGTTATGTTACTGTGTTTATTTTTGTCTCCTTTAAAAAAAGCTTTCTTATTTGAACTAGTCTGCATCATGCTGAGTCTGTCTCCACTTGATTGATGTAACTTCAGGACAGTATTTATTAACTAATTTTCTGATCTGATCTGGGGGCACTTAGAAAACCCCACCAACCCCAAACCCAAGTGCCAAAACGGAAACAAAAGCCCACCACTTAAATCAAGACTGGTGGACAGCCTCCAGTAATGAGAATGAAGGAAAGGACAGTGGGCAAGCTGAATTAAACAGTCTTAGCTCTTTTCCTTTTTAGAAGTGATCTAAATTTAACAGGCCAGGAGTTATTTTGGTGCCTTTAACTGATAAGTTTAACAAAACATAGGCAAATTGCGGCGCTTTTGGTGTGTGGAGGATTGTCAGGATTCCAGGAACAGCAGGATGTAACCTTCACTTCACCTGGAAACATAAGCAATTCTTGGGGCAGTTGATAGGCTTCATGATGAAAAATGGGAGGCAGCCAAAATCTGGAGTCAAGCTAACAGCCAGAAATAGATCTGCCGAGAGGCTTGTTTTGCACCGTCCAGAATGGTATATCAGAAATCGTGCGAACAGAAATACCAGGCTTGATCCAGCATTGCACAAGCAGGGTCAATCCTGACTATTTTCCTTTTTAAGTATTGTGAAAGCTTGACTAAGTGACTGTTGTGTTGAAGTTTCAGCTGTCTGAATATGTTGTTTTCTTTTTTTCTCACATGCTCAAAATACAAGTGTGTGTTTGATAGTGTGTGTTTGCAATTAAAGGTGTTCAAGTGTGCACCACCCAAGAACTTCAGCTCCCCTGCTCCAGCAGCATGGAAATGGGGCAGCAGAGACAGAGGCCAAGATTAAAATCTCTTGGAGAAGACGAGTAGAGGAGGTGAAAGGGCTGGGCACTGAGAGCAGCAGGGGGAGATGGGGATGTAGAGCTGGTTTATTCTTGTTACTTCACAAGGAGTGTGCTTATGGGCAAGTGTACTGAAGTATGGTCTGGTTTGAACATCACTAAATGATCATTTATGTTTATGTGTAATTATAGAATCAGATCTGTTGTCTTCTCTGTCTGGCCAGAGGCGTGGAGTTTTGTGGGTGGGCTGTGAGCAAAAGCCATCAGAGCCCTGCTGAGTGGGAGCAGAGAGCCTGTGGGAATGCAGCCTGGGTTTCCAGTCCCAAGCCCAGTTTGCCATTGCAAAGGCTTAACTGGTGTTGGAGGGGAAATAATTTAAAAGCAGGCGATGCAGGATGTGTTGTGACAACCCTGTGTCCTTTTCATGGTCGAGCTGTTCTCTAAGCAGTTCAGGTTGTTCTTTTCTAAACTTAGTGTAAGCATTATTGAAAAGATCCTTAATGGAAAGTATTTGTCAGCTTATCAAACAATCTTGTTTCAGACATCTTTACTGCTACTACTTCAGCCCTTTGCCAGTGATCACACATTTTCCTTCCCTTAATGATGTACAGTGGCTGTAATGAAGGAGAACTTGGAGGTTTGGAAAACATACTTGTTCACCTAAACTGATAATGTGACTTCTCCATTCACAAGGTGCAGAAGGATGTTTTGGTAGGCTGTATTTCCAGCCCCTGAACCTCATCAGTGCTGGATACCAGGCACCCAGCTGAACTCAGCTGGAGGGGTGGGAGTTATCCCAGGATGCAGGTCTCCCCATGGATGATGCTGCACCGAGGCTTTGCAGCCTGCACAAAGGCTATCCAGCAGATTAAGGTTGGAGCTGCTCTGTTTCTGCAGCTGTTTGTTTGCTATTGTCATGTTGTTAGCAATGTATGCCAGTGATTAAACTCAGGATTTAATAATCTTACCACCAATGGCAGTATCTGATGATCATGTTAGAATTGCTGTATTACAGCTAATTCTGCACCAAATGTTTCTGCAAATATTCAAGTCTTCATTTGTGTAGCCACTATGGGAAAAGGGGAGTGCATGCCTGAGTGGAAACTACCTATGGACAACCTTAGCATTGCATGAATTTTTCTGACATTTGTGAACAATTATGTATGAACCACTTCTGCATTAGTGAGCATTT
The DNA here is from genome assembly GCA_013396735.1 of Grallaria varia. NCBI lineage: Eukaryota > Metazoa > Chordata > Aves > Passeriformes > Formicariidae > Grallaria > Grallaria varia. The sequence continues at coordinate 384,001 of VWZG01003543.1, forward strand.
GACTAATCTTGGGGGAATTGGAGAAAGCACTGAACACAAACACTGTACCACACTGATGTCCTTGCAAGACATCCTCGCCTGATGCTGTTGGTGTGACCCCAGAGGGTTAAACCATACTGGGAGCCACAGGTGTGCACTGGGGTATTTTCCATTTGGTCACTGTGCATTGTTTTGCATTTTGATGGAGCTGCTGTTCGTCATTTGAATCAAATCATTGGAGGGACAGGCTTTCAGCACCGGCGCTGTGGGCAGGTTCAGGAGATCCTGTGTTGTCCAGGCAAATGCAGACACCCCTCTCCAGCTCCTCTTTCTTTAAAAAGTTTAGGTACAGAGTTGCTCTTGAAACTAAACATATGCTCTAGTTACAGTTTATATGTTATTTTTTTCCTAATCTCAGGACAACATAACAGCAGATGTAGCAGTGGTCAATCCGCTACTGCTCCTGTGTGCCCTGTGCCATTGATGCTGAAGTCCCTTATGTGGTCTGAAGGATGAACGCAGCCTGAGGTTTTGGAGAAGCTGTTATAAATGACATGGAGAGACATGGGAGGCCATTGCTAACACTTCCTGCGATGAAACTTAAATGCCCATTACATCCCTCTAAAAACTTAGAGCACAGCATGGTAGCAAGTTATAAAGTCATTGGTCCAGGGAAAGTGTCAGAGCATAGTTGTGTCCTTTAAATGCTAGCCTAGAAACACCACGAAGATCTCTCTGTTTGTGCCATCTGTGCAGAGTTTTTCTTACTTTTGGGAGTGCTGACTCGTGTTTTATTGAATACCTCTGTGTGTCATGTAAGTGCGTTGGTCCTTGAGCGTTGAAACACAGTGGAACAAACTGAAATAAGTAGCAGTGTGTGGGAATTCATGCTGTCCTTTCTGCAGTGCACTGAGTGTAGTCCTTAAATCACTGGGCTAGTCTGCAAAAAATGGAAGGACGTAAGATCATCCAATTAAATGAATTGAAAACTTTTTTCCTGCTGTATTTGAAATGTTGTAGTGTACAGGGTATTTATTGATCTGTTCAGTATAAGTGCCCTAAGTACGTGTATTCACTCACTTAACAATGCTGTCAGTGTGCCATGGTGCTTCCAGGGAACCAGTATACGCTATTTACAGATTTGATTCTCTCTGCTGGCCTTTCAGTGGCTTGGACAAGTATCCTTATGAGTCGCTCAGTGAAAATCTGTAATTGCTCTGAAACACCCCTTAGTAACCATCCAAGGACATTCTTCTCCAGCTACCAGCTACCGTGAAAGTACTTTGCAGTCAGAGGTCAGTATACAGAAATTCCAATAACAAAAATGCACTCTATGGAATAACAAATTAAGAGCAAACTTCTTTTTGTATTTACCCAGAAATTAATTCCTGAAACACAGTAAAAAGCTAATCCCTGATGCAAATGAAATAGACTACCAGGCCTGTTAAGAAATTGTTGTTATTGAGTATTTTCTGTACATGGAACTGTATAAATACTAAGCCTCAGGGAAATGCACTCTGAGAATTAAGAGAAATCTAGTTGAGCGCTCACTAATACAGACTTATAAGTTAAAACTGCATTTCAGATGTTCACATGCTGTATGCTGAGGGAGAAAGTCCTAAACTAAAATTAGGAAGAGGAATAGCCTTTGTGTTGTGACTATTGGAAGGAAATAGATGTACATGACACGACATTGCAGACAGCCTTGAAGTCTTGATTAATGGGAGTACCTACAGAAAAAAAAAAAGTGTTTGGCAAAACATTGTCAAAATCAGTAGCCCTTTGAAATGATCGTGTGTCTTGCTACATTGCCTTGCTAGTTAAAGGGAAATGAATACATGGACATGTCCAAATGTTTAGTCCAAGAACTTGATGTAATGCAATTAAAACTAGTAAAGGATCAATATATAACTTCTTTTCACCCACCAAACCAAATGATAATATATTATATCAAATCGGCATGGTAATCGATCATCCTTTCCCAGTCTACCTTCAGCTCCTGTTGACCCAAAATCTGACTTACGTCCTTATCAGGGAGTCAGGATGTCTAAAATCAAGGCAGAATATTTAGTGTATGTCAGTTGTTTATTACTCAACAAAAATACTAACTGGTTTGCTAGGGGGTTCTGCACCCGCTTTGGACAGAGTGATTAAAGTGATAGTTGAGACAGTCCCCTTAAATACTTCATCTCATCTGGAATTCAGAGACTTGCCAAAGCCACTTGGTAACAGTCTCGGCTTTCCCCTGCTGTCAGACCGATGGAGGAGAATTTCCCAGTGCTGGACTTCTGTCCTTGTGGCTTGGCTCTGTGGACACCCAGCTGGGCCTCAGGACGATCTTCCATGTGGGTTTAGGGTCATTGTGCCTTCGGTTCAACAAGTTAATTTTCCCTTGTGGATTTAAGTCCAGCTTGTGATAGCCCCATATGCAGAAAAAACAGGGATTTGTTGCAACACTGGAAGACATCTGCAGGTAAAATTTTACTAAAATGCTTGTTACACACAAAGTAAGGAACACTCTAATAAAACTTGTTGATGAGTTTCATACTTAACATAACAACTCCCGAGAAAAAGTAACATGGAAAGGTTTTTCTGAGCTGCTGGAGTGTATTTTCAGAAAAAAATGTGAACACTCCCAACTGAAACTCTCCTTAAGAATTTGGAAGCTCCCGAGAGCTGAGCTGATGAAACAGTTGTTCATCATTCCAAAACCCTGCACCCTTACTTAATTCTAATAATAGTTTTGCATAACCTCCTCTGTGCTTGAGCTTTTTTTTCTTCATTGTGAGTGTTTAACAACTTCTGAATTTGAAGGATTGTAAAGCAAAATATTTGTTAATAAAATAACTCATTAATAGTGTCACAGGTTTCAGAAATTAGTTCCAAAATATACTTTATCCATCTTTGATAATTAGGAAGGGTCATTTCCTACACTTCAGAAATTGAAGGGAAAAAAAAAGGTGGTTTGAAATCATTCATGCGTGAACACGGTTATCACTGGACATCAAAGTAGTAATCTGTTCAGGTCATTGGAGGTCCATCATCAGTGTGTGTGCAACTGCACAAGCTCCATTCCGTCACTGTCAGCTGCTGAATGGAGCAAGACTTTTCCCATTGTGCTGATGGATGTGGATGCGCATTCTCAGCTCGGACCTCAAACTGCAGCAACAACACTGCAACACACTTATGGCATATTTTTCCTGAACAGGACATTATACATGGCTGAGAATCTTACATGGAAACATATCTTAATATGTAATAATATTTCCTTAATGATAATGTGTCTCACTGCAAAACTAATACCTTGGAAAATAAAATAATGACATAGTAAATTAGAAAAATGGCCAATTGGAGTGGGCTGCGCAGCAGTGACTCAGGGTGGTTATTAACCTGGACTGGTTTTATCTGTTCTTTCCAATTTGCAGGCCCTGATCGTTCTCCATTTTCTCTGTCTCTTGCTGTTACAATTAGCAGTGAAATATTCTATTGTAATTAATTTATTAAAAATAAATCTTATGGACTAAATGGGCTGACAGACTAAGGCCTTTGAAATAAGTATATGGCAACTTTCTTCTGTCAGCACAAGTTATGTGTGAGACTTATAACCTACTTGAGGGGCACAATAAATACTGGCATTTGATAAAAGGAACTGCAGGTAGATATGACCATGGTATGGTGAACAAAAATCGAGATGAGGATCTTATAATTGTTACAGAACTGAAGAACACATTGTTACTCTCATTCTGCTTTCTGTGCTAAGTAGCTGATGTAATTAAAGAGGTCAAGCATTTCCTGTAAAATCAATTGTCTGATTCAGATTTTTGGCAGAGGGGTTAAGGGTCAAAGTGTCTTATTGTAGATCTTCCTCTCTTTTTAATGCAACAATGCACATTATTTTATTCTCTCCCTTTTAAAAGGAAAACATCACCTGAAACAGCATTCGAATTTTTTTTTTCATCCAATAGATTTGAAATTTGAGGGTTTTTTTCATGCCTCTATGTGGGGTCTCAGCTGAAATGCCCATCGGAGCATGGCTGATACCTTTTTTTTTTGTGTGCTGGGCGTACCTGCAAATGGGTTCAGAGAATAATCTAAGCTGCTAGGGGTATTGTCTCTTGGCCACAGGGTTGTGTTGCCATTCAGCTTGAAATTGAGAAGTTCTCTGCTTTCTTGTAAAGTATTTTTTAAATATTAAAATAAATGTACATGAAATGGAAATATTTTGGTGTGAGCATTGCAATTTCATAAGCATTCACTGATTCTTCATAGCTGTCAGTGTTAGGAGGGGAGGGAGCAGACTGTGAGGTCTGGTATTTGCATCCTCTGGTAGGGAATAGTCACTGTCCACTCTGACATGGGCTGGAAAGGAAGCATGCTAAATGGTTCAAGTGAAATGCAGTCTTTTTTCTTTCTTTCTTTTTCAAACATCCACTGCAGTCCATAGGACTGCAGACAGTCGTGGTAAGAGATGCTGCTTTAGTCCTTTTTCCATGGGAGGAGTGGCAAGAATTAAGTTCCAGTATGAATGTTTCTCAAGGACATAAGGGATTAATATGTCTTAAAATAGACATCATTAGCTTAGAAATGTGTTTTCTGCATTTGAATACAATGATTTTTGCAGTGAAAAGATAGGGAAAAAATTGTATTTTCCTTAATACTTTCAGCTTGTTTATGAATTTTGAGATAACCTGTTTACAAGAGAGTTGAATTCTGCAGAGTCTCAAGAACTGTTGTGGGCTTATGTACTTAAGTAGTCATGCGTGCTTCCATTTTGCAGGGTTATTTTAGATTCTGGTGACTGCAACACAAACTCTTTTTTTTTTTTTGCCAGTAGAACCATGAGACAACCTGGAGGTGGGCAGTAAGGAGGGGAGGGCACACACTGCCTTCGGGAGGGGTGATGGTGGAAGTGGGGCCATCACAGTTTTTCAATCCTTGTAATTTGTCACTTTTTTTTTTTTTTTCCTGAGTCTCCAGAAGAAAGGTTTTTATTTTACTTCATCTGATTGTGTTTTGCCAGCTTGGTTAATAACTTGAATATTTGCTGCTGGGGCTCCAGAGCAAACATAGTCAGAAGGGCTGAGGTTGCCAGCCCTGGATGTCTTCAACACGCAGCTCCCTCCCACCCACTGGCACTGATGCCAGTACTGACAGAGGATGAAGTGGGGGATATATTGTTTCTCCTGTATGCCCGATTATTTGTTTATGCATTCTGATTCATAATAGCATAATAACAGACTTGAAACAATGAGATAATTATTTCGCTTCTTGGGTGGTTAAAATTAACTGTGCTCATTGCGTATTTATTCAGTAAAAAAACACAAGATGTTTAGTAATTACCCAGAAATTCATTATCTGCATAATGTTCTGTTTCTAAATGTGTATTGCATGACCATTAATCTGTGCCAGCAGCAAGCATGCAGCAGTATCTGATGTAATTAGTTTTCCCCTTACATGCCAAGGAGAACATCTGGGCTAATTGCTTGTTGTTGACAAAAGTTGCCATTCTGATGGGGGTCCCTGTTTGTGCACACACACACTCATTATAATATGTGCAAACATGCTCATGATTTCAGTTTATCCTCAAGCAAACTGATGGTTCTTACTGATGAGATACTCTTGGTGATTTCTTAGTGGGATTGTAAAACATCTGTGGGCAGCATTAGTAAATGTGAGCAGCAAGAAGATGGTCTCATTTAAGTAGAAAATAAACAAACCTGTAATGCTGCATCTTCTGTTTTATTTTTCCAGCCACCACTGGTCCAAGCGATTTTCGGTGGTGATCCAGAAGAGATACGGATGTTGATCTACAAAACTGAGGATGTCAACGCCTTGGTATGTGACTTGGCATGTTCTGTGCCTATGGACTGTTGCAGTGGCAGTATTAAAAATGTCCTTAGTAGTTAACATATAACAGAATGGAAATGATTTGGATGTAGGAGATTTGGGGCTTCAGTGGAATCCTAATTAGTAGTGTGAAATATAATCGCCTCCAACAGGTGACTTTAAATTTTCTAAGTGTATAGTAATTATTCCAAATGTGTGGGTCAGTCAGGGACACTTTTTTGTCTTTCTGAGAAAATGAATGAAAACAGTTCAAACTGCATATTTTTACTCTCTGTAGAGTTCCTTTTTATGAAGAGTCTTTGCAGATCAGGAGTTGTTATTCAGCATTGGACTGTACTTGAAGTAAAGCCTCAATATAGGTCTCAGCAGTGAGAGTAAGGAAACAGAATCTTGGCCACAATTTGCCCACAAAGGAATTACTGTTCTGCAGATCGGCTTATCCTAGCCAGAATGGTAAGCAGCTGTAAACAAGTAGTAGTTAAGTACTTTGGCAGTGAAGGAAAATATCTCCATTTGAACTTGGTCTTTTTGCAGAAGTCAGCGTGGTGGGTTTTTTTCCCCCCTCTTCAATTTTAACTTAAATCCATACTGTTAGAAATGAGTCCTGCCAGTCCTGACTCCTATCTGTGGCCTCTGAAAGTGATGAGAATATAAAGGAGAAGCAGAATGATGATTTCCAGGTGTTTCCCAGCCTTTTGAATCAACCTTCCCTTTTTGCATGTCTTTCTCTGACGTGAAGCCATTGGTTTAGTCACAGCTAACTCCAGCAGTTGTTCTGGTGTAGTCTTGGCGCCGCAGCTCTTGCAGGTAGTGGGGTCCAACAAGTTCAGAGCTGCCAAAAGGGACTGGAGAAGGGATCCTACAGATCTGGTTGACTGAGGCTCCACTCTGCTGTCAAGTTGAAGGAAAGACTTGCTGCTGTTTTAAATTGGGAATCTGATCCAAGACTTTGACATTAGGCTTTCCCCGTGATTATCAGTACCTAGTGTTTTTCCTGAGAGTTCCTAAAATGCTTCCTTAAAGAATCATCTCCCTGGAGTTTCTTCCTTACTTGTTTTTGCTGTTGGTCTCAAAAAAAGCTAGAGTTAAAACCCCCAAACTAACTAAACAAAAACCCAACAACAAGCTATGTGAACGCTGTAGATCTAAAATGTCCTCTGTATTTCATGGTGTTTTTTAAAATAGCATTTCCTGATTGAGATTACTGCCTACTTCTCAAGTGTTTTTCTATTCTTTGGCTGCAAGTGTGGTGGTGATGGTTGCCAGGGAAATGCTCTCAGCTGTCAGGTGTGATATTACAAACTGTATATGTATTTTGCAGATGAGTACCATAGTACTTAGTAGAAAAAGTCACTGAACTTGAATGGTTTTGCCCAGGACATTATTTACAATACTCAAAATCCATCCAAGGATGCTTTGCAGGAACAGCTGTTTTGTCAGGGGCAAAACACAAACCTTTTCTTTTGAGTAATTACAAAAATACTGGTCAACATGAAAGCTGAAGTTTGTATTCTGAATAGTGACTGCAGATAAGTGTTAATTGCTTAAAATGTCACTAAAGAAAGACCAAAATATTTCCCTCCCTTGTGCTGTGAGCTGGCAATTTTCATCGAGTGCTTATGTTTCTATTTTAGGGTGTTTTTAATTACTTCCATGTTAGTGTTTGGTTGCTCACGTGAGAGGAAACTCTGACACTGTTTGGCAGTGATTTGTCCTTTGTTGATAATTTTGGTTGGTTCTATTAACATTGGAATTGTTCAAATGTAGGTAGAAGAGGGGTAAAAAAATAAAAAATCTGGTTTTGTAGCAAGCTCTGTGGATTTCTGAAGTTTTAAAAATTCATTTCTTGGAGTCTGCCACAAGTGAAGTGTTTGGAAGGCAGAACAAACAGCACATGGAGAAATTACACAAAATTAGGAATGTATGTGCCTGCTTCCTAAGACAAAATTAATCTCAGGAAAGAGTTTGGAGGAAATCAGACATTTAGAAGGTTACTTCATTTTTTCTGTTTGGTTTTGTTTTCTGGTAAAATAAGTATTATCTTTCCAGGCCCAGAAGTGTATGTTGATGGAAATGGCTGCATTCTGGATGCTGCTGTGACTGTGACTTCTACGTTGCAACGAAGTGAAAGCTGTAACTGTTTGGCTGCCGAGTGGAACTTTAGTTCATTTTGCCACCGTAATTGTCACTTTGACCTCTCCAGTCCCCTGCTATGCTTTGGGGGCGCACGATGCTGCCTGTGCACCCTGAGGGCACCCACACTTGTGCTGGGCTGTTACACACCGTGAGCAATTCCCGACCACTGGGTCCCAAATACGCACTGTTCCCTTGGGAAACGTGGCCTCCCCGTGGGCAGCGTTCGCAGCCTTTTGTCCCGGGACATTTGAGATGTTGGTTGGACTATCCAGGCTGCCAGGCTCATTTCGGGTAGGCATCATCTACACTCACTGTTTGGAATATTTAGAAATAGCAGGGTGATCATGCTCTGTGTGTGTAGGTGGGGATATTTTGGGGTGCTATTTTTACTTAGGGAAGAGTGGGAGAGAATGACTCCAGAATCCAGGGACTGTTCTGGATCCAATTGTAACCCTGTGTTATTTGGGATTTGTAATACATGCAGCTGTGCAGTACCCTATGACTGCAAGGTCCAGTTCTTATGTGCAATATTATAAACCAAAAATCCTTCCTGTGAAACTGCCATTTTCATCTCAGTCTTCCAGTTTAGTTTCCCTGCAAAATATCTGAAGTCAAACAAAAAAAAAAGTCAAAAGACCTTCCAGTATTCTTTCATATGACTAATGCAGTGTTTTCAAGCCAAACCAGACATTTCATTCCCTCTGCTTTTATTTTTTTATCCCCTAATCCTGCATTTTCTCTTGGATAGAACCTCAGAAGCCAAAATATATGCAAAGCTTTGATGTTGCATTTATATTTTTGGGAAAGTGAATAGTGTGCCACCTCACTCCACCAGTGAGACTGTTGAAGGCAACCTTTGCTTTCCCAAAACGTAGTTGCTTTTGTTTCTGCTGCTGGGGCACAGCTGCTGATTCAGCCTGCTGGGCTTGGTCCTCACAGCCTCTTTGCTCGACGCTCTACCAGCTGGAGAAGCTGCTTCTTGCAGCTCATTGGCATCAAGAGATGCTTGTGTGAATGTTAGTATGGGATAAGGAGGGCAGGAAGGATCTCACTGTGGACACTGTGTATGCTGTTTATTACTTCTTTTCCTCATTATCCTGCTTGGTAAGGCACAGATTTGCAGGACTGCCTTTGGCAGGAGGATTCAGCCTTCATCCAGGTCGTCACATGCACACAAAAGTTAAATATATTTCTGTAATATTGCTAGGCATATTTTTGGGGGCGGTATGAGTGCTTGAGGGTACAAGTGCACTCATGTTTAGGACTGTGAGTCTGTTTGGGACAGCTAAAGCGAAACCCAGCTTGTTGTACAGTTCAGAGTGATGTGTTTGACTCGGGAATTCAGAGCCTGTCATGTGGTACTTCGGTAACCTTGGGATACCAGGCCCTCGTCCCTGCTTTCATCCAAGGAATCATGATTTTTCTTTTTGGAGCCTTGCAAGAGTAAAGGTATCCAGGGATTAAGTGCTCCTCTTTGAGATGTAGTTGTGCTATGCTGGAAAGTCTTCTGGAGGATTTAGTCAAGAACTTGGAGCAGCTTCTGCTTTGAGACAGTATGACAGCTTGGTGCTAGGTAATAGCTGTGTTTCCAGTGGTATGTAGTGCTGTTTGGCATGCTGTTTATTTAAGTAGGAAGTGATGGAGAATTTTTTTCTACGGATATTATGAATAGTTCTCAATTATGTAAGAAACTTGAATATGAATTTACATTGATATTTGCAGTGCAAGGTAACTAGCATGAATTCTATTTAAATATTTTTTTCTTTTAGATCTTTTTTCTTTATATTTTATAAAGAATTTTTTGAACTGTGAAAAAGATTCTGTTGGAGAAGACTGAGAATCTGAAATGTTCTGGGTTGTTTGCAGCATGTTAGTATACTAGTGGTTACTGCGTTATATGTATCTGTGCTGGTGACTCAGGTTATCAGTGTCCCCAAAATGTTTGAGACAGTTAAGGATGTGTAGGCCTTGAAAGTCTTATGGCAAGGCTTGCTGTAGCTGCATTATCAGCCTAAAGTAGTTGAATTTTTGAAATCTTTTCCCATCCATTCAGGAGTGATGTGTGTTCCCATGCCTTCAACCTGCCCACCCCTGCCCCTCCCCCCCATCAACTTAATATTGTGTTTATAAAAATGGAGTTATTTAAGTCTGTGTTTTGAGTCTTACATTGAATATTTGTAAACATTTAAATATTTCCATTCATTAGGATAACAGTTTCTACGGTCTCAATATAGGATTAGTAATTCATTGTTAAAGTTATCTTTTTCTCCCATGAAAGACACTGTCAGCCTTATGGAAGGCAAGTGTTAGATGAGGGGAGGGAGGGCAGGTAATTTTTCTTGTCTCTGGAAGATCAAAGTATTTGCCTTTTCTACCTCATGGGCGATTAAAGATTCAGTCCAGAAAAATATTTGTTTCTGAAGCTAAAGTGAAGACTCTGGGGATGGGAGGTGCTGGAACCAGGATCTATGTTTTCAGATGGGAATCTCTCGACTTTGTTATTACTAAGCAGGAAAAAGAGCACGAGGCATAAGTTACACAGCTTGACTTTCACCTTCCAGCTGGTGCTCACAGTTAAGCATTTTGATTTGCTCTGTGAATTACAGAATGTATGAGTAGCAAGAAATCCTTGAAGCAGCAGATATTTTCTCGATCCACCATCAACTTTTGGCTCTGAATGCTTGTAAAAAGCTAAAGAAGTAAGTGCTTATGTGCTTTTAGCCTCTTCAATAGTTCCTCACAGTTGCCAATATTTAATATTCCTGAAGTCAAGTCGTATCTGAATGTTTGGGGTTTTTAATGATTATGCTGTTTAAATAAGGTGTTCTCAGATGCAACAATTGTAAATAGAGTGAATGAGCAAGGAGGTTTGTTTCTGTTATTATTCTGGTTAGACTTTCTCAGTGGAAGTTGTCACCATTCTCATGTCTGATTCTGCCACCCAGGCACATCTCTGGCAGCTTGAAGGTGGTAAGAATCCAAGGACTTCATTAGCTCTGTTTCTGGGGTGCGTGAAAGTCCTTCTGTAAACTCCAGCTATTCCTGTTATTTGTTCAGTCAGTTTGGTGACAAAGGAAGGATACGTAATTCATTTTCTGCAGCTTGCACTTATATTTTAATAGTAAATAAGTCTATCCTAAGCATCATCTGATCTAGCAGCTGCAGCTGATACCTCAAAGGGGATAATGGATTTGAATTTTGGTGTAGGCTGTGTTGAGGAGAAAATGTAGGCCTTTTCTTAATGTGCCTGAATACTTTATATGTGCTGGTATGATTCATTCAGTTCACTGTTCTTCTAATCTCCATGTAGCCCAAGGCACTGATCCAATAAAGCACTTAAGGACTAGTCTAACTTTAAGCCTATGTAGCATCTTATCAGTGTCACTGTGAGCACTTGGACAGTTTAAGCATGTGTAGAGTGTTTTTCCTGCTGAGGCCGCCTGTCCCTGGTTTCCTGTTTGTTAGTCATAATGCCTTGTATCTGTACTTAAAAACAAGCAAACAAACAAACAAAGTATACAGATGTTAGTATGCAGCAGCATCTTTTCTGTGAACTAATATGGGATGCTAATACAGTTTTTGTAGAATGGTTTGGATGGGATGTGATCTTAAGAGATCATCTAGTTCCAAACCCATGACATGGGCAGGGACATCTCCTAGACCAGATTGCTCAGAGCCCCATCCAACCTGGCCTTGAACACTTCCAGAGATTGGGCATCCACAGCTTCTCTGGGCAACCTGTTCCAGTGCCTCACTGCCCGCACAGTCAAGAATTTATTCTCAGTATCTAATCTAAACCTGCCCTCTTTCTGTTTCAAGCCATTCCCCCTTGTCCTATCACCACATGCCCTTGTAAAAAGTCCCTCTTGATCCCTCTTGTAGACCCCCTTTAGGTACTGGAGAGAGTGTTTATCTCCACATGATTTTCTAACCATTGTTTATAGCTTATCTTCTATCTCTTACGGACCTTTTGTTCCTCTGAGAACTGCATTTGAAGCAGGTCTGATTATTTGTCTTAGTGCTATTTGTGATCCTGTTATCATCTCTTCCCCCCACTTACTTTCCTTGCCTTGATAATGTATGTTGAGGTTTGGGGTTCTGCCAAGCCTTTCCCTGAAATGACAGGTTTTCTTCCTCTCTCTCTGTTTGCAGCCTTTGGTCTTTAGATCATTATTGATTTACTCTTGTGCTCCTGTTAGCACCATCATGTGACAAGGATGCCTGTAGCTGGGGAGATGTCAGGGCATGGGCCAGATGCACAGCCAGTGAGCGGTGTGAGCCTGGTACAGCTTTGAGGACGCAGTGAGTGTGGCTGGACAGACAGGGACATGCCTCAGTTCCTCTGCTCCTCTATCAGTCCTGTGCAGGGTCTAAACAGGAACTTAAGGATGTTCCCCCATTGAGTTGCTCAGCTGCACGCTTGGCTGCAGGTCTAGTGTGTGGACTTCTCCGTGCCAAACTCCTAAAAGCATTGCCTGTAGGGCTCTGGGTGGAAGTGAACTCTGATTTATGCGGGTTTGTAATAAACAGGAAAATTTCAGGGGTTTCTCCTCTTGGAGAAATGAAGCTTAAATTCAGTTTCATGACTAAAGCCATCTTGTCCAGAAAACTTCTTTCTCACTTAATGTGGTAGGGCTTTGCATTGATTTTAAAAAGTGAAAGCTGAGAAAGCTTGTGGAGAGTTATTCCTGTTACAGAAGGATAAAAATTGTAGTTTTCTATTTCATGTCCTTTCCCCTCTCAGTTATTGACTTTCCCTCAGATTTACAGTTTAGTACAGAATATTGCTTATAACTGATAAAGCATTGAGTACTCGTAGTTCCTTGATATAAAAAATTGCTTAGTCTTGTATCATAAGCACTCGACTTCAAACTACTCTGCTCTGGTGCTAAATGTGGCTGCATTGCAAGAACCTGTCACAGAATTTATCACTGACAGGTAGGATGGTTCTTACAAATACTGCATTGTAAAAAGAGAGTTTCTTGCATTAAAGCGAACAAGCTAAAATACCAAATAAAACTGATTCTATTTTTGTATATGTTTGATCAGTCTGAGCACATTTTTGCCATGGGTAGCCTTAGGACAGGTAATACGAAGACTATGGAAGGTCTCACATGCACTCATGTAGCCTGTCAAAGCTGTTCTGTGGTGGATTATGTGTGAGGAACTGAGCACGTGAGGGAATGCAGGTTGTTGTTGTGGTTGCCGAGAGGACATGGCTGGGTGGACACTGCTTGGCATTCTTTTCATTTGCCTGCCATGTGAGGAGGTGAAGTTCTGTAAGATTCCTTCCTCTCTGACCTGTGACAGCCAGGGTTTGATGTAATCTGTCTTCTTTTATGCGCATGCCCAATATAAAAGATCAAAACACAGTGCAGAATTTGAGAATTACATATATTATGTATGTTTAAAAAAATATAAATATAAAAGTCAAATACAAATTGTTCTGGTGATTGGTGGCTTTGTGCCTTTCAGTGCTGGAAAACAATTTTCAACATTCACATGAGCAATGGTTCTGTTGAACTGATTTGTCCACGTTTATAACATACGTTGAAGGTATTCCAAAATAGCTTATGGTTGATGACCTCTGGGGTGCTTTGAAGGTGATATTTTACATGACAGGCACAGAGACCTGCTTTAGGGACAGAGTGTAAAGACTGATAGGATTTCTCTGGTGGTTTTGTTTGCAGGAAGTGTTGAGTTTACCAGCTTACAGTATTTAATGCTGGTAGGTTGCAATCAGTTTAATTGATAAGGTCTCTTAGAACTTATTTTTGTGGTTAAGAAACCGAGATGAAATACATTTAGGACTGCAAACAGGGATCAAATAGCACAATGAGCAGTATTAGCACTTCTTGTGGTTGTTGTTGCCCATATTACAGCATTTCTTTTAAAGACTGCAATCATCTGAATAAAGCAATAAAAGAAGGGGTTTTATTGTAAACACAGTATTTGCACCCCTTGAAGTCAGAGAAGAAAATCTTGAAAGTGGACTCCTTAACGTAAAATAAAAGTAGGTGCATTTCAGAACTTACATATATATGATTGTTAGCAATTCTTCCAAGTTGAAAGTCACAGATTTGATTGGTAATATTTTCCTTATGTATGGGCTGCTGTGTAGATAACCAAGTTAAATGGTATGGAAGAACCTCTGCAGACTAAGGGGATTGCATCTTGACCTTGGGTGTGGTTCCAAACCATTCTCACAAGTTATCCTGCTGAAGACTCTGTGTCTGTTGTAGTGTTGATGCAAGCTGCATTACAGGGTCTGATAGCCAGAAGCAGTATATCACTGTGATACTGGAGAGTGGAGAATGTTTCTGAAAGAGACCCAAGGATGATGTCTTTCCTCATTTTAGACTTGATTTGGTCTACCTGTAAACAGGGTATCAGAGTCCAGACCGTGTCTCTGCAAGGTGTGGTGGAAACGAGTGATAAAAAAAGTTGGGAGGAAGTGTGTTGTTGAGATGCTGAGTTTTGTTCTTTCACTGAGATTTCATTTCTAATTATAAACAGAAATTCACGCAGAGAATGACAATACACAAATGCATTGCTGTTTAACACAAATGCTTGCACTTACTGACCATGGATATTCTGTGGTTTTGTAGGATGCCGAGAAACGAACTCCTCTTCATGTTGCCTCATTCCTGGGGGATGCAGACATCATTGAGCTTCTCATTTTGTCAGGTAAGGTCGTGTCCCCCACTGTTATTAACTGGTAAATCAGTTAATTTTAAAGCTACAAGGAACCTCCAGCAAAGCACCTACGAGTGAGTTTTGTGCAGTGCCTGTTCCTGAGTTTCATAGAGCTGGGTCTGTATGTTGCAAGCTTAGAAAATATGTTTATATTTGGTGAAATAGTTATAAAACCTGCACTGGAACTGAGCAGAATTAATAAAGTAACTAGTTTTTTACAACTTCTAAAGCATTCAAACTGACAGTATTTGTGCTTCAGAAACTTGCTGAAGTACATGTTTGAAAAGTGGGTTCACATCCTGGAGCATAAGCCAAGAATTCCCGTTAAGGAAAAATTTTTATGGAATAATGGCAAAAAGGTTATAAATTAGTTTGAATGAATTTTAAGTGGTATTTACATTAGAAATATGATTCTAAGAGTGAAGAAGTTTATTTGGATATTAAAAACTGTGTGGTAGAATGTATCTGGGGAAAAAAAAAAATCAAACAAATGTTTCCCAACTGTTGTAGTGACAAAAAACATTATAAAAATATGTCAGAACAAAGCATAAAGCAGACATCTCTCAAGAATTGCACATAATTCATGGTAAAGTCCTGGATGTGCTTGCAGATTTCAAAGGCAGTGTTTTTCTAAACTGGAGAACTGTAAAGAGTAAAGCTTATGGGCTTTAAGAATGTGGGATTGAAAGGAACCTTATGGTACAAATGTCTAACCCCTTGCAAGCAACACCGGAATACAATTGGTTTCACAAATTTTTGGGCTGCTTCTTCAAATGAGTTGTGTATTTTTTTTAAAAAAGTTTTATTTCAAAATTACCGGTCCTGTGATTGGAAGGCACCTTCTAATTTCCAGCCTTGGATCCAAGAATAATTCAGGCTGGACAGGATTTCTAGAGATGACCTGATCCAGCCCCCTGGTTAGAGAACCAGCCAATTTCAAAGTTAGATCAAGCAACTGATGGGTGCATGGAGACCACACAAACATGTATCTTCAGATTATTAGTAAAACCACACCCAGAGAAGGCAGAAAATGATAATTCTGTTTGCTATAGCTATGTGTTTCCTCTGTTTATTCTGGGGGAAATTTTGGGTTGCCTAATTGCTTAACGGGGGTAACTAGTTGGACGTGCATCATCCCTCAGACCTTTCTGCTCCCACTCTGATGACAGTAGAACGGTTGGAATGAACGCTGCTCCTCTGGCAGGTTCTGCTTGGATAGGTTTTCAATGTGCTAAATGCAAACCTGATTTTCTTTATTGGGAGGGAAGAGTTAATAAGCCCCATGTGTACATGTGTTCTTGCAGTGTATGTTGTTTGTTGCATACCCTTGTCCCATCCTGTTGTGAGGACTGCAGGAGCAATGTCTTTTTTGAAAAGTTTTGCAAGTAGCAGCACAGGCAACATCCTCGTGTAAAGGGAAAGGTGAAGCTGTTTAGCCCATTTGTCCCATGACTCCAAATAGCATTCAAAAATGTCCTGGTGAACATTGTTGGTTTTGATCACATTCCTAGTGAGGGAGGGAGGCTTTCTAGGGGTCTTCTGTGACACTTAGTTCCGGCCCCTGACTGCCAAAATGTCATCCAAGGGTTATGGGACTTGTCTGGTCAACAGCATAAAATGTAGGTGACGCATCTTGGGTTTTTTTAATATATCCAAGTTAATGTGAAAACCTGTTAATGTGGGCTTTTAAAAACTGAACTTTGTGTCAGTGGGACTGTTCGGGGTTCAGTGCGCAGGAACTGTGTGGATCTTTCCTTATTAGCTCAGCATGAGTCAAAATTAATTTTGTTGCATATTTCTACTTATTCATTGCCCTTTAATATCTGAAGTATCATTACTTATGATGAGCATGAGTACTTGTATCCAAGAACAGGTTTGGAGGTTTCTGAGGTTTGGAGGAGCAGGTTGAGTTGTTATAAACACCTCTTTCTGACTGTGATCTCTCCATGAACTGGACTGCAAAGACAACTGCAGCATTTCCTTTGCTTCACCTCTTCATTCAGTAAACTGTATTAGTAAAAGTGTGTAATAACAGATTAATCTGAATGTAAAATTTAGTTACATGAGCAAAAAAAATTTATTGTCTGACTTAAAATGAGATGGTGTTTTCACAGAGGGAAAGCACAAAAACATTTGCTGTTGTTGTCAAGGAACATTCTTAGCATGAGTAGAAATTAGGAGGAGTATCGATGTATTGCAGTTTGCACAGGGCTCAGAAGGAAAATTAAATGAAATATGCACATTCTGAGATTTGTGGCCCATGATCGGGTGGCAGCACAAATAGATGTAGTGTCTAATGAATAAAATTTCTGCTCAGGTTGTTGGAGAGAGACCAGAAATGGCTTTCTAGGTAGCCACTGAAATGGAGTCTGTTTGGAATTCATACAGAAGAGAGTGTGCCAGATCCCTCAACTGGTATGAATCAGCCCAGCCCATTAAATGTCAGAGCCAGATAGATTTACACCAGCCCGAAGGTCTGACCCATAATCATATGGTTCAAACTGGGGGAAATGTGCTCTGTGGTTTTGTTTTTCCAGGCTACATGAAAGCAGGGAGTTTTGAGCACTTCTTCACCTCCTTTTGTCAAAAAGGAGAAGGGCCAGGGTAACTATCTCACACAAATGGAGCTCTGTGTGATGGTACAGTCGTGGATGTGCAAGAGCAACTGTCTGGGCAAATCTAAGCCCATTCTCATTTGTCCTGGAGCTCAGTCCCTTACCCCTTGTTACCTACCAAGGCACTTGCCATCTTGGCAATATTACCATGCCTTACTATTCCAGAAGGTTCTGAGCTTCTTGGCAAGAACTTCTGGCAGCTGTCCTTACATTTTTGAGGGTCTATTGCTATGTCACATAGCAGGAGTTGGAAAGGGTGCATGTAAATAATGACATTAATAGGTTAAAGAGTAGACTTTTCTTCTTCCATTGACCATCCCTAATTTTGGAGATTTAGACTGTGGAATCTAGGTTTATTAGAGGCATGTGGATTTGGCAGATATGCTGGATGGAAAATTGTACTTTGGTTATGATAAAGAGATGTTAACTTTATTTCTGAAAGCCAGCATTGAGTTGTTTATTTCAGTTCTCATAAGAACAGAGGCAATTTCAGATTTATTTCCTCTTTTGGCAGAAAAATTTGACAGTAAAAGATGGCAAAGATTACAAACCAGCCATATTAAAGAGAAGTGGAGCACAGAACATTTCCTCTCTGTTGATTTTATCTGTAACATTATATGTTACGTTGTCTACTTCAGCCTCCCAGGGCAAATCCCTTCAGCTAAGCCTTTCCTTCTTAGGGATACGAGCCCTCCCAACTGCAGAATGCAGAAGATCGGGCTGAGAAAAGGCTTTTTTTCTGAAGAGTTTTTTTTTGTTTGTTTGTTTTTTTCTTTTTAAGTGGACATTTTATGGGGGTGGGGTGGGGTGGGCGGTGCTATGGCTTCCTCAAAGGATTTTAAGTGAATTCTTTAAAGCAACTGATATTTTCAAGGAAGATTGTGCTATGAAGGACACGATATACACCAAAGTGTGCATCAGCCATCATTGTCCTTATTAACACACAGATTAATTCACAAAGTATTGTGGGAAATGCATTGAAACATAGCTAAGGTACCTGGTCCAGAGTGAAGAGAGTGACACAATATTTGGGTGGCTTTGAGGAAGTGTCATGGGATAAACTTGAAAATTTAAGCTTCTGTTTTTTGTACTGATGCAGTGAATGAGATACATACGAGCAATTTCATTGTTTCAAGTCAAGAGGCACAAAGAGGTAAAGGGATGTAAGAAACAGCTGAGAAAGAAAAGGTTGATAGCTTGCTGTATATTATTTTATTTATGCTGGCATTCCTTATTATTTTCTTTAGCTGCTTTCTTGGCAACTATTTAAGTTTCTCGAAGGGTAAGTGGATCAGTGAAGGGTAAGAATAACTACTGGTGGAGACCCTTCCCTAGGTTTTCTAATCATCTGCATACTCACCAATGCTGCTGGATTTGTTGAATACTGAGGAATAATACATTTGTCGTGCTTTGTTACTCCACACATAAGCCTTTCTGATTTGCAACCATCTGCTTCTAGGAATTAGTGAATGGGTAGAAATAAAACAAAAGAAACCTTAGTTAAGAACATGAAGCAAAACCCCAAGGCAAGCACAAAATAAATTTCTAAGCCCAAAAAGAGGTATTTGGTGGCAGTCACTAGGAATTCATCTAGGTAGTTTGCATCCCCAAGAGCCCTACCAGGCCAAGTCAGGATAATCAAAGGTGCCTTGAAGTCCTGTCAGCTTCCTGGTGGTGGTGAAGTGTGCTGGTTTAAAAGTAAACCAGCAGGAAAAATGAACCCAACTCAAAAGAGTTTAGAAGTCAGAACGACAATTTAATAAAATGATTACAATAGGAAATGATTACAAAGGAAAATTGGTTTTAGCCCACAAAACCCAGTTGTACAACCCAGCCCCCTGGGGGACAAACAGAATGGTGCTCACCAGCCCCTGTGCTGAGCACCACGTGGTCCCCCTGAGTCCAAAGCAAAAAGAAAAGGAAAACCTGTTTTCCTTCCAGAAGGTTGGTGGTTACAGTCTGGTTAAGAGTGGCAGTTGCAGTCCTGTTGAGGTTCTGATCCTTCTCTCGATCTGACGAGTGAGTGCTCCAAGTCCCCAAACCCTAAGATTACATATGCTTGGGTTCAGATGGGAATGCCCTGTGCCTCCCCCAGGGTGAGGGGTTTCACAATGGGTGATTTACTCAGTGAGTCACAGGATATCTTGGAATACTTGATGGCCCATTAGAAGACATGACCCCTCAGGTTGGGTGTGAAAGGGCTAATGACTCCCAGAAGGGAGTTATCACACCTGAATCATTGATGTGAAGACAGGGAACCCTCTTATCTCTGTTTTCTCAGGCACCGAGCGCATAGCCTGAGGTGTCAGCTGTGTCCTGGGCAGCTGCTGCAAACAATGCATCATTAACAGTTCATGATAAATGGCAGAGAGGGTATGGAATATGCAGTTCCTGTTACACCCACACAGTGATAAACTGGTCTCAGCCAGTACAACTAGGACAAGAAGGTTCTTGCCTTTTATGTCTCTAATGTAGCCAAAGGGTGGGATACTAATGTGTATTGACTGTAATGGCCTTCTCATGGAGACAAAATAAGCTAATAGCTTCCTCACTTAAATTCATTAGAAAACTCTTTAAAACTGTTGTCTTTTCTAAGGGGTGTTTTTCCAGAGGGCAGGTTGTACCACCAGGTTACCAGGTCCTGAGGTGAGTTTGGAGGATTGCCTCTAATTGTTGCAATAGTCATGAAAGTGGCTTTCTTTTTCTTGCAGCCAAAAAATTGCACCCTGACTTGTGGAAATATGCAAGAACTTGTTTCTTCTCTGATTATCTAGCACAATTTCCAATAAACACTGTGATTCAGAGGCAAGCATCTTAATATCCCTGAGAATCGGCTCTCGGAAAGTAATTCTGAATCAGAGAGTGGGATTTATTAATTACAGGCTTTTGTGTGCATTTAAGTTATGGTTCAAAATGAAGCTTAAGAATCCCTTTGTTCATGAAGTTCAGAGATTCATCCAGGCTGTGTGCTTGACACTTGTGCTTCTTTGTGGTTGGTTTTTCTCTGCATGTGCTACTCTTCTCAGAATAGTACTGCTACCTGCAGACCTGAAAGGTACAATACTTTTGGGTAAAACCCCTTTTTAAAATTAGTTTCTCTAGTCCTTAGTGAATTTCCTTTCTGGGGTATCACATCAGTGAATAGCTTTAATATTTCTTGCAAACAAATCTGTTTTGTTACACAAATGTACACAATCCTATTTTTTTATTTGGTTTAGCCTGCAGTCCGCCAGGCCCACTGTAGTTAAATATTCTTCCTTTATCCCTTTTTTCTGACAAGCCAGCCCAAACCCATGCTCTTAGTGCAGCTGCCTTTGTCGGAGCGCCCATTAGCACTGAACTGCACAGGAGGCAAAGGGGTGTCCCTTTCATCCCTCCTCTTCTGATGTTTTCTGAGTAACACCCACAGGACCTGATGTAATAAGTGTCTGGTTTCATCCCCAACCCGAGCATTTTCCAGTCCTGTTTTCTTGATCCCAGCAAGAGTTTTGAAGCAGGGAAGTGGTCATTTTTCAGTGATGTGTCTGTGGAAGCTGATGGTTCAGGCTAGTTCCCTTCATTCTGTCTGCAGACAGCAGCAGTCCTCTGAGCAAAGGGTTGCTTTCTTCCCCCAACCTGTGTCAATAGATCTGAAAAACCCGCATATATTTAAATGTACATATACATACATACGTATGTAATTCCTTGCAACAAATATTGCTTCTTTTGTGTCCTGTAAACAAAGCAATTCCTAGTAATAGTCCTACCTATTCTTTCAAAGTCACACTTCAGCTCCTATCTCTCGGACACCTGAAAGTGCATTTCTGAGGCGAGCAGGGTGCCAGGAGAGTCCTGGGGAGTGCAGAGAGCACCACAGATGGCTCAGCTCTAGTTACTGGGAGCAGTCTTGCGCAAGGCTTTTGATGTCGCACCCAAGGCGTGGATGGACGTAACCTCTGCTGTTTATTTGCAGGCGCTCGTGTCAATGCCAAGGACAATATGTGGCTCACTCCCCTCCACCGAGCAGTTGCTTCAAGAAGTGAAGTGAGTAAGATTTGATTACCCTGCTTTTTTTATTTTTTTGCACGTAAACTGCCTGCTGAGGGGAAAAGCAAACCCTTGAGAGCTGTAGTAGGTGGCATGCGTGTAGTAGAGGCAAAGAGGGGGGCAGCATTTTCTGTGTGCAGGGCCTGTAGCGTTGCAGCTGCAGGCCAGCTTTTAGAAGTTAGTTACAGCTGCTTTTGAGCCTTAATGTGGATGATTTTCACCTTGCTTTACATTACTGTAGCAAGTCATACTGAGCAACCATCACCTGGAGTAGGTAACCAGGACTGACATGGGGTAGAGCCCGCAGTGGTCTGCAGTGCCCGCATCATCCTCAAGTGGTGAAATAAAGAGGAATAAATCCATGTGGATGTGAGCACGCTGTGCGTGTGCCAGAAGGGAGTGGATGTGGATGTGATCCAGCACACATTACATAGTTTGTTTTGGTTAATTGCATTTCAAGGCATCCGTTAGGTTTTCTGTTAATGCACTTGATTCATGCATAAGGGAGGGTTTGCCCATATTTCTTCTACTTGACAAATAGAAATCTTCTGGCATCATGTTGTCCCTCTTCTGTTGGTGTCTTAAAAAGGAACAGCAGTAACTATTGGGAATGCAGGTCAGGCATGACTTTTTGCAACTGCACCATTATTCTTGGCATTCCATTGCGGACCTCCCTGTCTACTTCTGTCCTCCTAATGCTTAGCTAGCAGTGAGCCCAACTGCAGGCCAAATGAGCTGCTGGGGACAAGGGGAGGGGTTGTAAAAGAGACAGTGGGTGGCTTTCTTCCAGAGGCTGATGGACTGGAATCACCTCCGTAACAGTCCCAGCGCTTGCCAAGCCTGGAGGCAGGAATCCTGGGCTTGCTTCTGAACTCGGGCATTGTTTGGCTGCTGGCTGAGCTTCCCAGCTGCTGGCATCCCCTGAAACCCTCTGAAAGGAATATCTGATAGAGTATGAATGCTGTAATGAAGCAAATACAAAAAGTCATGTTGGGAAACAAAGATCAGACTTAAATTGTAAAACACAGCATTTTTCTGATGCGGGAATTGCAGTGTGCTTGCGTTCTTTTTTGGGATGTGTCAGAGTACATGATTTTTATTGTCAGTGACAGTCCTAATAGAAAATGGATATTTTTCTCTGGGTTTGAGTCTCATTTTTAATGCTTTGTCAGCTGAAGCACAGTGAGAAAGTGTGCTGGCAGTTCTGGTACCTGGCAGTGAGTGCCCAGGTGCATTAGTGAGGCAGAACGCACCAGCCTTTGAGGTCTTTTCATGGTCTGCTATGTATTTTATAAACACATATAGCTTTCTTCTCCTGGATTTTTTTTTTGTTATTTATATTACAATTGCTACTTTTGGTAATAATATTGAAACAGGAATTAGCATTTTTGAGGCTCTTTCAGTTCTACTTTTTATTACACAAGCAAACAGATAGTGATAACAGTAGGTAGCAGTAGGTGAATTCATAGTTCACATTGATAGTAGGAGATGAATGATGAATTAATGGTCCAGAAGTTGACCAGTAGGACTCAGTGTAGTTTTTGAAGTTCTTGTGAGCACAGTTGCTTTTAGACTGACCACCAACAAATGTTAAGTTTTATTATTAATCTTTTACTGTGAAGCTTTCACAGGATTCGGAAGTTGTCTCCTTGAACCCTTTTATATGTTGATTGAAAGCATAAACACTTTTTTATTTATGTCTTAATGATTTTTCAAGTGGGCTCTAGGGATTCAAATGTTTATTTACAGATCAGCAACCCTCAGGTGGGACTGTGTAAGATTGTTAATGGATGTTATAGGCTTTCAGGCTTATAACTTGGGATAGCTACAGACACTGACTGCAGAGGCTCACACTGTAGCTGTGCCCGCAAAAGCAGTGGAATTAAAACTTCACCATAAGGACTCTTAACTTTCGATCCCAAATCTGATAGAGCATCACATTGTAACAGATGTAAACAAAAATGTGTAAATGTTGGTGGTGTTTCTTTTTAAAGTATAGATATTTTTAGCTTAGACTTTTTAGTCCGTACTATTTACTTCTAAAAAGTCTCCTTTTTTTTCTTTCTTTCATTAAGAATAAAAAGGCATGAATTTTCCTGCTGACTTCATGTCCCAGCTGGGCAGGTCTCCAGCGAATGACATTAAATGACTTCTAAAATAGTAAGCCTGTAATTTAAAAAACAAAATCCTATTGAGACATCAACAGTCATATATCATTATTGGTGCTGTAAGAGATGCAATGTCACTGACTGAACAAATCTGTTAAGAGAACAGTTTGTGAGATGGCTGTAGAAAATAAAATTGTTGAGGTGATTTGAGGACAAAGAAATATAGCTCTGAGTAATGTATGTACTGTTGTTACAGACTTCAGGAACTCTTCTGGGTCATTTGAGGTATAAAAGTGTTATTTAAACATACTGTATGCATTTGTTATTCATTAATAAAATTTTGGCTGGGCTTACCAGAAGACTTTTCAGTTTATGGAAAAAGAATAAGGTGCTGTGTAGGACTAGGGCTCTCCCACTTACCAGATGTGAGTTGTGTTTAGCAGACAAAGGCTACTTGACTGCTACTGTGTCCCAGTGGTTCCTTCATATTTTCTTTGTTTGTGGGTGAAAAAGGAAGAAAAATGAAATGTAATTTTGAGAAAAACTTGTTTTTTCCTCTGACCTGCTTAATGGCAGATGCATTAATAGAAGCAGAAAAGAACTGATTGTGAATTCTCTAGTGAGACAGACTCTCAAGAGAGAGCAGAGCACTTTCTCACTGGGAAATACTCACTTTTAATGAACAAAATTAACCTTAAAAGATGTTGTTTGGTCTTGGACTGACAGAATGGATATTGCAGTGAAGACCCTTGGCCTATGCTTGGCCCTTGGGGAGGAAAGGAATGCTCATGCTAACTTGGGGACACCAGAATTCTCATGTTCTTGCAAAGCTAAAACTTTGTTTTCACTATTCTTCTTATTGTCTCCTTTTTCCTGTTTATAAACAGAACTTAGAGCAGTTTGCTGTGATTTTTACTGTCCAAAATAACATGCTTTTCATTTGCTATAAATGCTTCCTGTAATAGTATACGTTGGGTTTGCACGGCAAGGTTCTGGTAGTAGGGGCTGTAGGGGTGTCACCAGTGAGAACTGCTGGGAGCTTCCCCCATGTCCAACAGAGCCAATGCCAGGCGGGTGCAGGAGGGTCCCACTGCTGCCCAAGGCCGAGCCCAGCAGCACTGAGTAATGCCTCAAACAGGTACAGTCACCTCTTCACTGAGAGCACAGTTATGATGATTGAGGTGCTGCAGGTTAATCAACCAAACAGACTGGGCTCTCAGCTTAAGGCACCTTTGGACATCCTCAGATCCAACTGGGAAACTTTCACTGTGAGGCCACTGCTCGAAAGGACAGCGGAGGTGATGTGGCATTTTAATCAACAGTATAATTTCACTGGCCTGGGAGGGTGTTTTGATAAATGCTACTCTCCTTCTCTCCTCCTGGCTGTGTGTGCCGTGCGTGAGTGATGCACGCAGGTGGTGCAGAGGGTGGGCCATGCCTTTGTTCTGACCGCTTGGCCACGCCGTGGCTGTGCTGCCCTTGCAGGAGGCGGTGCAGGTGCTGATCAAGCACTCGGCCGATGTCAACGCCCGCGACAAGAACTGGCAGACGCCGCTGCACGTGGCGGCCGCCAACAAGGCGGTGAAGTGTGCGGAGATCATCATCCCCCTGCTGAGCAGCGTCAACGTGTCCGACCGCGGCGGCCGCACCGCGCTGCACCACGCCGCTCTGAACGGCCACATCGAGGTGAGCTGGCCAAGAGTACAACCCATCATCGGTTTATTGATTTGTTTTCCCATTTCATGCACTCCACCTGCTGTCATGACGTCAGTTTTATAGGGATACAGTTCTTAGTAGCCTCTGCAGGGGGTTATAGCCCTTAGCTGTTAAATCATACAGCCTGACTGCATCAACAAAAATGAAAGTTTTATTTTAAGTCCTCTTCGTCAGTGAGTTACAATGTGATTCAGGCATGGTGGAGGAAAACATCTAATGTTTACATAAAGGTACTTCTGTCTTCCACTGCGCAGGGATCTTACAGAGTACAAGAAAGAACTATATTAACACACAATGATGCATATTTCTAAAATTAGAACACTCCATCAAATCTAACAACACACAGCTTTAACTAAATATTAACTAAGACATATTTTATAAAATTGGTGAATTCACACAGTCCTTATCTATCTTAATTTTAACTTTATTAATAGAGTTCTTCACATGGTTCTTTCCACAGAATATTAACAGGCTTATTTTTCAGTTTACTGTTAGACAAGGTCGTTTTGCAGTTCAGTCGTTATGCCACTGCTTCCAGCCACTCCGGTGTCTTTGGCTCTTCTGAACTGGAGTGCCTGTGAAAATAAGAGTGGCAGAGTGGAAAGAAGGGAAAACTGGTGGATTCGTTTCGTACTGAAGAAATGTGCAGCTGTGTGAGATCCAGTCACTCTGCTTTTCTACTCAGTCTTCTAGAAAATGTGTTTCTGTTTTTCTACTTATGCAAGCAAACCTTTTTATTATTACCATTTAACTATATGGGAAAAACTGTAGTTTTGTAAATAAAGCCCCTATGTAATGGATTTTGCGAGAATCTTTAGATCTGGGTACAATGATCCTCATTTGCCCATTTCACATGTGAAGATCAAGGTATTGAAGAAAAACTCTCAGACTGAAGCAGTAGCCTTCTGTCAACAAAAGTTGATCAGTTGTACTGTAATTAAAGAAGGAAGAGGAATGGCAGTTCCTGTAAAACATTGGTGGTGTTTGGCCTTTAAAATGCTGCACTGTAGGAAAGAGACAGTAATGTCTGTGTCTGTCATAATCTAAAGCATTCCCGCAGACATGTGGACTGAATATATGCTGTTATTTGTTGTTCTCCATGGCAGAAGAGTGTAAGATAGGGAAACAATCATTCAGCTCTGTAATTTATGGTTTTAGAATGTTTTGGTGAAAAATAGAGTAGCTGTGATTTCTATTATTTGTTTTGTTTCGTTTTTCCTCCCCTGATTTTTCTTACATTTAATTCTGGATGATTGGCGATGGGGAAAGCAACTTTTCAGCTCTTAGCTGTGCTGTCCAAAAGGCCAGCACTGTAGAAGAAGCAGCCTGGTGCTGTCCACGCCACTGTGGGCACATGGGAACTCAGTGGAAGTCCCCATGGTGTGGCAAGAAATAGACACTCGTGGAAAGATCAAGCAGATCTTAGGGTTTGTTATGACATGGTCTGGAGGAGTCTTGTCCTAAGCCACAAGGAAACCCCTTAAATTGGTCTTAACAGTAAAATTAAGAGCAGAATTTCACTTCCAGACCTGTTTCTCCTCCAGGTAATTTGCCAGGCTGGATTTGGAGCACACTGCAGCAGTAGCACCCTGCATGCTCTCAGCCCCCTCTGCAGACACAGAACATGTCCCGGGTCTTTGTGACTGTCACTGGTGCTTTGAACACTATTTGTGTCACTCACAAATTTATCATTCAAAGGCAGTGTTCTGCGGTCCCAGCTTCATTGCTGATTGATTTGTTATAACCTGCTGTGTGTGATCTGTAGGGTTGGTTTACTTGCTGTTTTACTTCTAGATGGTGAACTTGCTCTTGGCCAAGGGGGCAAACATCAATGCTTTTGACAAAAAGGACAGAAGAGCTCTTCACTGGGCAGCGTACATGGGTAAGGCTTGGGCTGCTGCTCCTTCTTTTTTAGCTTCCTATTCACCAATGAATGGCATGTTTTACAGGGGACAAGAACAGACCTGGCCACGGAAAGTGAGTGTTGTAATTAGCCTGAAGAGGGAAGGGTTCGGCTGATCTAAATAAGCACTGTCCATTTATGGGTTTGCAGCAAGTGAGATCCTGGCTGTGATTTCCTTTTTAAGACAGTTAATTGTGGGCTTTTTGTGTTGCTTTTTCATTTTTGTCTTTTTATCCTGACTCTAGTTCCAGCGTGAACTATATTTGGGCTTGAAAAATTACAGGTTATATTTGTTTCAGTTTTTGCTAAAAACTACATAAAATGCAGATAACTACAATCATAAATTTTGCTGTTTATCTAAGTTGACAAGTAGCTAAGTCATGATGTTCTTAGGAAATGCTCCACAGCTGATTTCTACCTGGTAGGAGCAAATTGTCATCTTCTGTTCCAGAGTGGACAAGAGCAACCGATTTGTCTGTTCAAAACATCAGTGGTGTTACCAAATACTGCTTAATTAAATCAATTGACCTTATTACTTTCAAGTTAAAGGAAAATTTTTTGTAGTGGGGCATTATAATTTAAAAATACTAGATCAAGGTTGCCTGTCATAGTGGCCATGCTTGTTCAAGAGTTTTTGTTGGCCAAGGAGTTTATATTTCAGATTACAATTTGTTGGGAGTTGTGTGTCCTCTGCCAGGAACTCTTTCATTTGACCTGTCAAAAATCTTGATTTTAATCCTGGCACTTTTTGAAGTGAGATAATAGATTTCAAACTGTGAGAAAAGCATATTGTGTGGGTTTTTTGATATACACAGAGAGATGGAAAGGCTCTTGCCAACAACTGTGGTGTGGCTTTTGAGCTAGCAAGCTTTGCACTCCACTCTGTAGGTTATGAAAGGCTTTTCCATTGTGCTGTGCAATTCCACATCTCTTCTGCACTTAAATATTTTCAGAAATTCATGGTGTGCTTTTAAAAGTATTTAGATGACATTTAAGGCCTAAATTAGCAATGGAATTTGGGAGTCTGTAGCGCAATTGAGACAGAATTTAGATAATGAGACCTTAGCATCTTATCCTGTAAACCCTCACACAGGTTCTTGAGTGCTTAATTATCTTTGGACACTTGGACTTTGGCTGTACAGTCTCCTGGGTCCTGCACGTGACCAGAGCTGCCTCATGTAAGGGCTGTACAACTCAGATGGTACACAGCTTTATGCGGTGTTTGATATAATAAGTGTTTAATTCTAAGAAAGACAGATCTGCCTCAGCATGAAGCAATGAGACTATTCTTCAGCTAGCCTTGATTTAATTTTGGTGCTTAGGGCAGTGTCTGGGAAGGCAGGTGAGGGGGTTTGAGACCTTCAGGAAATGGAGGACACTGAAGATACAGGTGGGTTATAAGCTGTGTTTTTGCAATGCTCAGCTCTTCCCCTATTCTGCAGGGAGATCCTAATTCAGAGGTAGGCATCTCACTCCTGAAGCCAGATGTTCCATCGATGTGTCAGTCAGCTCTCAGTCTGTGTCACTATTGAGGCTATTTTGCAGACTGAATGTTTTTATAGACTGTGAGTTCAGATTCAAACATTTTTAGGCCTATATTCAGGATTTTTTGCACAATTTTGCAGAGTTCTGGATCCATCTGATCCAAAGACCAGCGGATCCTGTAGAAAATCTTGTGTTTGTATTGGTAGGCTTTGGATCAAATTCTGCATGCCCTTGAAATTTAGTTTTCTCTGTCCTCTATGGTGGATATCCTCAATAGAGGATGCCTCTATTTTATAATTTATTAAAGGTATTTTTTATCACTCACCAAAACCAAGAAGTGTTAGCAGTTGTGTTTGCAAATTACATCAGTAGGATGCTGTTTTGGAAGACTTGTACTGCCATGCTCCTGTGCTCACTGTTCTTCCTGTCACAGGGAGATTAAAACACAAACTGTTAGTTTTGGAGAAATAAATGGAAAAGAGGTGTGGTTTTGTTCTTTCAGTGACTGGAAAATTGATTCAGTAAAGAGAAATGTGACACATCTGGGGAAGGTGAATGCATGGCTTTCTCGAGAAGGCCTAGGATAGGAACAATTATGAAAATGCTTTTATTTCCCTTTGTAACATGTGGGAGCACTTTGGAATAGCAGTGAAAGGGCAGTGCATTAGCAAGAAAGCAGTAATTTGGGAGAAGCGATGCTGGAGGATGGTATACCCATTGATAACTGTCTTTCATCTCTTGAAGGTCACCTGGAGGTTGTTGCCTTACTGATTAATCACGGTGCAGAAGTGACTTGCAAAGACAAGAAGGGTTACACTCCACTTCATGCAGCTGCATCCAATGGGCAGATTAACATTGTGAAACAACTCCTTAACCTGGGGGTGGAGGTTTGTGATAATGTGCACTTCTCTGGCTTCCATGTTTCTCTGTATTTAGAGATAGTTTTTTCTCCTTTCGTATGGGTGCTGCTGAAGACATTAGCAGAACTTCTAAACAAAAGAGGTCCCATTTTCTGGACCACTTCCTGCTTCATGTAGTTTATTAGACCAAGAGTCAGGAAACATAACTGTATTAAGGAAAGTCTGATGTGGACAGTAAATTCTAGGCCACCTTGTTGAAGAAATCAGGAAATAGATGCTGTTCCTGCAGAAGA
The DNA here is from genome assembly GCA_013396735.1 of Grallaria varia. Classification (NCBI taxonomy): domain Eukaryota; kingdom Metazoa; phylum Chordata; class Aves; order Passeriformes; family Formicariidae; genus Grallaria; species Grallaria varia. The sequence goes on from VWZG01003543.1 coordinate 413,665, forward strand.
AGATGGACTAATGAAATTTTCCTCGACTCACCATGTTCTTTGATATGATGAATGGTTATTCTCAACATATACACTACATACTTTACTAAACATCAGTTCAGTCTGTTTCAGTTTAGGGACCTGTATTTCCTCTGTAGCTGATGGAGGGGAAAGAAAGGATTATTTTCACTCTGGAAAGTAACTTTTGTTCAGGGCACAGATTTCTCTTTATTGTCAACTCCTCAGAGCAGTGGTGAGATGACCAGAACAGCCTGCATTAATCAGGCAGTTAATCAGAGATGTCAGATAAATCCATTGCATTTGCCATTGCATCTTCACCTTACTTGACCTGCCAAAAATTTTTCAGAAGTCCATGTTCATGAGCTGTTGGCTGTGAAGTTCAAGTTATTAGTAGTACTGCTTTGGCTTCCACATTCTCCACCAGTGGGGGTATGATCTTTGAGACACCTGTATTTCATAGAAGGCTCTTCACACCATCCCTCAGTCTTTTGTGCAATCTGTCTTGTCCTGTTTTACAGAACGGCAGCTGAATACTAAGCTGGTCATCAAGAAGTAACATAATTTCATCTTTATAATACTGAGCTACTGAAAGTGGTTTCTTTTTGAAGTGTAAATGGCTGTGCACTTTCACCTTCCTTTCACTCAGATGCCTTCACTCCCCTCCCAAAATAAATGTGTGGAAAGAGCTCTTATACCTGGTTCTGTTCACAAAAGTGCAATAGTAACTGTTAAAATTTTTTAGAAGTAAAGATCATGAGCTTTTAATTTATTCTGCCTTTCCACTTACGTGTAAAAGCTTTCCAGCTTGTTAGAACTTTTATCATCATCATTACATAGTCCTGCTATCAGCTTTAAGCTTCACACTGGCTTTTAGAAATTGCCAGAAGGATAGAAAGTTAATAATAGTAAAGGTAAAGCATTCCAAGTTAAGCTGTCTGGGAGTATATTTTATCAATGAAATTTGCTGGTGCGAAAGACGCCCTGTGACAGTTCAAGCCTCTAGCTATTTCCATTTGCGGTGTGTGATGCATTATGTAAAATGGTATGCTGATGTCTGTGATTTTAACTATGTCTTCTTGTCTCATTTTAGATTGATGAAATGAACATCTATGGAAATACTGCACTTCACATTGCCTGTTACAATGGTCAGGATTCTGTTGTAAATGAGCTGATTGACTATGGTGCTAATGTAAATCAGCCTAATAATAGTGGATTCACTCCCTTGCATTTTGCTGCTGCCTCCACTCATGGAGCACTGTGTCTGGAACTGCTAGTGAATAATGGGGCAGATGTGAATATTCAGGTAAAACTTGCATTCCAGCTCTACAGTTTTTCTTTATCCTATTTGCATATCTCAGGAGGAAGCTGTAGTAAAGAGTACAGGATGGCTTCAAATCCTTGATGGAATTAGTGATGCTGAGAATGTTGGTCATTAAACTGTTCGGATGAGATTACTTGCCAGCGGAGGAGCTCTCAGTGCCTTGATAAAAATAATGGCAGCTCGAAACTCAAGGCCAGCAGCTTTCTTGAAGGCACGATCCACTACTAAAATACAGTCCCAGGAGCTCTGTCAGAATACTATCTCAGGGAATGGTGCTAAGTCAAGGAACTATTCTTTTCTGGTGTTTTCCTTCTCCACCGTGATATAGATATAATTAAACCTGATTCTAAAAAGTTCCTTTTGACTTTCCAGCACATAGGAGCTGAAGGTTCCTTGTTACCTACTTTAGAGCCTGAGGTTACAACGCCTGATTCTGCTTAGAATGTATGAATGTTCTTGAGGCACAATTGATATATCCTGATGTAGCCGAAAATGACTTGCTGTTATCCAACAGAAGGTACTCGTATAGGTACCAGAAGACTTGAGGTCTCAGAGTTCATATAAGATTTTGACTACTTTAGTTTAAACTCTTTAAATCAGTAAAACTAGCATTTAACTCCTATCATTTAATACCTCTAGCAAGTCCCTTCAGATCAGTGCATAGTCAGTGCACTATTTAAACTCAGAATTATTAAAATGAAATTGGGGATTATGAAACCCCATGCCCATAAACATGATGTGAGTAGTGAGGCCGGTATCACTCCTGTGCTATTTTCTCATTCTCCAGCTTCCCCAGTTCATTTCTTTCCCTAGAACTCAAAACATTCTCTGCTCATTGTACCTTTCCTTTCAGAAGTCTCCCCTGTTTTCTAATTTTCTTTTGTAGACATCCTATTTTTGATTGTGTGGAAATGTATTAACAAAAACCTTTTTAATATAGTGGGTTTTATTCTGGGATTGTCTATAAAATGCAGATTGATAAACAGAAAATCTTTCACAGACTGCTCTCCTACTTAGCTTTATGGTTCCTTCCCTCTTCTTTATTATGACTGAATAGGAAATGTTACCTAAAAATAATGTTCAAGAATAATATGTCATGTATCTGTGGGTTTTCAGCAGCTACTGTGTACAGCCAGGCTTTAAGGACAGGCCCCACTCCAGCCCATTTCCTACTCATGCCGAGGAACTGTGTGCTTATACCTTCTGCATCCAGCATCGTCTGTAGGTTCAGTCCTACAAACTTTTGAAGGCAGTGGAGGGTTTATCTGAAAAATAGCTGTAGCATGTTGAGCCGAGTCTTCACGTTGTTACCACTGCTTTACATGCTAAATGGTTGGGTTTATGTTTTGTTTCTGTCAGAGTAAGGATGGGAAGAGCCCACTGCACATGACAGCTGTCCATGGGAGGTTCACACGGTCGCAGACCCTCATTCAGAATGGTGAGTTTCTGTGCCTGGTTAATGATTCTCCAAAAGATTAGGTGTTTCCAGTGTTGCCATTTTCAGTTGTTCTGCCCCAAAGTGCCATAGGTCTGCTCTGAGGGATGCTTCATCAACTTCTGGCTTTGAGTTTGCACTGAGAGCTCTCGTTCCATTGTGTCATCACCAGCTGAGATTTTGGTTGTTATCGAAATCTCATATGTCAGCTGACAGTGGTCCAGGTGATCTGTTCACATTCTTAACTTGAAAACAAGTTGAGTTGTATTTAGATTTGTTTTCTGCTGAGAAGCAAGTACAATTTTCTTTCTCAAATTATTTCAAAATTACCCCTCTCCCAAAAAATAAAAAGCCCAGAGACTTTCTAGTTCTTCTCCCTCAGGAGCCCTGCTGTTCTTAGAGTGCAGAGCATTTTCTCCAGCCTGCACTCATCAGCTGTACTTCTCTCACCTCCCTTAGCTGATCCCTCACCACTGTCTCCAGGAAGTGTTGAATAAATACTCTGCAGGGAGGAGCAGCACTACCTTGTTTGTCCTGGATCAGGATTTCTGATTGTCAGGCATCTTTTTCGTCTCAGAACACTGCAGAGTGTAACAATTATTATTGTTGGAGACCTGGCAGAGGCCTGTTTTTGATTGACAGAGGTTGCTGATACTGATTCTTTACTTAAGCTTCCTAGTTTTGGCTGCTACAGAAGACAGGATGGTCTGGGGTTTGTTCATTGGTTGGGGTTTTTTTTATGTTTTCCACAATCGTTTAAGGGACTTTAAATATAATCCCCAGTTTGGAACTGAATTGGGAGATGTTGAAGATGGCTGAACAGTTACGCTGTAAATGTAATGACACATTTAAACAAAATTGTGTCTTAAAATGGAGGTCTGCAGTACATCATGCGTCCTGCAGATTGTTTTCAGATCTTTCCTCGGATAAATAAAATAGTAATAATAAAAGTGAGTTGGAACAAACTGTAAGAAACTGTTTTAAAGCATTTTTTAGTTGTTTAGTCTAATATGCTTTCTGACCTAGAGCCATTGTTTGCTCGCTGTTGGATTTGTGTGAAAAACTGGCAGTTTTTTGTCTGTCCTTCACACCTCTGCACTCTTCTTCAACTTACTTGGGTTTTGTTTCTTTCTCTCTTCATTTGCTGTCCCTCTAATTTTAGTATTGTACATAGATCTGAGTACAAGTGACTTTATGCCTCATTGTCACGGGATATTGTGGAAGAGAGAAATGTCAGTGATTTAAAGAAATGGAGTTTCATTCTGCAGTACTTAATGCTAAAGAGGTCTCAGTTACTGGTTGCTTTCTCTAGCAACTGGTAGAGGAAGAGCAGATTACTTTAAAATTGGAAAACTGCAAATGTGATATCTGTCTTTAAAAATGGAGAAAAAGAAATGCTGGGGAATTTTACATAGGTCAGCCGAAGTGGACAATATCTTGCATAGATTTCTCATGAGTAAAAGAAGCTGAAACATCACCATTCTCTTCTACAGCATTTCAATAGGCTTTGTCCCCTGACTTTTCTGTGGGCAGGAAATGTTTGTGAAGACCTGCACTGGTGGAGGCTCCATCCCAGGAAATCTGTTGAAGCATTTCACTGACCTTTATTTACCATTAGAAAATCATAGAATGTCCTGAGTTGGAAGGGACTTTAAATATAATCTCATTCCAGCTCCCCTGCCATGAGCAGGGACACCTTCCACGGGATCAGGTTGCTCAGTGTTGGGGGAGAGTCTGGGCCTCAGCACTACGCCGGCTGGAAGGAGGAGACAGACATTTTGGTAGTGTGAGATACCTCGAGGTCTCCATCTAATGTGGACGTTTAACAGACAACGGACAGTTTTGAACCTTCGAGGGCTTTTCAGGTTTCTCTGTTGTATGTTGATGAAGTTGTTTTGAGTTGTGATTTAAGGTGTTTTTTCGAGTTATTTCAAGTTTTACATTAATTCCCATTCACTGTAATTGTTCCAAAATGGTGTCCCCTCCTGCCTCATGGCAAGGCCTCGCTGCTGATTGGCTGAAAGTTGCTGCAGTGATGCACTGCCATTCTCCTGAGACTCCTCCCTGTTTCTTCCTTATATGGGGCATACCTCCCCTTGTTCTCCTTGTAAGGGTTGCCCCTCCCATGGACCGCCCAAGGACCGCCTCTTTTCCAGCATGCTCTGCCCTGTCTCTATATAAGCCTGATGCGCCTCCCAATAAACGCCATTTTGCTTCACCCCTACCTGCAAAGTGGTCGTCCTTTCTTCCCTTCAGGGTTGTGTCTTATTGGAGTCACCCTCCTCCGATAGCTCAGAGGCCCCATCCAACATGGCCTTGAACACTTCCAGGGATGGGGCATCTACAACTTCTCTGGCCATACTGTTTAGTGCTTTGCAAGAAATTTTCTTGTTGTGGTTATGGCCTATTGTCTCCTGTGAATAGTGGACATGTAGGAAATATTACCATGTACTGACACTAGAAAGAACTTTTACATGCTATCATGAAATAGTCTCACAGCAAACTAGCAGAGTATTAAAATATTATAGTGTTGGTGCATAACTTTGAAAAACCACACTTAGAGACTAGTAATAAATGAATTGTTGTTGAAATGGAACCTGAAGGAGTTTTCAGTTTCCCTCCTGAGTCTGGAACTATCCCTTATTTTCATTAAAAACCTGAATAGTGGAATAGAAAATGTGCTTTTAACATCTGGAGAAAAAATATGAATTTTGGAGAGACTGCTAGTTTGGCAGAAGGTGGAGTCAGAATGAAAAATAAACCCATAAAACTGGAGACAGAAGTTATAATGCAAGTGAAGCAAAAGAAAGATCACACACAGAGGCAGGAATTGGACAAGTTCAGAATGGCAACAGCCAGGTGGGTGGCAGTTCCTTGAGAAAGGACTTGGGGCTTGTAGAGGATCAGAACATTGTTGACCACAAGTCAGCAGTTGTCATGGTGCTTTAAAAAATGATCACCAATGCGCAGGGTGCTGTGCAAGGTACAGGAGTGCACAGATAGCAGTGTAGCCAGCAGGCATGAGGTAATCCTTTTTACTCCGCTCAGCACTGGGAGACCTCAGCTGTAGCACTGGGTTTGGCTTTTGACTCTTTACTTCCAGAAGGATGCAGGCCAGCTGGAGAGGACTGGGGGAAGGATGAGAAGAGTTGGAGTGGAGTAAACCTGGCTTTTAAGGGGAGACTGAAAAAGTTACAGTGTTTGGTCCAAAAAGAAAGCAGGGATTTGATCGTAATCTGTCTAAAGAAATAATCTATTTTTTCCTGCTCGTGAGGATAGAACACATGATTCCAGGTTTTTATTACAAGGAAAGGTTCTCCTTAAGCACTGTTTGGTTGTTCTTTGGTAAGACACAGGAAAAACACACGCTTGTTTGCAGTGTGCTCCTGATGGCCTCCTGAAGGAAATCTATGGGTAGGGTTGAGTGGCAATGCCTTGGTGAATGAGGGCTCAGTTTCAGCAGGTTATTTGGTTATCTTAATTAATTTGTACCTTTAGATGGACAGCAAGTTCAAATCATGTGCTTGACCCTCGTACATCATCCTGTTCACATGCTTACCATCACTTTCCCCCCACCACTGCAGAGGTAAAAGTGCTGCTGCCAGAGCACGTGGAGTACCAGTGGCTGGCAGCTGACAGCTTGCTGTGTGCTGGTTCTTGGTCTGTGAAATTTTGTGTCTGTGTGGCTGGGTTGGTTATGCTGCATTCGTTAGAGAGAAATAGCACTTGTGGTCACTGGTTCAGGCTGAATTTTTCAGTGTTAAACTGTGTGGAAATGTCTTTTGCAGGAGGGGAAATTGACTGTGTTGATAAGGATGGCAACACCCCCCTGCACGTGGCTGCAAGATACGGACATGAGCTCTTGATTAACACCCTCATAACCAGCGGAGCTGATACTGCCAAGTAGGTGGCTGAAGTGGAGCTGTGTCTGATGATCAAGTGTTCTGTCTGATGCCTGGAAACACAGTTGCTCCTCACGTTCTGAAGTGGGAAGGTTAAAATGTATAAGGATAATTGTACTGTACCTCAGTGGGTGACGTGGAACTAAAATATGAACAATTGGGAAGTGTGGAGGGGAAGAAAACTCTGCTGAGCTCTTATTGTGCCCAGTTACACGATTACAAGTGGTGCAAGTACTGCTTCTTTTTCCTGAAGCATTGATGTGGCACAGTGGTATTAATGTACATGAAGTATATATATATAAATATATATAAAGTGCATCTAGATCATCCAGAGAGTCCATAGCAATGAGTTTGTATTGAAAGAAGTTCAGATGCTTTGTAAGGGAATCGTGTGTATATTTCTAAGTATGTAAATTAGCCGAATGTTTAGTGACCTTTCATACATGGTGACTGCTCTTTTGTCTCGTACCTTTTGGTATGACATAGGTTAAGTAATAGAAATGCAGTATTGGAAAGCAGATATTAGAAAGTATTTCTGATCTCACTATAACTAGAACCTGTCTTGACGCTGCATGATTGCTGAAATAATTGGGCTGCTTTTATCTGAACTAGCAAATTTGGCAAGGAGTTGAAATTAGACACATTTCTAAATGTTTTTAGTGCTTTCTCCTTCAATTCAATTTTTTTTTTCCCTCTGGCACATGCATCAAGACTGCACCAACAATATGATTAATATCATCAACTCAAACATTGGCATGTGTTTGATTATTAATACTTGAGTATTATTTAGGTATGCTCAGGTTCTTACAGTCTGTCAAAAGAAAATAGCAAACCTGAAGATAAACAAAGGGGTCTGAGATCAGGATAACACAATGCCGTGAGGGATATAGCTCTACGAGGTGTTTTAATAGCAGCATCTGACTTTATGAATGTAGGGTTTTGGCAGTTACCTCTGCCTGACTCCGAAATATAGTTTGTCTTCTGTCTACAACCTGCCATACAAATCAGTGACTTCTCCTGACTTACCTAGTTAGGAAGACCTACTTTCAAATGTAAATGAGCTGGTTTTAATTTTGAAGATACTTGAAGCTCTCTGTATCTTGTTTGTTTGCATGATGATATTTAAGAAAGTGACACATTTGCCCATACTCCTCTGTCAAGTACAACTGTGGCTATGCAGACTCAGGAGGTGGAACTGATCTTCATTTGGCATGGATAATGAAATTCCACAGGCTTCAGCTAACGTCACTGGATTTTATTAATTTAGCCAGCCTGAAGGTCTCAGTGTCTAAATAGATGTGCATGTTTTCCTATCTCTCTTTCCAATACAGTCTGTCTCAGTCTGTTATCTTGAGGGTTTAAGGGAAAATGAGTTGAAGTGGGATAGCCCACTCTTGGAATCAGAGTTATCCAGTTAGAAATTTCTATTTCACAGTTGGGTGACTGGATCATTGATCAAATAAAATACTTTTTCCAGCAGCAGAAATAAGTGAAATAAGAAGTTGGCTCAGAGATACCAGGCAGATCAAAATGATGCCACTGTCTGTGCTAAATGTGCTTTCATATGTGCTGCATGTAAATAAATCTGGTTGAGCTCCTTGAATGGGCTTAGAAGAAAAAATTCTGCAGTGCTGTTAGCAACAAGTGCAGGCAGCTCAGTCAGGCTTTGAGTTAACTGCATTTGGAGGAGAAAGTGATGGGAAAAACCAGTGGGAACAGCACTGTATAAGTGTGACGCTGGTCAGCAGATGTGCAGCTACTGTATTCCAGTGGAAACCAACAAAAACATGCTGGGTGGAAATCTTGACCTAAAAGACGGATGCTGTGTTAGACAACTAGGTGGAGAAGGAGATAGAGGGAATTGGGTGTAGGAAGAAGCACAGCAATAGGGAATGTCCAATGTTACCTTAAATAAATAAATCCACAGCTAGAAAATGTGACCTGTTTGTGCAGATGCAGCAGCTCGGTGAGGTTTGCACTGTTTTCTTCAAATAAGAGACTGTCAGATTGTCTCAATAGATTTACTCTAAGATGCTGACTCTGGCAGAATTAAAACTTGTACAGCACCACAAGTCAGTCCTCAGTGTAGTGAAGCAGCAAGGACACATTTGATGTGAGGACCAAGGAAGGATGGGCTTATGGATTCTGGAAAGGATAAGTTTTTTAAAAACAAACCCATTTCTTGCAGAAATGAAGGACTGATATGAATCTCTCTGCTATTCCTGAGTTTGTAATTTAAAAAAATATCTGCTGAAGCAGAGAGTAGATGATAATCTTATTGAACTAGTTGGTTTCAGAGGCTCAGTGTTTATGTGTACTTGGAGACCTGCCAGTCGTTCTAGAATAACAAAATGCTTTACACAAAACAATGCTGAATGACAGATACCAAGATCTCCAAAACCAAAAATATTCTAAGACAGTAAGCACTGGCATGCCTGGGGACTGAACTGGGGATGATTTGCTGATATTAATTAAAGTTGCTGAGTGCTCAGCTTGTTTAAAAACTATGTGGTTGCCTGATACAGATTTAGCCTCTCATTTTTTACTAGTCACATCTGCTCTGAGAAGTTCACAGTGTAATTGGAAAGAGGGACGGTCATGTGTTCAAGGGAGGAAAAAGTGAAAGAGAATGTGAGGAGAGTAGCTGGAGCAAATAGGAAAATTAGATTATTAGTTCTTATGTAGAAGAGAACTGTGGCATGGTGGCCTAAAGGAAAGTGTGAAGAGTCATCAGCTACTCCAGCCCCAGGAAAGAGAGTGGGAAGAAGGGGAGGCTTTGTAAACCCACATTAGGATTGTCTAAAGGATGTTAACTGCAGAAAAAACTGTGCTTCAGGAATAACAGAGAAGGTTTCGGCATTTACTTTTATGTCAGAATGGCAGTTGCAGTATGTGTAGCTGGGGCAGAATTTCATGCATTCCACACTGGGCAATTGACTCCAAGCATTATCTACTCTCTCACTTCCTCCCTTACCTTTGCTTTGCCTTGAATTTTTAGAAATCTTCCTGCCACATTCTGTTCAAAGCATAATGCCAAGATTTTGCTGCATCAGAGTATTTTTAACTCCTGAGAAGGCTGTTAAGGAAATACAGATAAAAATAATGGCAGGCACCAAGGAAGAATCTTCCTAGAAAAGGATTAAAAAGTGCTGCCTTTCTGGAAGGAGCTTTTGCTGTGCTGTGTCTGTGTGCAGCCTGAATTTTCACGTGGCGCTGCGTAACGAGGCTGTTGTGCCTTTCAGGTGCGGGATCCACAACATGTTCCCTTTACACTTAGCAGCGCTGAATGCTCACTCAGACTGCTGCCGGAAATTGTTGTCATCGGGTAAGTCAATCCCACGGTAGTGTCCTTGGAGCTCGAGTACTTGTGTGTCTCTGCTGCCTCCAGCCCCTTTCTGCTCATTGTTGTGAACTATTCAAATGAAAGACTTCCTGGCTGTGTGGTGCAGCTACTGGAGCGTGCAAGGCTTTCTGAACGCCATGCTGGTCCTTCCTCGCATCCTGTGTTCTTCAGGCCCAAAGCTCTTTCCTCCTGGCAGGTTCAGAGAGTTTATATCAATTCAGGAGGAGGAAGGAGGAAATTTAGGACCCTTTTCCAAACTATAGGAATGTGAGATATTATTTTGTTTCATGGGGTTTTTTCCCCACCCACCCAAAGGAATAATTCAGAAATTATCTCCTTGGGGTCTGCAATGGCATCTCACTGAAGATGGTGTAACTTAGATACAGTTAAAGAGTGTTTCTGAATTTATGTGGAGTTAAGGAGTTAGGGTGGCCAAAGTTCTGTGGGCACAAGAGGGGAAGTGAATGAAAGTGTGTCAAGAGAGCGTTCTTGGGATCCTCACCAGGAGCAGGAGCTTGCTGATGCAACCATTTCAGAGGCACTGATCAGGGGCCAAATCTCAAATTCTTTCTTTTTTCCTGGCAAGAGTTCCCATGAGTTAAAAAAATCAGAATGTAGATCATATGCCTTTTCTAGAAAATTCCTTTATTACTTAACATGTAAAATATCCTACCTCTACTTTTCCCCCCTAAACTATCCTGTAGAATATAAAAGAAGTTTGAAAAATGGTAATTATATACCCCATTACATTAAAGTGTGATGCACTCTGGCCTTGACCACTAGCCTGGGAAGGAAGAGAAAACGCTCTGGGTGACCAGAGTTAACACTGCCAGGCCTGTCTCTTTGGCCTTTTGCATGGTGATGAATATCCCTGCATGCTCCTGGAAGCCTCTTTCCAATATGCAAACCACACGCAATGAAAACGTCCCCAATTCATGTTTAGGCTGGCTCTGTGGTTCTTCCTCATGTCTTTGTGTTTTCTGTGCTCGTGTTGTGCTGTTGCAGTCCTCTTGATAAGTATCTGCCTCATAAATGCCTGTCCCATGGCTGTAAATAGGGATGTGGTGTGGAAATAGATGCTCGTCAACTTTGCAGCTCTTTTCATAGAGCCGCCAAAGCGGAGCAGCTGCTCGCCGTTCCCGTGACAACCCCTCTCTGACTGTAGTTGCTTGCGTTCTGTTTTTTTTCCAACTAACTGATTTTTCTGTCTCTGCGATGTTTCTTGTGGTTTAACTAGGACAAAAGTATAGCATAGTGTCCTTGTTTAGTAATGAGCACGTGCTGTCTGCAGGCTTTGAAATAGACACCCCCGACAGCTTCGGAAGAACGTGCCTCCACGCTGCCGCCGCAGGAGGGTGAGTACCTGTGCCTGCACCTGTGCCTTAAGTTATCCTGTGGCTCCACTGCAGGTTTGGGGCCAACCTGACCCTGCCATCTGCATGGGGATTCATTGCTGGGCGAGGGAAGTGAAGCATCCTGATGCCAACACTGAGTCTCTCGAGGCTGTCCCTCGCTACTGCCCTCGTGTAGGGGTGCGCTTGCAAAGTAAAGGAGATGCTCTGATGGCCTCTACTGCAGGGAGTTGGGTTGTGATTTGAAGCATGCAGTTCAGGCATAGGGTGAAACTCCTTGTTTTCGTGCCCCTGCAAGGACTGCTTCAGTTTCAGGGGGCACTGCTCGCGCACTCAGGCCAGCATCCACAGGAAATCATCAGTTCCTGGGGCACTGCAAGTGAGGAGTAGGAGCTGGAGCTCCTGGAATGCTGCTGGCAGGGGAGTTATTCCTGGCCCCTGCCTTTGGACTGTGTTCTTGTCTGAAAATGCAGCTGTGCAGCAGTGCCCATCAGATTGCAGCCTTGGAGCACAAATGTAGTTCGTCTCCCTCTTCCTGAATTTTCAGGTGCAAGTCTAAAGGTTTCTAAAAGAAAAACCAACAAACCAAAGCAACAACAAAAAATCCAACCCAAACTCAATGCCCAGCCTCCAAACTGGAAAGTCAAAATGCTGTCTTTCTCTCAGGGTGATGCATTCCTGTCAAGGGCTTAGAGGCCAGAAATGGAAATTCCAATGAAAATTGAAATACATCAATTTAATCTGTAAATGCAGCATCCAGCTAGTTTAGATACTTCCAAATAATTGTCAGTGAAGTGCAGTGATGTTAACCCAGCAAAAGGACGAAACATTTGGCAGGCATTGAGTTTTGACTCTTCTGTTGAGTACTTTATGGCTCGGAAAAGAGCTGAAATGGATCCTTGGCTATAGCCCATCTTGAATTCTCTGTGGTTATAGCAAGCAGAAATGCTCATCCAGAGCAAATACTTGGCAATCTTTCTTCATGTTGCTTTTTCTTCCAGTGAACCAAAATGTATATTACAAAGAAAAAAAAAAGGTCAATAAAATAGATCCAAATACTGTTTTATTATTCTTATGGTATTACTCTTCCTGATACTTCCCTCACATTAATAGAGGAGATATGACAGTTGCTTGGATGGAGATTATTATAATATAGTTCAGATGCTACCTCTTGATATCGCTGCACCCCCAAAGAATAATTAAAACATCCTGGAAGTCTTAAAGAGAAGGAGAGGCTTCATAGGAAGCAAAAGTGGCTCATGAAAATAAGCCATATTTTCCCAGTGGCTTACTATAATTGTCATCACTAGCAAATGTTTTTATTTTTAGTACATTGTGGTGAGTGTTCCGTAGTTATTTTATGCAATTGCAATTTAGAGTAGGGATCAACATACTCCAAACTATTGCATAATTTCATCCAGTCCTTTTTTTCCTGTAGCTGGAGATATACAAAAGGCATTAGGTTTTTATTCCTGACGCATTACATTAATGGGATTGCATAGTTACTACGAAAAGAACATACTTCAAAGGCCTGATTGTGAACACAAGTGATTTATTGCCTCTGTGAATGACAAAGATTCTTGGAGAATGGTGTACTTCTTTATGTCATTTTCTGGCTTGGAGTCATACGGTTATTTGCCTGAATTACAAAAGATGTGAAAATTCAGTCAGTTTGTGTCCTATTAAGAATTACCTGGCTTTAAACAAGATGAAGAAACAGGTTTGCTGTGGTGAATTCTCCCCCTCTTATATAAATGCAATGTTGATATGACAATCACTTTTAATAGCTACACCCCTTATTCCACAGTGCACTTGATGGGCTTAAATGTATCAAGTAGTCAACAAATTGTATGAGAATAAGCCTAAAAGTCACTCTTGTGATTATATCTCACTAAGTCAACAGGATTTGAGCAGAGTGCTTACTGTTGAATGCTTTGCTGAATGCTTTGCTGAATGGGGGTGGATTTCGTTAAATGTCACCTCTTCATTATTAGACTGGCATTTTAGAAGCAACAACTTTCTTTTGAAGTTCTCATATAAAATACCGGTTCAGTGTGGGAAGCATTAGAGTACAGCTCCCATTGTAAATCTCCAAACACACTGAATTCAGATCACATTTATTGTGCTGTCTTTGGAAAATTAATTTCTTTTTCTCTTCTGAAGAAAAGAAGTTTGAAGTTTTCTAGATTGAATTTCACGTTGTAGTTAGCTGTGCCCTGCTTTTGCACAGCAAATAATACAAAAATAATTAGAGTAACTTTTTGCTTTTGGGGGACGGGGGCAACACAGTTGTGTGCTTCTGTTTTGTTCACATTTTGTTTCGTTTTCTTCTCTTTCCAGTAATGTAGAATGTATAAAACTCTTGCAAAGCAGTGGAGCAGATTTTAATAAGAAGGACAAACGTGGAAGGTAGGTAACTTAGGAAGCTCTCTTAAAAAAGATTCTATCAGGCAAGGAAGAAAGGCCACATCAGTCTGGAAATCATGTTCTGTGAAAAATGGCAGTAAAATAAAGTAGTTTGGCCTTCTCTGCAGAACTCTTGCTGCTGCAGTTCTATGCCAGACAGACAGGTGCAGACTTCATTAAACACATTAAAGCCATCCCACCCTCTTGAGGTTTCTGTTTTAAAAATATCACAGGTTTTCTTTTTTTTCTTATTGTCTAAATTCTTTTCTTATTGTCTAAATTCTTGTGCTTATGTGCCCGAGACAGCACCTGGACAATGATGGGTAGGGTAGCTGCTACTTGATGTGCTCCCTAGAGGATTCCCCCCTATATGAAGCATTGCTGTGCCAGCTAAACAGGGTGCAGTGAGGGACACTGTGCTGGGCTCTGCCTCCCCTCTGGAAGAAAGCAGTGTGTATGTTGAGCCACAGCAGGGGCTGGCACTGGGAATAGGTTGCTTGCAAGACACAGGTTGATGATGTGCATCCTATTAGACTTTGTAGACGCACCAGAACCTCCTATTAACACGGTATTTTGTTAAATTTCTGTAAATTAAGGTGCTGATATTGACTGCTGGAAATCTGTAGGAGTGCAGCAATTAAGATTTATCTTTGTCCTGGGTTGTGTATGTTGGAATACGAGGTAACAAACTGGCACTTGTGTTCCAGGACACCTCTGCACTATGCAGCTGCAAATTGCCATTTCCATTGTATTGAGACACTGGTGACAACAGGAGCCAATATTAATGAAACAGATGACTGGGGACGTACCCCTTTGCACTACGCTGCTGCTTCTGACATGGACCGAAAGTAAGAAAGCCTCTGTGGAATTCTTGTTTTGAGTGTTCTGCTAAATCAGAGTCATTCTAGTCTCTTCATGTTGCTATGTCATTTGAGCCAAACAACTGATCCTGCTCGCACAGGGATTCCTCTCAGATGTGTGCATAATTCCACACACTGAGTTGCTCTGACTACAAGCCAACTCCCCAGATGATGTGGCATTTCAGCTCCATGGTTTACCTTTGAAGGAATGCACAGTTTTTCAACCACCCCATCCTACTGAATCGTTTTCATGACATTTTGTCTTTCTCCTTTCCTCTGTGTGGTTTCCTCACAAGAGTAAGCTCAGAGAATTCTCTACATCTGTTTTGCAAGTCCATCAGAAGGGATGGAGCGAGAGACAACAGGAGAGGTTCTCCTAGATGGGCTGCAGTTTCAGATGTCTGGGCGCTCTGACAGGTTTCTGGAAAAGATGGGATAAATCTAACCATCAGTCTCACTCCACTGTCAGAGCTGATAAAAATGCTCACCCTGTCCAATCAGGTTGCTTTTTGAGAGGGAGGCCTGGGGAATATCCTTTGACAGGATGCAGTGTTGTTCTTGTGAAAAAGGGAGAAAACAGCTGCAAAACTCAGAAACGCTGTGGTTAGTGACTGCAGTTTTAATTCCCCGATATTTGCATGTTTTGGCAATCTCTTCCTTATAACATACTGTATAAAACAGACCCAATTATCCTGTTAGTTCTCTCTTAAAACTGTTAGCAGCTATATTTATTTTAGGTCATCCTATGCTTCTCTGTCTTATTCCTTTAGACACTAAGGAACTGGTTTTTGGTTTCTTGTATAGTGAGGTCTGGTGAAAGCACATCTGCATCATTCCCAGCAGAACACCACCTCAAAGCCACAGCGGGGAAAGTTTGGTTTAACTTTATGGTAGAGTTTTGAATGCAACATCAGAGCCTCTATAGCTTCTGCATTATTTGCTGTGATAACACTGATATAAAAAATGTCTTCCCCATCACCCTAAAACCCAAACAGTGCAGGGAAGAAGGCGGCAGGATTGTCAAAGGTCTGTGCTTGCATTAAAAGCAGGGTAGGCTTGTAGGAAGGCTTTCACCACTGGCTGTTTCTAATTCTGTCTTACCGGGGTGAGGTGTTACTTGGGGTGCTAAGAATGATGATTCAGTGTGTGTTCTTCAGCTTTTGGTTCTTGGTAGGTGAAGTTCCTGCATTTAAACAGCTCTTAGTTAACTTAAGGATGTATTTACTTTCATCCCTCATCTAAAAAAACCCAACAAGTGTACTTCAGTCACATCCTGAACTTTGACAGGAATATATGGCTTTTATTTGCCCTCGCAGTACGAACCCAGATTGATTCAGATGTGGTGATGCTGTGTTCTCGTTTAATTTTTCAGTTTGAGATGTTCTGGAAGAAGCCTTGTTACATAGATGAAATGCTATTTGCAGTCTGTGATTTTATAGGTCAGCAATGTTTTTTTGTGCTGTATGTCAAAGAACTCCCGAGGTCAGGCAATGTCAGTCCAACAAATATTCGTCATTAACTTTTGATGTGGGCAGGTAATGAGCAGGGAGAAGTCTTGGTGCAGTGAAGTTGCCCTACTGTTTCATCTATTCTGGTACTGCTGTTGCGTATGATCTTCACAAAGTATCCTTTCCAGCAACAGAAATCACAACAGCATTTTCATTAAAGAGGTGATTGCAGATTCTGAGTATGTACTTTTTTGCTAGATCATTGCTTATTCTGTTCAAGGAATCTTGTTTTTGGGATCTCACTCTTTTTTAGTTAGTAAGAGCAGATACAAGTTGGAATTCAGCATAGCACAGGAATACTGTCTAAGAGCTTATGTTAATATTCAGGGGAGTTATTTTACTAATAATTAAGTTTTCTCTGAGTCAATGGGCAACAGACAGACCCTGACAGATCCGGTGGAAATTATCATACTGTCTTTCTACCAACCTTTCAAGTACTAATCCATGGTGATAGCAGGTTGTAAACGTGTTCTGTGTTAGCCTTGGTGGCCAAGACAGATGATAATCACAAGCTCATTGTTGTAAGATCAAAACTCATAGTCTTCTCTCTGCCGTGCATCCAGTTGGGAAGCAGAGTGGCCAAAAACCATTGGGTATGCAGGAGTACGATGACATGCTGGGCTCTTTCAGAATTTCCCTCAGAACCTGAAGAACCTAACTGGGAGATCACACAGTGTTGCCAGGATATCTGACAGAAAGCGAGAAGAGTCAGCTAATGCAGGTTCAAGATAGACCAGTTCAGTGTCAGTGAATGAAGTTTTTCTAAATCCCAAATGCTAGAGAAGAACTAGCAGGTTACTGTAGGAAGAAGCAAGGTGTGGTAATCCTGAGTTACTCTCTGGAAAGGAAAAAGGTGCACAACATTTCTGGGAGAAAGAGAAGGATTCTAGAAAGTGATGATCAAACTGGATCTGATAGAAACCAGATTTCTTCAAATTTTTTTTTCTTCTGGCATGTACTCGTGGGATAATAAACTACCACGTTATAGTTGTCTCCATAGCTTGCAAACTTACTGACTGCAGACCTATGCAGCACACTCATATAACTGGTATAATTCTTACTGTTGGCTGGAGGAGATCAGCTCCTTGAAGATGAGATTGGGGATGGGTGGCAGACTGCATCAAAATCACTACTATGAGATTTTGAAAATAAGTTGCGTTTTTCTGTCCTCTATGCTTAGAAGAAAGAATATTTTAGGTAACTCCCATGAAAATGCTGAAGAACTTGAAAGAACCACTGAGGTGAAGGAAAAAGAAGCTGCATTGTAAGTTTGGTGTCCAAAAAGCAGTTAGACTTCATTTCTGGAAAATGCCACTGCTTTGGGTTGCAGTTTTATGCTCTGCTCTTGCTCATTCTTTGCTCTGCTAAACACAGTGCTTGGCTTCAGAGGGCTAACCTAAAGAAAAAAGCTCCACGCTCTTCTCTGTGCACATATTGCTTAATATTTCTGTTTTTGTGCTCGTTGCCGTCTCTTAATGGAAAATGTACAGCTTCAGTAATTTTATAATTTTTTAGTATCATGCACTGTGTTCAGTATTATGCACAACATAATATGTATGTGTATGTTGCAAAAAAAAGTAGCCAATGGCTTTCTCAATGCATTCACTGGGATGAACATTTTCAGTTATGTCCTTAATGATTAAAAAAAAAAATCCCCTTTTTCATATGCTAGCCTTGCATTCCCTGCAGGCTGTTGAAGAAAGTATCAATAACAAAATGATGGTATCTTGACAGTATCAGAGAAAGTGGCAGGAGCTATAAAAAGCAAAAGAGATCTTTTGAAAAACAATTAAAAAAAGCCAATGAAGAAAATTTATTCATGCATGTACATGTCAGAAAATCAACTCTGTTAAATCTTTGTTCTCCATCCTGCCATATGTGTGTTTGGAGGCCGATGGCTTATGATATAAAAGCTTTTATCTGAGCAGTTCTAGGCTCTTTACATCACGGTACAGAGTTGTGTGGTTTTCTTTCAGGCTTTGTAGTAGAAAGTCATTACTGTAATCTAGAGTAGCCACAAGAGTTAGGCTGAAGATTTTTTTCATTAAGTTGATCTTCAAAATGAGTGGGGATTTTCTGTTTAAAAAAAATGGTGAATGTGAGGAGCTATTGGTGAACACTGATGTGAGGTGCTCCTAGAAATACAGAATTAACAACTGCCAGGTTTCAGTGCTGCTTCCACTTGCAGTGAGGGAAGAGTCTGTGAAACATTGTGACCTTACATTTACACTAGTGAATTGTCCACAGGTGTCTGGAGTTCCTTCTGCAGAACGATGCCAATCCATCCCTCCAGGACAAAGAGGGGTACAACACTGTGCATTACGCTGCCGCCTATGGGCACCGGCAGTGTCTGGAACTGGTGAGTGCTTACTTTCCGAAGTCTCCATCTGCTGATACAGATGTGCATATGCTAATATTGTGAACTCCCCTGATGGCTACTATTGATTTCTTTGGATATTCAGAAATCTGGGAAAAACTGCAGTATGGTGCAGTAAACTCAAATATATGCACCCAGATGTATCTTAAAAACATGTTATCTTGATAATCCAGTCCTTATTCAAAAAGCTGGTACTTAAATGTTGTCATTGAGTGGAGTCTTTGTATGCACAAATTATTTCTAACTATGATCAAAATATTCCTGGTGTATGTGTATGTGCCAGTAGTAAGGGACAGTTCCTGGTACTTGACAGAGAATGGGCCTTATTTACCTGGCACATGATCTGACCTGCAAACTGAGAGAGTAAATAGCTTTTGTCAGCTGCATACCTGCAGTTTCTCTTTTGCCTCTGGGGTAATAGTAGTAACACTGATAAAGTTACCATAATCAAGATTAACCTGGTTAATCTTGATTGGTGTTTTTTTTTCTTTGTTATTTTTTTATTGTTCTTGGTCTAAGTGACTAGAAATTGCATCTCATAAAAAGCCCAAAATTTTTAGTCAAACACTGGATTTGGGAGATTTATAATGTGGATTTATAGATGGTTTTAACTTATAAAAGTGTGTGTCATGAAGATGAGTGTTGACTGAACTGCTTGAAATCCATCACATATAGATAGACTTTACATTTCTTTAACAAATAAAGCTCTAATTAGAAAACTGCATAGATATTCATGCTTTAGTAAGAACACTGTGTGCTGTTTAGTGTTATATGTTGTTTGTTTCTTTCTTTCTTTCTGTGTTGAAGAGTTGAGGTATTTAATTATTGAGGAAGAGCTCTGCACAGCAGATGCAGCTTTCACTCCACATGTGCCACCACAGGAAAAATGCTGCAGCTGGTCTGCAGCAAGGTCCCAGCAGCCTGGAAACCTTGGGCAGTAATTATGCCAGGGCAGGCCTGGGGCAGAACTTCAGGTGGGATGTTAAGCCTTTTTTAGCTCCCACCTGCAAGCATGAATATTTAGGACACTTAAAATATCCCTGCTCCTCTGTTGCTGGTGGCACTGAATTTGGCCTTGCCTTGTTTAGAGCCTTCTCCTTGTGCTGATCTCTGTGTGGGGATGGAGGGGTTCTCTGCTGAGCCTGACCTCTGTTTGGAACAAAAGCAAACATTCTGGGCATAGAGAGAGGGAGGAGCCTCCTCTGTGCTGTGTACGAGGCTACACACATATAGCCACAGCAGCGTGCAACGCAACCTCACCCTTGTCTCATCGCCACGTTCTTGCAAGGCTTGTACAAGCAGAGACCTCCATAAAAGCATCTTCACTGGGAGATTCTCTTTCAGCCTCCATGTCCTAGTCCCTGTGAGCCGTACCCTAGTCCCTGTGTGCCATGAGGTATGGATCAGGCATGGAGCAAGGTCTCCTCTCTGTTCTTTTATTTGTTGCTGTGCACATTTTCTGGCAACACATCAGTTGCAGACAATGACCTGCTGTTGAATCCTGGTGTTGTTTAGGCTTGACAGACAAAAGGAAGAGCTGTGAATGCAGTGCATATCAGAGGTGTTGGGTTTTCTTTTAATTTTGGAGGGTGAAATGCAAAGTCTGGGCCAGAGACAGCTGTGCAGCAAGTGTTCTGTATTTGTACAGAAAAACTCCGTGTTTTTCCTTCTGAGTCTTCCTGTATTTGTGACTATAGCTGCAGTATGGAAGCCCAAGGTCAAGCATCATTTGCAGAGTTAGTCACTCAGCTGTTCTGTGTGCAGTGGAAAAGTGCTATGAATTTTAGCCTTCTGCAGGAACAGGACCACTGTTCTGTCCTGGGATGGCAGGCTAAAAGTCTTGCAGGGACCAGGATTTTGCAGTTGGGGTTTAGAGGCTGACAAGCATCTCATTTTCTCTCTGGATTACAAAGGCTAAATGTCTCAGGAAGCATTTGTGCTCATCCAACAGTAGGACCAAGACCTGTCACCTTTCCACCCACTGTCAGAAGAAAGGGATTCAGTTTTGTTGTAGTGAGTTACCAAGTGCTAAGTTTAGTAACTTTATATTTGATAATGCTGACTAAATAACTGATACAGGAACCACCATTACACTGATTTCTTTGCAGTGCTGGGATTCAGGATGGCAAAAGGGGTGAAAGTAGGTTCTTGAGTAGCTGAAAGGTAACTGTGCTGTGTGTGTGAAATGGGAAAGAATCCTCGTGCCCGAGTTTGTTCACTTATTCCAACATGAGACTCCCAGGTGTTAAGCCAATTGTTGATCCCTGTGCTGCTCTGATAGTGTCATCCATAGACATTGCAACCCCATAATGCAGTTGAACAGTTTTAACAGAGTTATGGTTGTTTGTGGCTCTTAGAAAACTGTGCCTAACATCTGCAGTAAGTGTTCGTCTGGTGCAGATGGAAAGCAGCCTTGCTGAGTTGAGGCTGACTGGCGGCTTCATCATAGTTCATTGTGCTCTCTGTGGCAGACTTATGACAAAGGACTTCATCATGACCTGTGATCTTGGTTTCTGGTTAAGTGATTAACCAGAGTACATTGCCTGCTCTCGTTACTCTTAACCAAACAAAGCATCCAGTAAAGCTTAATTGCTACTAGACAAAACTTGCAGCTGGAGACCCCTTCTTTTCCCCACAGCAGAAAGAACAGTAAGTCACGAAATGCCATCTTAGTCTTCAAGCCTTGTGTTTATCTGTTTTGAAAACCAAATCAACAGAGATGAGGAAAATGGGCAACATGCCTTGTTTCTCTGTCCTGAGCTGCACAAGACTCCCTTCAGGAATGGTGCAGCTGCCAATTCCAGCTGCTGTTCCAGGTAACTGCACACTGAGATAATGGGCTCATGTGTAGAGCAGGTGCACAAGGACAGCTGGTTCTGACTGAGGGGTGCTTGGCTGGTTTTATTGCTATATCTTGGACATACATTTTTCTTGGTTTTCTTCAGTGGCAGTGAAAAGGGAAGTTAGTGTCTCAATATTTTTAATTGCTCTTACTCAAGGAACAGTGGGAGCCCAGAAGCCCTAATTCCAATGGAAATGTGTCTGTAGATAGAGAGATTTTTCTATTTTGTTTTCACATGTGCAATAGTGAGATAAACCGATATCTTTCTTAAAAGCACTACCTTTGAACCACTAATCTGTATCTCAGGAACTCTGACATAGGGAATATTCCTTCTAAAATATTTCTAGTCCTTTTAAATGTGAATGAGATATTCTCAAGAACAATTATTGAAATAAGACTGTTATTTTTCAATGCCAAATGAACTCTTATTTTTATCCCCTGGGTAAATATTTGTCGTTTATTTTTGATAGCTCATATGTGAAAATATCTAGGAATTATCTTTCCTAGAACAAGACAGTTCCTTATGGGCCTAAAACTTGTTAGAGAAAAAAGTTAATGTGAAATACTGAGCTTTAGTTCTGCTCAAAACTAAGCCAAGGCAGGTGCAACGATAATCTTGTTTTTCTACACGTAATGATTACTAGTATTTCTCTACGTGTACAATACTGAACTTCAGCAAAATGTTAGGGAGTTATTTTGGTGTTGCAGAATATGTCAAGTTTATCAAGGACCTTGTAAGATGAATTTTTATTTCCCCTCTCCCCCCTGGTTTTTATAACAGGTATCTAAAAGAGCTTATTCCTAAATAAATGTTCTCTTTCAAAAGTAAGTCCCAAGATCAAGACGCAGCATCCAGTGGAGTTTCTTTCACTTGGGAATTTGGTCTGTGCTCTATGCACCATATGCTTCTCAGTGTTATAAATTATTTACACCTTTGAGTGCAGTTTAGGAAAGGTTGGTTTATCTATGAAAACGTATTTTCATTTTTTGACTCTTGTGTTTACTAGGAGCCCAATGCCTTGAGTAGAACTTAGCTACATTTCTTTGCAGGAATAGCAGAGGTATTAGGAGAAATAAGGATTAAGAGTGAAAAGGTCATCTCCTTTGACCCAAACAAATAAAATTTGTTCTTGTGTGTTCCAACCACAGAGCCCAACAACATAACCTTTTTTCCTGGAGGACCTTTAGTTTGTCTGGGATATTAGTGGGGGAGTTGCCCTGCAGTGAATGATGTCATGTTGCTCAAAAGAGAAGAGTGGAAGCAGGTTCTTCGGTTCTGCCTCTGTCTGTAAGGAGCCATTGATGAAGGCTGAACGGTGGGCATGTGTGCTCACAAGCAACTGAAACTCCCACCTGCCCTCCTGCTTCGCAAAATAACCCCAAGTTTGTTTAGATTGGGACTGACTTTGGTGTTCAGCACTCAGGGATATTGGGCATGACTGCTAGCTGGTATTTTAGAAGTGATCACATAACCAAACTACTTCAAAAAAAAGAAAAATATGGTAGGATTTTTCATTGAAATGATCTCTTATCACAAAATCTTTATTGGTGTGAAAAGAGTGGAATTTAAATTGTAATTTTGCGTTTAAATTCTATCTGGAGAGACAGTCAAGCACTTTGTGCTGATAAAAATAGGTTTCTGTGCAACGCTAGGGCAAACAGAATTAAACGCCTGTCTCCTGTAGTGAAGTCTCTTCTCTGACTGTAAGAATTGATGGTTATTTTGTTTTTTAATCTGCTCTTCTCTTCATTCTCTCAGCAAATGGAATTCTCTCTTTGGCTGACAGAGATGGAATTGGCACAGGGGCTAGTTCCTCTGTGGCTGGGAGGAGAGCGTGGGTCACCCAACAGCCCTGCCCAAAAGCAAAGGCAAATCTCTGCCTGTGTGAAGCAAGGGGATGGCAGAGCTGGGTGGGACAGGGAGCAGGCAGGGGGAGATGGCTGCCAGCAGAAGGCCACTCGGCTGTGCTGTGAAAGGAGAGCCAGGGTGACACCTTTGATCAGACCAGCTCTTGCCATCACTGCAAGATAGTTAAGCCATGCCTTCCAACACTTGGTGCCTTAACCTATGGAGAAATTGAAACCCCAGACCCCAGAAATCTTCAATGTGGCTGCTGCTAATTACCTGTGTCTTGTATAAACAAGAATTTGTTCATTCATCCATCTGAGAGCAGGATGCTGGTAATTAGTGATGAGTGAACCACGAGTGTGGTTGGGGTAGGCGTTACAAAGCTTTTTGCCATATGGGGATCTGGCTCTGGTGCCTGTCCAGTGGCAGCCCCCAGGCCTCCTCCTGACCCAGATCTCTTTATTCCGGGGATACATTCGGGGTTTTCTCTTTCATAAATGCCTGTCTGTCTCCATAACCAACACCCTCTTTCTTAAAGGGAGCATTTTGTCTGAAACCAGGGGCAATAGTGTTTTGTGTGGCCAATTACTTCATACCTATGTCTGAGAGCTTTTCCTACATGGAAGCTCCTTTTTTAGTAGAGAAGTGCAAAGTCATTAACTGAAGTGTTTCTAAAAAGGAGAAGAACTTAGGAACTTAATGCTCAAAAATAACTTTAATGAACCTAATTCGTCTGTCAGTTCTAGAATCCTCCAGATCATGGTAGACTGATTTAACTGTGCAAGTTTTGATGTCATCATTTGTGCAGTATGCACTGGTTAAATGATCAATACAAGCCTATATATGCTAGATACACTGATATATGTTAGCTTATATGGTGCAATCTGTCTTAGATTTTATGTTTTGAAAACTAGATAATTTTGATTCTAAAAATGTTTCCTAGAAAGCTAATGCTGCTTAGGAACTCAATGAGTGCAGCAATTTACCATGTGCTCTGGCACCCTGCTGGCACTTTGACTTGTAGGATAGAGTTTTGCCTAACATCTCTGAGGTTTATTTTCTGTCTCTCCAAGAGATCTGGTCCTTTTTTAGTATATATCTTTATTTTCCTGGGGTGGGGAAGCAAGGCACTTATATCTGCTGTCTTCTGACAGAGAACAACAAGGCTCTTGCAGGACTGCAGGAGACATTTTTTCCTTCACTTTGGGAGGAGCTCCTGGACTTCTGCTGTTGCCTTAAATACCTGTCTGTGTATCTGTGTGTGTGGTGTTTAAATGTAAATGTGGGAAGAATATCCGACTCCCTCAAATCTACTGAATCCAGTGAAAAGGACATTTGATCATGGCATATTGCATTGCGTTAGACTGTGCAGCTCAGAAGGAGCTGTGGTCGCTGGGATTTTAGGGGAATAATCAGGCTTGTTTGTCCAAGGCTTTCAAACAGTTAATTACACTGGTTAATTGGTATTTGTAGATTTATGAAGCAATTCAACTTCACTAAGCAAAATCTCCCACAGTGTGCATTTTGTATCTGTAGATTTGTTTGATCTTAAAGATTCCTGTTATTTTCCTCTTTTCCCTGCTCCTTCAGGAAGTAACATAACTGCTGTCTGTGCACAGTGGTGTAGTCTCAGGAGATGGGGCACATGGGGTCAAGTCTTGGGTTATGACTCTGCTCATGCACTGCTTGCAATGCAGTTATTGTACAGGGGAAATAAAAGAACAAAACAAGAAACACTTGCAGATTACCATTATACTTGAATACTTCTGTCTTTAATTATTCTAATTGACATTTTTAATTAGATTGGAAGCAAAACTCCATTGGATATAGTGAGTAAATGAAAAATGACTGCATGTTGTGTATTTTCATTTTTATTTAAACTTCTTGGTATTTTGCAAATCCTTGTATTCACTCTGATAAAGGCTGAGGGAGAAGAATCACAACTCTTAACTAGCATGCCATGTACTCCAAGTGATTGCATGTGTGCTGCCTTTGCTTCTATTGGATTTCCTTCTTCCTGTTGCTTACAGGCTCAAGCTTTGCTCAAGTCTGTTGCTTCTCCTCAGTCAGTCATAGGAGTTGTGAGTCCAGTGCACGTACCTGACTGGCATGACACTTTCCTGGATGTTAAAGTAACTTTGCATTTGGTAATGTGGAATGGAACCAACAGTTGTCTGTTTTCTGGAAGTTTGTGGCCTATTTCAAAGTGATTCAGAGAAGAAATGCACAGCTTCAAGTGAGCCTGAATTAAAAAGCACTTGTGTGTGTTACAGAGCAGAGGCTCAAATGAGAGGAGAGTAACAAAAATAACATTGAAATGCACATTTTAAAAATTGACTGTCACTGTCTTTCACCAGCAAATTTTCTATCTAAAGAGGAAATTCTTAAAGATAACTATTTCTCTAAATATAAGCCTTCCTACACCTTCCGCACAACTGTATGAAATTTACAAAAGTTTCACTGGCTAAGAGAGTCCTTAAAGTGAAGTATGAGGCTTTAAAGAACCTCTGAGGTAGAATTTCTGCCCAGAAGGAAATACGTTATATAGGATTTGAGTGTCAAGGTCCCAGGATCAACCTCTGCTCTGACTGACAAAGAAACTGGACTTCTACACCCCAAGGAGAGACCAACATACTATGCTGGCTGGTACTGGGTGGGGTCTCTTGCTCTCATTTGGAGCTGTCCTCCATCATGTGAATACTCACTGGGTGACAATCTCCCGTCTCTATGACCCACTGAGTATGGCTTCATATGAAACAATTTTGTGTAGAGTGAAAGAGCTGCAACAGAAGATCAGTGTCCCAAGTGAGAACAGCCAGTGGCCTGGAGGTCTGCTCGAGTTTTCAGATTTAGATATGTTTAAAGAATTAAATATTGTTCTCTTATATGCCAGGTAAGTGTCCTGTTTGCATGGTGGTGACTGTTCTGATGGAGTAGTGGATATTTGAACTTTGTACCAGAAGACTTGCATGGATCTACAAATAAATGTCTTCAGGCTCAGCCTACTTAAGCTCTTGTGAAACTAGTTCTTGCTTATGTTCTTTTAACTTCACCCATAATCTATGCACGTGAGTGAAATTGGTGTAAATATTGATTAATCTGATTTTTAAAGCCTGATTTTAGGAAAACATCAGCCACTGGGTTAAGGATGTGTACTGGTTTTACCTCCATCAAATTCAAATAATTTGAGCATTTGTATTTATGAATACGGAGAGTGCTTACAGGATTGCTTGTTCCTCTGAGGAAATGTTTGTACCCCTTCACCTTTGAATTATTCAATCAGGAATAATTCTGAGATTTAAAAATGCACTTCCCTGGTATAAAGTCATACAGAAGTTAATTTTTTCACTCTTTTCTATATCATCGGAAACAACTGATGAGAGTTTTCAATCTTGTGTTTGCTACTTGCTGGAAAAGCCTTTGTTTAAAA
The DNA here is from genome assembly GCA_013396735.1 of Grallaria varia. Lineage (NCBI taxonomy): Eukaryota > Metazoa > Chordata > Aves > Passeriformes > Formicariidae > Grallaria > Grallaria varia. The sequence continues at coordinate 440,290 of VWZG01003543.1, forward strand.
GAAGCTGCTACTGGTATGTTTTCTCCCAGTAGACACAATTATCTATTGCATTTTATCAGGAAAGATGAGATGCAAAGTGACATCTGATATATTTTCATTCAGTTCTGAAAGTGACATTAAAAATCATTATTAGTTGCCACTTCTGAATGACCTTGTAAGTGATAAGCTTCATTGCTACATTATTACTGCATAAGAGCAGTGTTCAAATTAAAATTTTGTCTTAATTGCCTTTTGATCAGCTCTTTACATGTGTGAAAATTTCTGAATACTGTCTGATTAGTAACCTTTCAGATTAAAGGCCATTTATGGCATATACACATTTAATGTTTTGCCATTTTACAATTAGTATTAATAGCACCGAAGAAGTTCATTTACAGTACCAGAAGTTTGTGTGTTGGAATGTTGAAGTTGCCTTACTAAAACAATAGAACTCTCAAAGAAAAGTCGCTTTAAGTTCAGTGCTAGGTAGCTCAAACCTGTGGCATAACTCTGATTTAAGTAGCTGTGCCTAAAGGTGCCTGGGCATGATGGCTCAGACAGGACACACACTCTCTTCTCCTTTAGGACTGGAGATAGCACCCATTGTTACAGTGTCTGTGGTTTGCAGTCTCTTTTGACTCTTCCTTTTAAAAGTGTAGCTTAAACCTTTTCTGCATGATGAAAGTATTAGCTCCTGTTCTGCCCAACAGGAACTTTAAATTACTGAGAGGCTCCAATGAGCTTCTTGTTGGTTTTTTTTTAAATTTTTTAATTTTTTTTTTAACTCAGAGCTGAATATTAGAATATATTACTGTCTATAAGGACAATCATATGAAGTATCATGACTCATTAACTGGCATATCTGAACCACCAAAAAAATGAAGTGGGGGGAAACCCACACCATATAATATATGCCATGTAGCCATTTATTATAACCACAGAATAAAATCAAGCTGTAAATCCTCTTATTTCTGTAAATATCCTCACTGCACAAATAAAATGGTGAGAACTGCAGAAGTTATTCATCTTCATTCTGATCTGGGGGAGACAAGATACTTTCTAATAGCAACCTTGTAGTGCTGTTAGTTTGTAGGAACAGAACTGAATAATTGACATGTTTTATCTTACTTTGTCTGCATCTCCCTCCCAAAGCATTCACGTTCCTGTTTCTGAGACTGAAGAGGACATCACAAAATAATTGTGTACAGTATTAAACAGTTCTGTTATGGGAAGTGAGGGAGTCATGCTGGAAATTTCCAAGAGGCAGAAAGAGAGTGCATTTTCAAAGGTTCTAACATCCGCACAGAGAAGTGTGCCCATCAGTTTCACTTGCAGTGTCCTTGCACAGTTCTGACATCCACTTCAAATCTGTACCAGCCAATACATAGAAGCGTGATCAGCTGAAAGGCATCATTTCAAAGTCACAAAAAAAGGAAATGTGGTATGCTGGGACATTCTCCAGTCAGCCACCAGTAACCATAAATTTTCAGTCATTCATGCTTACTTGTCTGTCTTCAGTGAAATGCCTTGACCAGCTTCGCAGGCAGGAATGGAAGGCAGCACAGCAGACACGCTGGGATTGCTCTGTGGGGGTCTGTGGATTTAAGCTTCCATGCCTGCCAGGGCAAATGATTTTGAGTGATAAAGTCACCTTTTTAAAAACTGATGCAACTATGGATAGCTTCTTCCAAGTATAATGGAGATAGATTCCTCCAAGGAAGTATATGTAATTTATTATAAATACATCCACAGAACCATAGAGACACTGGTGAAACTGGAGAATTCCTTGGTAACTTGGACCTGGTACTTTTTGTCTCTCCGTGCATGATGTTCATCCTTCAGGTGACTTAGTGTTAATTGTTAGAAAGTGGTGCTTGACAAGGACATCCAAAACCATTACTAATGCTGTGTTCTTTAATCTTCCTCTTCTTGTTCTCCTTTATAATTTCTCTTCTTGCATTGTATGTCTCTGTTTCTGAGACCTACCAGTTTTGCCATCAAATTCTTGTTTACACTTCATGATTCAGCCTTATGACTAATCAGCTCATTAAGCCTAGTCTGCATCAGCCTAAGATGCTTTGACTTCAAGCCATGGAAGTGCCTTTTGTGAAGGGCTCTCCAATCCCACAATTTGTGCCTTTAGAGCCTTAATTTTGTCAATTTTCTGTGTGGTTTTTTTCATCTACTTGAGAGGCAATTATCTGCCTTGTTTCAGAAGACTTTTGGAGCCTTCTGACAGGTGAAAGGAAGCATTTCTTTGTTACAGTTTTGATCCTAGAATTTCAGCACAATGATGGTAAATGTAATTAAAAGTGATTAAATTAGTCTGCTGTGCTGGCCTCCTGGACTCAGAGTAAAGACCAGTATTAGGTAGACAGAGGAGCGAGCTTAGTGCTTGGGTTTGTTTGGTGGAATTTTTTTAGTTTGTTTACTCAGTAGAGAATATCAGACATATTCATGTATTCAGAGCTGGCTACTGCTTCATTCTCTTTATAGCTCTCTTGTATAAGTGAAGAACAGTACTTTAACTGGAGGTGGTTCCACATGGTAACACCAAATGCGTTTCTTAACTCTGCCCCAAATATACCAAGAAACTGGTGGGGGACTGGATTTTTTTTCCCCCTTCCCCTGAGCTGTCAGGAAGTGTTAAAATTTGTATTACCTGTTAATACACACACCCACTTGCTTATGACTGGTGCTTTTATCAGCACACACTTCTTTCCCAGTCTTGACATATTACTAGGCACAAAATATACAAATAAATGAAATCACGGCTTAATTTTTTAGCTTTTCCATAGGCTTCAGATTTCTGTCCTTGTTTAATAAGAGATTGGTGACACCTTATGCATTATTAATGCCTATTTGTATTCCAGTTTGATTTTTTTTATGACCTTATTGTTGATACAGTTCTGTTAAAGACCAACTCATTACACTGAAAGTTCAGCCATACATCAGAGTTTAGGATATGCTATCCCCTTGCAGCATAGGCAAGCCCTCCGTAGGCTTTCACTGGTCTCTCTGGAATGATTTCTGTGTTGTCATCGCTTAGAACTGTCCAAATTGTCACAAAAATTTCCTTTCCTCTTTTTCAGTCTTTTCATAAATTCTTTAGTATGTTGAAAAAAAATTTCCAAAACGAATTAAAAAGTAAATCAAAAAAGACAGTGAAAAGTTGACTTGTAGCCTTAGAAACGTTACAAGTAAGTTGTAGTTGCCTTTCTTTTTTAGTCTCCCATGACTGATTTTCTGTAAAATGTTAATTTCCAGTCCCAAAGGCATTTGGAGACTAATGCTCTGAGTAGTTACTAAGCAAAAGGCCAGGCACATGAGTAGTGCTCCTCAAAAAAGTTGAATTGTCAATAATGTGGTTGACGCTGTGTATAATTGTCTTTGCAGCCTCAACTGGATAAGTTGTCAGGGTTCATATTGTGGAGTGGTGCTATTCCATAGCACCCCCTGCTGGATGGATGGAAATGCCCTCAGTTCTAAGCCTTACAATGCTTGAGGATCTCTTGAAATGAAGAGAATCATATAAAAGTGCGATGCATGTTACTAGATGTTTGTAGGAGTTCAAGGACGTGTTGCATTTTGGAAGACTGTCATCATAGGAGCAGGTTCTTCTTTGATAAATTATAAAATTGACTGAATGATTCACAGCTCAGTTATAATTATTCCCAGTGCTAATTATGTGTCAGAATTATCCAAAACACTGTATCAGACATGGCTTGCATATGCTGTGTAATCATGAAACTGCGCTTTCCCCAGCGTAAGCTTACTGAGGGCTTTAGTCCACAAATCCTTTTTTTTGAGGGCTCCTTTCTCACCCAAGCAGACCCTAGGATTTCAGGCAGACTAATTAATCAAGGTAAGGATGTTCATGATAAGCTTTTAAACTGGTTTTACATCTTTACCCTGTGCAGAAAAGCTTGAAAACACTTTTTACAATCCTTCAGTACTCTTCAGTAATGCAGCTAAAATATATTTTTGTTGATTTATAGGTTTGTGATCCATGAGAACTTACCCTGACTAATGTAGAAAGGTTTTAAGACTGTCCTTTTTTTTTTTTTTTTCCCCCCCTCCAGCTTCTGGAAAAAACCAACAATATGTTTGAGGAATCTGATTCTGCCGCTATCAAAAGTCCTTTGCATTTAGCTGTAAGTAAAGAGATGTGTAAAGCGTTTGATCAGTATCTCCTAGAAAATTCCTTAATCTCTGTCTTTGAAGCGTGTTTAACCATAGACTTGTTTTGAAAAAGGTGGGAAGGGATGCAGGCCTAGATGTAACAAAAACAGGTTCTGGGCTGGAATTGTTAATTAAGTTTTTGGCAGTTGAAGCTTTTGATTCTTCCTGACTTTAACACTCAGGTAAGACGATGACACAGACACTGAAGTGAAATGAAATGGAAATTCACAACTTTTATTTAGAACTAGTTTATAAATATGGGACTGGAGCCTGAGCCTATCGCTTTGATCATGGAACGAGATACTCTGGTGTTCTCCTGGAGATGTCCAGTGCAAAAAAACTGTCTGGTACACAGCATGGTGTAGAAAAGTGTGATTTTAAACCCCATCAGTGTCCTGTGAGTGCTACAGAAACTGATACCACAACAGGATCCAGCACATGCGGTCTCAGAGACCACAATAGTTCCCCTCTCCCAAGAGCTCAAGATTCCTGTTCACAATCCACAATTCATGTGAAAGGTCTTTGAAAGACAGGAATTGTGTTCTTTACATGACACATTTCATATTTCTAGGCCTATAATGGTCATCACCAAGCCTTGGAGGTGCTTCTTCATTCTCTGGTAGATCTGGATATTAAGGATGAGAAGGGACGCACTGCTTTGGACTTGGCTGCATTTAAAGGACACGCAGAGTGTGTAGAAGCTCTCATCAGCCAGGGTGCTTCTGTCACTGTAAAAGATAATGTCACCAAAAGGACCCCCCTGCATGCCTCAGGTGAGTGTGATGTTACACTTGTGGGACAAATCTTACCAGAGAGAAGCAGTTACCTTTACCTGCTACCATCACTGTGCATTTTTCTTCTAAAGGGAGGGAGATCTTCATGTGTACTGAGGACTGGTGCTTGTTTGCTGAGGTCCTGCAGTTAAACCCTTTATCTTCCATTTCATTGGTCTTTTTTCCTCTGTCCCTGCGGCTCAGTCCTCCCTCATACAGAATCCCATATTTTTCCACACCCTTACCTGCTTGCCTTTTCTTTACCATCCCTCTCTATTACCACCTGCTCTTTAAGATATGTGATGTTTCCCCCATGGCGCTTTCTCTTAATGGATTCCTCAGCCAAAAAATCAGGGGAAGAGGGGAGGAACATTTGCCTCACTGGTTCTCCTTTGGAAGAAAGGTTGAAAAGCACACATAGGCTCTGATTGGCGATGAAATTATCCTGGTGTTCAAAACTTGCAACCTTTTGCAGTGGCAACACTATGGAAATTCACCGCCCCCTCTCAGCCCTCCTCCTCCTGCTCCTGGGCTTGTGAACTTGCGCTTGCTGGGAGCCTGCTGCACTCCTCATGTGTGGGGTGTTAATTATGTAATATGCATAATACCTGGGAAATGCAGACTTTGTAATTTGTTTGAAGGTTATTATTGGCTATGTACCTGTCAGGTAAATACGCTGAGCTGCCAAAGGGAACGTGTCTCCTCTCCTGTTCCTGCAGGAGCTCCATACAGGGTAGCAGTGGCCTCTAGTGGGAAGGAAAATTAATGCCGCGTGGATAATTAATTCAGGGCCAGACTTAATTGTCTTTCTGTTTATCTCTTAATCTTGCCTAGATTAAAATGCATATATATCCTCCAGTACCAGTTTATTCTCTCTGATCATATAAGTGCGACCTAGAAACAGAAGGTCAAATAGACTATTACCAATTTTGTCGGCAGTACTTCACAAAATGTTTGTAATAAATCCTTACTGCATACTAAAAATGCTTTCTGACATCTGAAATTTTGCATCAGAACTGAGTGCATTTCTCCCCATAATAAATACTGGTGGTTTAATTAATTTAAATCAATATGAGTGCCATCACAAAACTGAGCTGTGTTGCTCAAGCACTTTCCTGTAGTTACTTCAAACATATCTTGGGATCTGATGTGAATAAGGTGTGACCTTGTCTGTTACATCATCACTCCATCAACGATTGGCATTTATTTAAAAATGTGGTTAAAGTGAGGTAAGTTTCTAGTTGTCACAGCTGAACTGTAAAGGCTCTTCCGTACTGAGTAAAGTAAATGGTAACAAAACCATATTTTCGTTAGCAGCTCTGACTTGAAATGTGAATTTGTTGAATAAATCTGCTCAATAGAATTGAATAAATTTGTTGACTAGAAGATGCTATTTTGCTACACACATTTCTTACCTTCATAAAAATTCAGATCGTGGGCTTTTTCTCCCCTGTTTTAATTTCTTTTTTAATCACCCCCATCACTGTAATACTGAGTGCCTTTCATGTGGAACCACTGGAAGGATTCATTGTAGACTTTTCTCAGCTGTGATACTTTTTGCTTCTCAGATAAAAAAGCATTTCCATGGATAAAAGTAAAATATTCTTTACATCTGTAGTGAAGCAAAATAAAGTTAGATGTGTATTAAAAACAAACAAACAAAACCCATTCTACACCTAGGAACAAGACACTACAGAGAACATGTACCTTAGCGGAAGGGAAAATGCCTCACAGTCAGGTTGAATATTTGAACTCTTGGTAAAGGAAATTCATCACTGTCGTGAAATTGAAAGCTTTCAAATGTGAGTTAAGTGCACTTTGGGTAAATATCCATTAAGACAACATTTAGAACCTTCCACTCAAGCTATGCTGAGCTCTGTGGAAATTAGCTCTGGAGTAAAGCTGCTGCCTCCAACTACTATAAAAAGCCCCTTGCAATCTAATGATTTTCATGATGCTGTTTCATAACACACTTTGGTGAGCAGTGTTTTAGCAAAAACTGGTGCCACCTGTCGGGAGCTCAGCATTCAGAACCTTGTATTTGCAGTGCAAGTGTAGGAGGTCGTGGCATATTTTGAGAAATCAAAGAGAATTAAATCCCTCGAGTGACTGTGCACTTGCACACACAGCAGGGAATACTGGCACATGCAATACTGTGCACTGGAAAGAAACAAGTAGGCATGTGTGCCCATCCCCTTAAACTTGTTTGCCCTCATTCCTTTTAATTACACTGGCACAATTACTGAACACAAGGCTGAGGAGACCTGAAGTGGTGGATTGGAGGACAGCGTTCTATGGAGTTCCGTTCAGTAAAGGGATTTGTGACTTTAGAAGAGAGCTCACCTAATAAGTGTTTCATTTTTCTGTCTGTCCCCCTTAGGGAACAGACTTCCTCTGACCTCATAACATGGAGAATTTCCTTTGCCTAAATGATATATTCCTTGTGCAATTTTATTACCCCTGGCCTGTCCTCTGGCTAGCCTGGGGAATTCATTGCAAATGTTCCCCAGTGTTAGTGTTGTAGCTCTTTTGGCAAAACTGGCCTTCCCTGCAGGGTCTGCAGTGCTTAGTAATGGCTGGGTCAGCTCTGAGGAGTTTGTGTAAGTATCTGTTCTAAAACTCGCTTACCAAAATCCTTTTCAGACATCTTAGTGAACAAGTTAAGATTTCTCTCTTCCTCCTGCTGGGAGAAAGAACAGATTTTTTTTGATTTTTTTTTTTTTTTCTTTTCCCTTAAGCCAGTGACTCATCAGCCCTGCAGAACTGTTTACATGTTATGTATATGCTATTACTTAGTGGTAAATACCTAAAAATGCTTTTTATGGGTAGAGCAACTAAGATTCTTTTTGGATGAATAATTTCAATGTGACGATGTGTACCCATTTCTCTGCCAGAAGGATGTGACATAGGTGGTGTCCAAGGGTTTTGCCTCAGCCCACAGGGTGTAGGCAGTGTGAATGCATGACTTGGTGTAATGAGAACACAACATGTATCTACTGAGCACAGGAATTGTTTTTCAAAGCAGAAAATACTTGGTTCTTCACTCCATGAAAGGCTGAAGCCTTTAAAGCTGACACACAGATGGGATTCAGTGTCAGGCCCTGTAAAATGTACTAACTCAGAGCTGTTTTCCAGCAGCAATCAGTTACATAAAAAAACCCAAAGAAAACCCAAACAAAAAACCCCAAAAATAAACCCCACCACCAAAAACCAAAACAAAGCCCCAAACATTTTTGGTAAGTAATATTTTTGATAAAATGGAAAAACTCAAAGGGAATTTTAGTCTCTGGTGTTATGTGCTTTTATGAATGTGACATTGGTATCGCTGGTCATTCTTTGCAGATGTTTATTTTTTTCACAGCAGCACTGAAGAACTTGCTTATACAGTGCACATAAAATTGAGGAACCTTGGTGACATACTTCCTACTGTGTTCCCAACCTGATTGCAGAAAGCCTTGTCTGCCTGCTCAGTCTGGGGGATTTTGAAATACTGTCTGGTTTAGCAGAAATCTTCTCAGTAGTGAAAATAACAATTTCTGGTTTACTCATTTGGGATTTTTGTATCTTAAGAGAACTGAGAGGTCAGGGGAAAAAACAGCTCACCAAAATGAAGGTTGGGGGAATATGGATCTCTTATCTTGTGGAGTATTTTCCTTGTTTATAAGGAAATATCCATAAGCATGCCAGTGGAAAAGTATCTGAAATTAAAAATATTTAATTATTTAAGTACTTGTTTTTCTTTATAGTCATTAATGGTCATACACCTTGTCTACGGTTGTTGCTAGAAGTTGCAGACAACCCTGATGTGACAGACGCCAAAGGACAGTAAGTTTTCTTTGTGGGCTTTTTTTTCAGCTCTGTAATTCAAATAGAATCTCATATTTTTCACAAAAAAGTACTTATTTGAAATACTGTATTTCCTGCACTTCTCCTCATAGAATTTGGCAGAGATTACAAAGTACACATTCAGTTGATCTAAGCCATGTGGAAAGGACTAATCATTAATCTTACCCTCTGCTTCATACTTTAAACAATCTTTTATAGGTACTGAGAGCCAGATTCAATAAAAACTAACAAGCTCCTGAGATGTTTCTGTAGAGTCTTTTTCTTTCTAAAACATTGCTATTTCTGGGTTTGCTTAGTGTATTAGGCTGGTGCAGTAGAGCACACTGTTTATTTGAGGTGACACATGCATCTGAGATGTTCCTAAAAAACTTTACTGCTTGTTAAATGACAGTTATATATAGAGAAAAAAGTATATTTTTAAAGTGAAAATGTGAATGGTTAAAAACACTCATTTGGGGCATACGGAACCTATTATGTTGTACATATAATGTCTGCACATATAGTCTTAAATGGTATTAGTCTTCCCTAAAAACAGAAGGAGAATAGATCTCTTTCAGAAAAAAATGGAAGATATGTTAGTCCAAATTTCTACTTGAATAGTTTCCTCATGTCCCTGCATCCCTTTTAAGCAATTGTTCAGTTTTGCAAAAGAAATGCTTTGGGTCATTGTCACCTTGGTAACCAGCAGGGACATTCATTCACAAGACTTGAGTATTGTAAAACTCATATGTCACCAGAGGTGACAATAATTCTAGGTTATTAAGGGAACAGATTATCTTGAATGATGTTACTCTGTAAACTGCTTACAAATGGGTTTGTTTCTATTTCAGTCATGGCAGTTGGTTGTTAAACATCTTAATAATTTCATGCAAGAGGTCTTCACTTGGGTGTTATGTATTATATAGATGAGCATGGTGAAAAGAACAGGTTTGTGGGTAGGAATGGAGAGAAATGCAGGACTTCCTGATTTCTCTCTGTGTCTAAGTTGGCAGGGGCATTTGTGGTATGACATGTCATTTTATAGCTATGACTGGTTTGGTTTTGCTTTGGTTTTTTTTTCTCCTAGAACTCCACTAATGCTCGCAGTGGCATATGGGCACGTTGATGCTGTCTCTTTATTACTTGAAAAAGAAGCATCTGTAGATGCAGCTGATCTCCTGGGATGCACAGCTTTACATCGAGGGGTGACTTAATTTTTATGATTCTTAATTATTTGTTTTACTGTGACTACAACTCACTTATAGATACAGGGATATTTAAATGTGGAGAACACTGCAAATGACTGGAAATATGACCAGGCATAGTTAATGAGGTAAAAAGCAGGACAGATCTACTCTCACTAATGCTCTGCTTTTGACTTTATTTCACATTTGCTTTAATTAACTAGCTGAAATAGTGATTAGACCACTTTTTCTTGGCACCAGATGCTTTATAATAGCAATCATTATTCTTATAACTGAGTACCTTACGAATTCTGAAAATAATTTCTTTAAAAGAATTGGCCAGCAGTTATTTTCATTTTTTTTGGAATGGTGTAAGTAGGTAAGCCTAAAGTTTTTTCTAGGTGCAGTGAAACTTGAGGCAGATCTAATCTTTTCTAGTCTAGCTAGACTAAGCTAGATGTTCCTAGCTAAGTCTAGCTTCTTACCAATGTGAAACTGATGCAAGAGATGGTATTTTTACAGAACTTTGTGATAACTGCAGTGAGCAGTTCAGCAAGTGAGCCTTCATCTCTACCTGCTGAACCCCATTCAGACCGCTTTGTGTTCACAGGCGTCAATCATATTTCATATTTGCTGGGCAAGAATCTGCATTGTGTCAACCTCTTTACTCACTTCTTTGTTATCAGATAATGACTGGGCATGAAGAATGTGTTCAGATGCTGTTAGAGAAAGAAGTCTCTATTCTGTGCAAAGATGCCAGAGGCAGAACCCCCCTGCACTTCGCAGCAGCTCGGGGTCACGCTACTTGGCTGAGTGAGTTACTGCAGCTGGCACTGTCGGAGGAAGACTGCAGTCTGAAAGATAACCAAGGTTACACCCCGCTGCACTGGGCTTGTTACAATGGTAAGCTCCTTCCCGTGGACTACTGCCGAGTTTAAATGTGGCCTCCGTTTTAGGGAAACATGTTAACAAAGCAGCTTAACACTTTGAGGAGCTTGAAATGAAGAGGCAAATTACCTTCCAGAGCTCTACTCACTCCTTGTAGGTAGCATTTGCTATGTGCACCCCTCAGTTCAGCAGCCAGGGAAATTCCACTGATAACTCCCACTGACTTTGCCACCCAAGAAGTCAGGGTGAAGTTCTGGTTTTACTCATATCAATGATGAAATTGATTTCTGTGAGACCAGGAATGCTCCTTTGAGGTGTCACCTTCTTATTTATTTATGCAAGAGACTGTGTTAATAGATGGATATTCGTACTGAACTGATTATTCTAAACTGGATAATCTGAACTTGTTGCTTAATATAAGGATAAAGGTTCTCAGTATCATCATTTAAGGTCATCTTTGGAGATGTGAAAGGCAACATACATAACATCACATTAAAAAGAGACTCTCTTTCCTCTTTTTTCAGTAAGTGCTACTATTAGCCTGGATCTGTCTTGCTGCTGCCATAAAACAAAAAAAAAAAAAAATCCCGTTTTAGCCCATAAGAGCTTATTTACACATTGTGTTCTACTTTGAACTTCAAGTGTTAAATTCTAACCTGTATAAACCTAATATGAATTAAGCAAATTACATGCTTGGTGCAACTCTGTGAAATATCTGATCTCTTATAGGTCATGAAAACTGCATAGAGGTACTATTGGAACAAAAACTTTTCCACAAATTCTATGGTAATAGCTTCTCTCCATTGCACTGTGCTGTGTAAGTAGAAATCTCCAGTAACAAATGCAGATGTTGCTTTAGGATATGTCTGCAAAAAGTAGCAGTATGATAAGAAAGTGAGCTTTTTGTCAGATTGTTTGCATGAGAAAATAATTTTAAAGCTGATCATAACAGTGTCCTTATATTTTTGCTTAAAAAGTGGCAGAATAAAGAGTATAGCTTTTGTATAAACCTCATACATTTAGGCTTTTTGATAAATGCTGATTTGTAATTACATTAGCTGTATTTCTGCTTCTTTACAGTTTCTTCTCCCTCGCTTACAATTGCAGACTTATGCCCTTTCTTCACACAGTGTGGAACTTCATAGCTGTTCCACCCTTAGGCCATGACCTGGGCTATAGTTCCTTGGTCTGTGTAAGAAAGTAGAAAAATAATTTATCATGTATCAAACTTTGAAATTATAAAAAGCCAATGTATTAGAGAAATAAAAGCATATGGAAAGCACTGGTTTTATTCCTCTTAAAATAAAATCCTTTATGGCTGAAACATAGTATTTTAAATCAGAATTTCTAGTGATACCTTTTAAATAAAATTTTCAGTATGTATATTATTTTAAATGAGTATGCAATTCTCAAAACTATTAACATGTGTGCAGCTTAAAAATGTACATAAATTTAAAATGAAAACAATTGCTAATACAATGTAGAAGTATGTTAACTATATTGTGTGCCCAGTACTGTTACTAAATACTGTTCATTTTCATAATGAAATGAGACAAATTGGCAATAACCAGAAAACATATTAATTGAATACACCCATCAAATCAAAGTATTAAAGGCATGAGTTGGAAGAGATGTGGGTTTCAGTACCTTAAACATTAGAATAAATCATTCTACATGTAACTATCCATGACTGGGTACTTTCCAGATCCAGGTGTACTTGACATATAGACTAAGCATTTTAAGATATTAAGGTTTTAATCCTAGGTTTGTGCTGGACTTTGACATTACCTTCGTGCATAGTGAATTAAGAATCAGCTTTGCTTTAGAGATTGAAAGCCATAGTAGCGGATGCAGTTTGGTTAAATGGAGAGATGATGAATTTGCAGAAATGTGACTGAAAGCCTTAAGACAAAGGCATGTTAGGGTAACTTAGAAATAGCCAGTAAGAAATATTAATGGGAAGAGAAGTAATCAAATATTGCAAAGTGGAAAAATATGTGGACTGATTACCTTTTAAACATATTTTATAAGGTAATTTTAAAAATGTCTTTTTAAAATTTATGTATTTTCTTTGTATTTTTAAAAATGTACTTTCATTGGCAGAATCAATGATCATGAAAACTGTGCATCACTACTCATTGGAGCCATCGACGCCAGTATTGTCAATTGTGAAGATGACAAAGGAAGGTAATAGTTTCTTCAACAAATTGCATTTCATTAATCCATTCAGTATTTTTCATAGGTCTTTCTGAACCTCTGGAACTAATCTTTATCTGTCATGGCTGAGGTAAGACTTGTCATGCTGATTCTTTCAGACAGCAGTTTACACTGCAGCACAGTTAAATGGTGGCTCACTTGAAGCTAAAATAAAATGAAGTATTCAATGTCATAGTACACATGAAAAGAAATACAAAAGAAATAACATTTTGTTTATTTAGAACAGCTGTGGCTATAGGCTGTTTCCCTAAATCTATTTTTTTTTCGTTAAATGTTTAAACACCTTTCTCTTTGATAAATGAAGTGATACTATGTACATAGAAGTATTTCATTAAAAGTTTTCATGTTATGTTTGCATTCTCAGGGCACACAACTGAAAGCATCTATGCAGCAAAATAATACTGATATAGCAAGAGATATGCATTTAGCCAAATCCTTAATTTGTCACATTGATAATCTCCTCATTGTATATATATACATTTAATGAAAATTGCTAAAATTCTAAAAATGGAATACTCATTGTTTCTGTTGATTAAAACAAATTTAATGCTGTCAGTAATGGCGATTACTTAATCATCCAAGGGTAAGACCACCTCACATTTACTGATAAGCAAAACTGAAGTAACACCGGGCTGGGTTGTGTAGCAACTCTCATTCAATTCTCGTAGTTATGCTTAAGACCCAAAATGCCACAGGGTGACGGTGAACAAATTCTGGTGTCTCAGTCTTGTAGAAACTGATAACCTTCAAAATGGATTGAATTCATTCTGCCTCTTATAGTAATGCTGTTACTGTGGGTTGTTCCTGCAGTATTTTTGACTATAACTTAAAACATTTTAGTTTTTTTAAATAATAGATCTGTTCTTTTCTGATAGTTCTTCCCAATCTGAGTCTTGTTTAAAAAAAAAACCCACAAAAGATATCACAGGAGTAAGAATGAGGGATTGTACTGCTTTTCATATTAATAAACAGTATAGAATCATAGAATCATAGAATTGATTGGGTTGGAAAAGACCTCAGAGATCATCAAGTCCAACCCCTGGTCCAACTCCAGTCAGTTTACTAGATCATGGCACTCAGTGCCATGTCCAATCTCAGTTTAAAAACCGCCAGGGATGGTGAATCTACCACCTCTCTGGGCAGGCCATTCCAATGCCTGATTACTCTCTCTGTAAAGAATTTTTTTCTAATATCCAACTTAAATTTCCCCTGGCAGAGCTGAAGCCCGTGCCCCCTTGTCCTATTGCTGACTGCCTGGGAGAAGAGACCAACCCCCACCTGGCTATAACCTCCCTTCAGGGAGTTATAGAGAGTGATGAGGTCACCTCTAAGCCTCCTCTTCTCCAGACTAAACACCCCCAGCTCCCTCAGCCTCTCCCCATAGGACTTGTGTTCTAGTCCCTTCACCAGTCTTGTTGCTCTTCTCTGGACCTGAACTGAGGGGCCCAGAACTGAACACAATACTCCAGGTGTGGCCTCACCAACGCAGAGTACAGGGGAAGGATCACTTCCCTGGTCCTGCTGGCCACGCTGTTTTTAATACAGGACAGAATACCATTGGCCTTCTTGGCCACCTGGGCACACTGCTGGCTCATATTGAGCTTCCTGTCAATTAGTACCCCCAGGTCCCTTTCTGCCTGGCTGCTCTCCAGCCACTCTGTCCCCAGCCTGTAGTGCTCCATGGGGTTATTGTGGCCAAAGTGCAGGACCCGGCACTTGGCCTTATTGAACTTCATCCCATTGGAATCAGCCCATCTCTCCAATCTATCCAGATCCCTCTGCAGAGCCCTCCTGCCCTCCAGCAGGTCAACACTCCCTCCCAACTTGGTGTCATCAGCAAATTTGCTGATGATGGTCTCAATCCCCTCATCTAAATCATCAATAAAGATGTTAAACAGGACTGGACCCAACACTGACCCCTGGGGGACACCACTGGTGACCGGCCGCCAGCTGGATGCAGCCCCGTTCACCAGCACTCTCTGGGCCCGGCCATCCAGCCAGCTCTTAATCCAGCAGAGAGTACACTTGTCCAAGCCATGGGCTACCAGCTTTTCCAGGAGTATTACATGGGAGACAGTGTCAAAGGCTTTGCTGAAGTCTAGATAGACCACCTCCACAGCCTTGCCCTCATCCACCAGGCGGGTCACCTGATCATAAAAGGAGATCAGGTTGGTTAGACAGGACCTGCCCCTTCTAAACCCATGCTGGCTGGGTCTGATCCCTTGTCCATCCTGAAGGTGCTGTGTGATTGCACTCAGGATCTGCTCCATAACCCTGCCAGGCACTGAGGTCAGGCTGACAGGCCCGTAGTTGCCAGGGTCAGCCTTGCAGCCCTTTTTGTGGATTGGGGTGACATTTGCCAATTTCCAATCATATGGGACCTCCCCAGTGAGCCAGGACTTTTGGAAGATGATGGAGAGCGGCTTGGCAAGCTCTTCTGCCAGCTCCCTCATCACCCTAGGATGGATCCCATCTGGTCAGTATGTTCAGTTAAAAGAAATATGCTGCTAATATGAGATTATTCACCGTATCATATCGCTATACTATTATATCTACCTTCCTGCTTCCCAGGACAGAGAATGTATATATTATTGAACTTACTTCAGATGCTGCTACAATAACTTTCTCCAGGTGATAATTCTAAAAGGCAAAAAAACCCAACACATATTGCACTTGGAGGTTTTTGGAAAAGTGGGCAAACATGAATATTGTGACTCTCTAGCAAAAGTTGTGGCTGTTCCTTTCCCCCAGAACACCCCTTCATGCCGCAGCCTTTGCAGATCACGTGGAGTGCCTCCAGCTCCTCCTGAGCCACAGCGCACAAGTGAACGCCGCGGATCACGCAGGGAAAACACCACTCATGATGGCAGCTCAGAACGGCCACGTAGGGGCTGTAGGTAAGGACATCCCCACCCCTCTTCATTTTGAAGGGGGAGTGTGCTACTGCAGTTACTACCCCAAATGAGTAATAGTTTTTATCCTGTGAAAACTAAGAAAGGAAAATAAATTATGTGGATAATAAGCTTCTGTAAGAAGGTGCCTTTACATCTGTAAAACATTTTTCTTCCCAGCTGTCTTGGTGAACATTTGCAATAACAAATTTGAGTCTTATTTTCTCTTAAGAGCACACTGTAAAGAGCATGAGGGGAGTAGTAAGTCTGTTCTCCTGTTTACTTTGATTTCATGGAGCAGTAAAGCTGCATGTGTGAAAAGGATTGTGTAACCTTTTTCTGTCCTCTGTGATAGGAATTCCTGTTCTTGAAATGGCAGTTATCAGCAGCTGCTTTTTTCAGGCTAAACTATGTGCTATAGGCATACAGATTGGGAGCCTATTGGCTTTGGAGAATTCTCTTTTCTCTTGCTTCAACAGCACAGGCTGCACCCAAAATTGTTTATATCCACTTAGTCCTCTCAAAGCAGGATTCACAGTTGTTCTCAGGAGAAGGTGATTCAGGCAAACCTGCTGATCTGCAAACAGCAAAGTTCATAAATAAAGAAATTAAGCTTAATGTATGTTTGACAGTTTGGGACACAATGAATGAATGAGCTATTAGCTCTGACTTTGCTTGCTGATTAACTGCACAAGATTAGTCTGTTGTCATTCACTAATTTCCCTTCATATTTATAAAGCTTACAGCATGTAAAGGCTTAATTGATTAGCATGTATGCACATGTATATTGAAATAGTAATTTTTTCTCTCTGTTTTGACATGTCCATTGGGTTTGTTGGTTGATTTCTACTCTGTACCTCAGACTTTTTGGTGAACATTGCCAAAGCTGACTTGACATTAAAAGATAAGGAGCTGAATACATCTTTGCACTTGGCTAGCAGTAAAGTAAGTTGAAGACCTCTCTATGCTTTTTGTTCATTAGAATCTGTGTGAATGTATATGTGTGTTTATGCTTCCAAGGTGTTTTCTGCATGGAAATGTGGTTGTCAAACTTGTGATGAGAAAGGGAACATTGTTCCAAGCTTTTTCTCACGTCTCTTTCAAAGTTTTGTACATGGAGAAATAGGGATGCCTCTTATGACAACTGAAACATAAGCAAGGGACAGTAGGAGAAGGAAAGGAAACCCTGTAAGATTTTGTCAGATAATCTCAATGTAAAATAGCTGAACAGGTTTGGTAGCAAAGAAAAATAAAAGGTTTTTTTTTTCTTATTCTCCAATTTCTGTGGAAGGAATGCAAAATTTTCCCTTGACAGAGTAGCAATAAAACCAGAGGCATTGATTAGATTGGTGGTGGTATCTTTTCCTACCCCCTCTTCCTCTCAATTCCAGTTGCTCCTGCTGTTTCTGCAAGAAAAAGTGCCCACAGGAATCCCCCTCCTGGGCCTTTCCTTTTGCTCTTATTCACGAATTGGATTCCAGTGTGATTGTATTACTCCAGTTTCTGGAGACACATGAGTCTTGCCGAATTCTCAAGGTCCTTCAGGCAGCTGTTCATCTGCCAGGGCTGTAGGCTCGGCATCTGCAATTTGCTGTGCTGAAGCAAGATCAGAAATAAGGCCCAGATCAGTGTCATTCCCAAAGTTTCATTGTTAGAGCTCTCTCACACTGAAGGGGTTACAGGAAAGCATTTAAAGACCCAGAAAGTGTAGTACTCGTTTCTGAGATGAAACCATTCTGTGTCACTAGGTAGTTCTGATTAAATCATCCACTGAATGCTCTCTAGAGAAACAGCAGTATTCTCTTGAAAGCTGAGCAAGTGAATTCATATTTATTGAAAGACTGGTGAATGTGTAAATTTCCAAATGTGCTAAAACATTCCAGCAGTGGTGGTTCAAAAATAGCGTTTTACGGCTCCTATTGTTCACCTTCTACACAATATTACTGAGCAGCATGTTTTGGATTTCAAACTGAGTTATTTCACTTTTACTATGTAACATTTCTTTTGCCTCAGTTTCAAATTCCTCAGCAAATTAACACTATTTGGTTTTTTTTTCCCCAACTATAGGGTCATGAAAAATGTGCCTTGTTAATACTTGACAAGATACAAGAACAGAGCCTTATTAATGCAAAAAATAATGCATTGCAGACGTAAGTATAGCCTGATCTTCTCAAGTTCAGTTGATTTACCAGAAAATTCCAATTTAGCACTTCAAATTCATATCTCAGATTTTTTCTGTAGAACAGTAAAGTTAATTTCTGATTTTTTGGAATGCTTTCCCTTAAAAAAGACCGGAATTGCATTGCATTTTCAATTCTGATTCTGTTGAGGCCAATTCTATGATGATCTAGTGCTTGCAAAAGAATGAATTCCATCTTAGCCCTTTTCCCCTTTTTCCAATATGAAAATGTTTTTCCTATTCCACTGTCTCCAAACAGGAGCATTTGCTGTTGGGCCAGGAAAGGAGCAAACCAGTGATTATTTTTAATTTCCAGCTGCTCTGTGATAACAGAGATTACCAATTGAGTATTCACTGATAAAAAAGTAATACAATTATTTTGAACAGTCTGTAAGAGCCAGAATTAAGGATGGAACACAGGAATTTCTTCAGCCTTAGATTAGTTTTCCTTTTAAATGTCAATTGTGGGCTACAAGCAGTGCAAGAATAAGAACTTTTTAAAGAAAGGCTTTAGACTGGAAAATATTAAGCTATCTTTGTGTGCTTGCACATACGTTTTATAGATATGGAACAAGATGATTATTTCAAAGGCTGCAATATAATTTAGTGTCTACAATATAATTCTAATGAAGCCAGGAAGGAAAACATTCTCTTTCAGATGCTGGGTGTGCTTTAAACATTACTTAACTTTGCTTAGAAAATCTAATTTAAACTGAACTTGAATTTGGTTATGTTTTTGTAGGCCTCTCCATATTGCTGCACGAAATGGCTTAAAGATGGTGGTTGAAGAATTGCTGGCCAAAGGAGCATGTGTCCTAGCAGTAGATGAAAATGGTAAGTAAATAATACACTTTGACAGTCTTCAGTAGGACCCAGCAGATAATTTTACAACAGATCGAAGCAATAGACTTAATAGCTGATGATAGACTTCCTTGATGCTTTTATCCTTCCAAGAACAGACAATGAGTTGTGTGAGTACCTGTTTAAAAATATCAGAAAGATACGATTCTTTTTTTTTAATATAAAAACATATTCTAAACATCACAGCGGTCCCTTTTACTGTTCATTTTGCATGTACTGTCAACAGCTAGTCTTTTTTAATGCTTGAGTGCAGTGGTAACTTGAATTTCCTAAACATGCAAGTGGCACCGGATAATTCTGACGCCTTGCAGAAGAATTAAGGATTATGCATTCAATCAGCGCATGTTTTAATGGGTAGGAAGAAAACCATCAACATATGTTTGAGTGTGTCCCAGTTCATTCTGAGAACAAACCTTTATCTGACCTAATCCAAGATGCAATTAAATTACTACTGCTCATAAAATACATGATTACTTAATAAATTCAATAATTTTGTTTCAGACTTCAATGAAGTCCTTCCCTAAACATTAGAAAGCCTATAGAGTGATATGAGTGTAAAGTTGTAGTTTCAAAAAATCTCTTCCTGAAATAAGTTGGTCTTTCTTATAATCCTAACTTCATGGTGTTAATGTAACAATTTGGTACCTCCGTCTTTCCATATCTGTAAAGTAGCAATAATAATACCTATCATTGCAAGACATTTGAGATCTGTTGATGAAAAGAACTAAGTGGTGAGTATTTACTATAAACCAATGCTACCTAACTATATTTGCATGAATGGGTTCCACTGAAGTCATCCGGCCCTAATTTCACTGTAGAGATAGCGGGTAGAAAAATGAACCAGACTAGGTTTTAATAATAGTTTTTATCCTTAAAATTGTACATACAGATCCAGCTAATTTGTATGTATGTGACAAATGAAAATTGTTTTAATTTTATATACATTAGTTTTTCTAGGAACAATGGCATATGCAGTTTGACACAGAGACATTTAAGTACAATCTTAGTATAAGTACAACTCTAAAGAATATTACTGCTTGGAACTCAGAGGAAATGCATTGACTGCAGTCAGTGCTTAAACGTGGTAGTTTGCAACAAAGCTGCGCTCATGTTTTCCCACCAAATTCATCTACACTGCAGGTGCTCTGGGCTTACTTGAGGCAGTAGGTACAAGTAATGGTCACTGCCTCACATTACTGTTGCTGCAGCACTTAAGATTTAGCCATTTGTCAGCTCTGAACATAAAGGGGGATGTGTTGGAAGGTGCTGGAGTACTGCACAGCAGCCTGTAAAATGTACAGACAGCAAGTGTAATGAGCACACTGCCTTCCAAGGTTCCGTACGTGAAGAACTGCCTTAGGGGCAGCGCTTGGACAGGAGCCAAGTTAAACTGCAGTGGAGAAAAGCTTCTAATAGCTCCCCAGTCCTTCATTTTATTGACATTGGAATTACATTAGCTTTGTATTTAAAGTGTCATGTATTTTAAATGCCATGCTTGCTGAATACGGCCATTATTCTTCTAACACAATGTAAATTTGGGTAACTAAACATCCATGTAGTCATACCTGCTATACATGTATCCTGTGCACTGGTCTAATTCTTTTATAATTTAATTCCTAAATAAACTACTTTCTAAGTTGGATAGATAGCTTATCAGTCTTTAAAATTCTTTGCTTATTAAATCAAAATATTTTTAAACTAATACCTTTTATGTTCTAAGGAAAGTCATTGTTCTCAGAATGAGACTCATTCATACGAACAGAAACTGAGGCCAGTTTCTGTCCCTGTTGCTGTACTCCCTGTGTTCTGTATTCATCATACTGTCCATGCTATAGAATTGTGTTTAGCAAGTGCTTTTATTCAAATTGTGAAGTCTGTTTGCTGCCTGGTTTTAAAAAAAATAGTGCTTGTTGTGTTCACGATGATTTAAATGCCCCGTAGAGTGTGTACGTTCCCAGCATGTCTAATGTGAAATAAGTAACACCCCTGTTGCCTGGCATGACTGTAACTGGCCATACATCTCCCGCTCCGATGTCACTAGAGATGTATCTGAGGAATGCTCAGTGCCACTACTGGTACCTCAGTACTAACCATTGCCTTGTCTGCGTTTGTGCCCAGGTCATACGCCAGCCCTGGCTTGTGCTCCTAACAAAGACGTGGCTGACTGCCTGGCACTCATTTTGGCTACCATGATGCCTTTTTCTCCTTCCAGTTCAGTGACGGCTTTCAACTTCGTTTGTTTAAAAAAAGACAATTTGGGCAGGACACATATCTGCGATGGCTCCAATATGGGTAGCATTAACTCTTACAATAAGCCCTTGAGTAATAACATAGGAACAGAGGATGGGTACAATGAAAATGACTCAGATTCTGAAACATTTTGACTCGTTATTCAAAAACTTTTTTCATTATTGTTTCACTTCAGCTTTATTTTTATCTTTTTAAACAGCTTAAATCCCACAGCTATATTCTTAACTATTATTCTTGACAAGTATGTATTGAAAGATTTGTAGTGTTGATTGATAATCAAGCCCTTAAATAACAAAATTAGAGGGATTTACTGGAACATATTCCTGTTAGTGTTCTGCAGCTTTTCAGTTTCCTGATGTTTTCCTTAGGCCCAAAGTGCCCCTGTGGAAAGTCTCTACCTCTTATTTTAAGTAGAAAAAGAGAAAATGCCTTTTTTCTTTTTGACAGCACAAGTAAACAGGGAACTGTTTGTGAAGAGTTTTCATGTTTTAACTATACCTTTAGTACACATACATATTTCCAGCGTAGCCTTCAAAGATTCAAGCATCATCCCCTTCCTATGTTTGTCTATTTCCTGCTTCCAGGGGCTCTGTTAATTAGATAATTTTTTTTTATACAAACCAAAGGTAAACTTGTAATCTTAAAACTCCCTGTATTACTTTTCTACAGGAAATGAAACATTTTACATTCTGCCTGTATTAAGCACTTAAACGTACAGAAAGCACTTTTTAGAGTTCTTCGTTGCAGCACACAATTAGAAAAATGTAGTTGTTAACTCCTAAGGCCAAATTCTACTCATCTCACCATATTTTCCCATGGACACCATTTGTGTAAAATGAAAATCACTTGGCCCTTATTATTTTTTCAATTCAGCACAAATGTGTATGGTTTATTTGCACTACAGAATTAGGGTCATTAGATGTTTCTGTCACCTGAGCCATTAATCATGAATCCAGTATCAGAAAAAAAAAAAAAAAAAAAANGCAATTAAAAAAAAAACCAGTATAAAAAAAAAAAAAAAAAAAAAAAAAAAAAAAAAAAGGGAGAGGGGGAGAAATCAGGTGTAGACAAAAGTGTATGTCAAAGTTTATAATGACTTGCCAACTTAAATCGATTTTTTCCTTTTCTATGGTTAAATAATTTATTTTTACTGTAAACAGTATTGAATTTTAAAATACCTTTTTCCAGTGTTTGGATTAACAGAGCAAAGGTAAAGCAATGAAAGCATAACACCAAAAATTGAAATACCAAACACCAGAAAACATAGCAGCGTACTGTGCAGGAGTTGGGAGATAACATGCTAAAAAGCCTATTTTCACCAGCTTTTAAAGCAATGTCAACTTTGTGAATATGTTTACTCCTTCTGCCAAAGTTTCTAGGTCAAATGGACCACGACCCTCCTCTGCAACAGATGTACAAAAGGAAGAATAAGACTTTGTAAACAAAAAAACAAAAAACCCAAACAAAAAGCTATCCTGAACTAACCAGCTGTACCAAGAGGACCAAAATGCTTCAGTAATTAAATGGAAGACTTTGCTTCTTTTATTCTTTTCTTCAAATGTGAGCGACATAATGAAGTAGTTTTTTCTAAACCATAAAAATATAAACTTTTGAGGTAATGCGTAGTCTTGAGTGAATTTTACATTTTATGACGCAGGTTTCAAGTTGACATTTTTAACTGATGTCTTGACCACAGGTGGGGCTTTTTTTCCAGACTAAAGAATATGTTCATATACTTTTAATGTAAATGTTTTTCTATTTATTTGAAATGAAACATGCCCAGGAAAAATAACTATGGCTTGTTCTCCTAGTTAGCATTTTTGCATACTGTTTGCCGTGATGTGAAACAAAATGTGAATCTAGGCAAGACTGAGGGCCCGAGTAGCAAAAGGAAGGGCAGATGCACTTCGGGAGAGTGCCCATCTTCTTGTGTGGAATGCAACGGTTGGGTCCACAGGTTATGCTGGTAAAAAGCAGAGAGCAAAACACCCTTCCTTGTTTAAGAGTGTAAAAAAGGGATCCAGCTCCTTGCCGTGAGAAAGCACTGTAGAGCTGCATTAAAGAGGGGAGAAGGTAACATAGCATGGAGTCAATGTGTTGACATTCCTGTGATTCACGCTCATGAGAGTGAGATGAGCTTCCTTGGTGCTCGCTTTAGCCAGCGGAAATGAAAAGGAAGGATTCTTATTTTGGTTGCAAGTTTTAGCCATGTTCCGCTGAATTGTTAAAAATCTATAGGCAGATTTCAGTTTTTTAATTAGGAAACCAAATCTATACATAAAATTTATTTTGCCTTGTGAAAATTAAATACATTTTCCTTGAACACTAACAGTTTTCCAGAGTTCACAAGAAAAAAAAATCACAAGGGATAGTGTGTCTTTTCTCTCCTCTCAACTCTATAGTTTTTGCAGTAGAGGGACAGAGCACCTGAAACCCTGGGTTTCTCCTCAGAAATAGCACAAAATAACATTTTAATGACTGATTTTTCTCAACATTTTTCCTTTTAGAAGTTGCAGAATAGCAATAACCACCTTACTTTAAGCACTGAAAATAAGAGGAGAGATCAGTTGTTAAAGTTTTCAGTGGTGCCTGTTCCAAAAGGAATAGCAATGACAAATTTTGGGGGTTTTATGTGGACTGATGGCATTGAAAACAAACAAATGAGAAATAGCTTCCACCTGCTTAACAGCAGGATCAGCATTTTAATCTTATTTTAAGCAGAAATGTAGGTAGACTGCTTGGCAGGATTAGCTATGTCTCACCCTGAAATACAGAAAGTTACGCTATTGTGTAGGGAACTGCTTCATTAGGAGAAAACCAGCACTCTTTACAAAGCATTGTTACTTTATTTTAAGCAGGCATTTAAAAAGTTTCAGTATTTTTACTTGCTACCACAGACAGCGAAATTAATTCTCTTTGCAATACCTTGTAACTCTGGTAATTGTGTAGTGCAACAGCTGCTGCCTCTTAGTGCTGGACACCGCATCCCAGAAGCAGAGGAGATTATGCTGATCCTTCTAGGAACCAAATCTAAACATCATCCATTAAACTCTTCTGTAAACAGTATGCAGTATTCAAAAAATCTTAGGAACATGTGCTGTTTGCCCCTCAAGGGCATTACGAACATTGTGTTTTGAGGGTGCTGTATTTAGGAGGAAATCTGCCATGAGTGAGACACTTGGAAGTACTCAGTGTTGGCCTGTCCCATGTCTCATGTGAATTACCAGAATCCCTTTTTTTTGGTATGCTACTACATTAATCTGTAATTGATCACATGTAGAAACATATGTGTAGTTTAGGGCAGGTATTTAAACATGGGAGTAATTTTACTCTTGTAAATAATCTCCTTGCCTTTCTGTGGACTTTTTACAAGAGTAATCATACATAATTGTTGCACTTAACCCTGGATCCTGCAATTTACAGTACATGGACAACTTCTCTGTCTGCACCAAGCAAAGGGTATTTGGGGAGGGGCAGCTGCCTGCCCAGGTGTACTAGCAGGATCATTTCATCCTATATTTTAACCACAGCTGCAGGTGGAATCCATAGCAGGATGGGGTCCCAAGTCTCTCTCATAAATACTGAGTTACAACCTCCGGACTGCCTGAAATTGCTGTGAAATAGCTCAGGGGATTTCTGTTCATCGCTATTAAAAGGGCACCATAATGTGTTTGGTACTTTTATGCAGTAAACAACTGCCAGGTTATTTGAAATAGAACAAACACATGAAATGACTTGTTTATCCATTGTACTGTTGAGAAACTCGGTTATGTATCTTGAGAATGATTTAAAAAAAATTGTGATTTTTATTCTTAGTCATGTAAGAAATATTAGAGTGCCTTTTTATATTTGTGTATAATGGAAATGTTTTGTGAAACTTTTTTTTTCATTTGAGTGTTATAAAAGCAATATATTATAAGTAAATTTTCATTTCAGACCTCCTTTGAATGTATAAAGTGTTTCTCCTTTTCATATGTTCTACCTGCATTGAAATGAAAATTAATATGCTAAATTTCTATAGGAATAATGTATAATTTTTGCAGTGCTGAAGATGCTTTCTTATTACACAAAAAATAAACCTTAGATCAGTGTTATAGGAAAGGGCGTTTTAAACTGGTGACAATCTGAGTGTGTGTATAAAATGTAATTTTATGCGTTTCTTATGCAGTGATCTACATATTAAAGCCAATATCTTATGTTTTGTAGGTTTTGTCTTATATTTTATGCTTTAGCATGTGCAATATATCTTTACAAACCATGGTGATACGCATCTGGTGCCAGTGTTATATTTTGCATAACGTTTGTAATAAACAATATAAAATATCGTTTGATGGTTTTGGTGGGGTTTTGTCGGTATTGTTTGCTTTTGTAAATTGAAGTTTAAGGACTTGGGTAAATGTCACATATGAAATGAGGAAAAAAAGTTAATTCGGTGAATGACTTGGAATTCAACCTGAATCTTCTCAAGCACAGTTTAGTAACTTTTTCAACTACTGAATGCTGTATTAATGTAATAAAGAACCCTAACTGTAAACTACTCTTGCAATGCATTCAGATCCTTATTTTTACAAATAAAAATGGTACAAATACTGTTGGAAAATTGAGTAAATTTTGTTTCTTTTACCGGGGGCGTTGGGAGCCTTCAGTATTTAGCAGTGAAGATGAAAATGCAACTGTATGTACAGGCACTTTGTACTTCCCTCGTAAACAAATGCCCCTTGCCTTAGGGAGCTGATTTTGATATTGTTTCCTCTATAGATTGAGGGAAGAACAGTAATTTTTTTTGTTTGTCAGTTATTAAGTATTTTGTTCCTTTTTTTCCTGGTGAGCACCATCAGCAGTCCTGGGTGTGCCCTGCGGGGGGGCTGGGGCAGCAGTTCCACAGGGAATAAAATGCAGCAGAGTGCCCAGAGATAAAAGATAGAGACCTAAGGTGTTAAACGTACCTGAATTAAAGCAAACAAACAAAACCCACACCGGGAGGAAAAAAGTCAGAATCAACACCACCTTTTACGCGGTGCGGCGCTACGGCCGGTCCTCACGGAACTGCTCCCGGCGGGACCGGCTCCGCAGGAGGGGCTGTGTGGGGCTGTGAGGGCTGTTTTGGGCAGGGTGGGCTGCGGGGCGCGGCCCGCCCCGCCCTCAGCGGGGGCCCCCCGCCTGCCCCGCCGGCCGCGACATGGCGGGCGGGCCCCTCAGCCCGCGCCCTATCCAACATGGCGGCTGCGCCCGGGCCCCGCCCGCCCGCTCCGCCTCCCGCCCCGCCCCGGCCGTGCCCGCGGAGCCCGCGGGCAGCAGCGCTCCTTGCGTTCCGCTCCGCGGGGCGCCATGGGGCGGCCGGGTCGCCGGCTGCCCGCGCTGGCTGCGCTTTTCTACGGGGCGCTGGCAGCGCTGGTGCTGCTGGGGGTGCGGGACGTGCTGTTCCTCTACGAGGAGAACCGGTGCAGCATGACCTACATGTACGAGTACCCCGAGTACCTGGTGAGTGCGGCGGCGTGTAACAGGTGGGGCCGGGAGGAGCCGGAGCCCGATGCGGGAAGGGAGCGGGCACGGGCCCCTGAGGGCTCCGAGCCTTGGCCGCGCTCGCGGCGGTGCCCTCGGGGCGGTGCCGCGGGCGGAGCTGCCCACCTGTAACCCCGCGGTGTGCCGGACTGACCGACACCGGCACCGACCTGCCCCCTCCCAGCCCGCGGGTGCCCGCGGTTACCTGGGGCGCGGTGGGAGCCCTCGGAAACTCATCCAGGCACCGGCAAGGGAAGAGGCTGGGCCGGCTGCTGTGACAGCCCTGCCGGTGCCCAGGAGGCCGAGCCTCGCACTTCTTGGCCCTCCTCCTGACTTGGCGGTGGGAAGCAACTCGTGTGTCAGAAGAGCGCCAGCCGGAGGTTTGCGCAGGAGTGAATTTCTCAAGGCAGGGAACAACGGAGCAAAGTGCTCGCGGTGAGCGCTTCGGAGGTGGCGTGTCCTGCAGCAGATGGGAGGAGCTGTAAACCTGTCCGAGGTCCCTCTGGTTTTGCCAAGGGAGCCCTGGGGAAGTCCCTTGGAAAACTGGGATCAGTTTGAGGGAGGGAGGTGCCGCTGTATCTGTTGTTTCCCGGACTGAATCCCGGGAGGATGTAAATTTGTAGGTTCGCTACTAACGCTGCATGCAGTTAGAAAACAGTTTCTCTTTCTAATAGTAGTTCTTACTGCAGCATTTTCTGTCTTATTAAAACATAACTTGTTGACTTCTGAACATTCGTTTAGTATTATCTAAGATCTAATCTATTCTGGAGAAAATACAAAGTATTCTACATAATATTCTGTTCTGAAGTAGGTTGCAAGCTGGCTTGCATAGTAAAGAAGATCTAAAAACAAAACTTTAGTACCCAAATTGGCAATGAAGAAGAAAGTTATTTTTTGGATCTCTTAACCTTTGTTTGCTAACCTCCACACAGTCGTATTAGCCTACAAAAGAGAAACTCAGAATAGCTACAGTGATTGTTTTGTCAGTGCTGTACGACAAATTTGTTTAAGCAGTTATGAATACTTAAATGCTACGCGGCAAGTTTTCAGATCTCCTAGCAGCCAAAACCTGCTTCAGCTTCAATCCGAAGCCAACCAACAGAACGTTACTGGCAAAATCCGTGTGATGTTATTGGCGGTTGTCTGAAATTCTCGTCTGCCACCACACATCTTTTGTACCTACTCATTATGTCAGGGCTTAAACTCCAAGCATCTTTAAGCAACTGTTGTGCTTGGAAAGGATGCAAGACTTAGAGGTAAGAAGTAGCTCCATGCAGGAGATGCAAGTCATCACTGGCTGTATTGTCTCCTGGAACTTTTGTTTCCTGAGTAATCACTTTCACTGTGTAGAAAACAGTACTTTGGGCTGGGGGAGAAGTTGGGATTTGGCTTGGGTTTGGTAAGGCATTATACTTTCCAAGTACCTCTTCATTGTTGAAGGTATGCTTGTTTGTTTGATTTTTCATGTCACCATAGTGCTGACTTTGGTAGGAGTTTCAGTGGGGAGGTACCTGTCCTTTCTTTCTGGATTACTATCACATTACAAAACAAGTAACTACTTGAAAATAAAACAGTAGGTTTCATTTCTTTTGTGTCTGTCAGTGTGGGTTAGCTCACAGTCAGCCTAACACTAAGTAATAGAATTGCTTTAGATTTTTCTTTCTTTTTTGTACTGAATGACCTTTTTCTGTATGAACTGTAGAATTGCAGTATTTGAATTTAATGTACTCTTGTCCTGTACAGCTATACTTGGTAAGAGATTCAGAAGTTAGTAATGAGAACTCTTTCACATAAACCTAATTTCTTGGGAAACCAGGGTGAAAAAAGAAGCTACATTGACATTGTAAAAAGTTGTTGTAGCTCACTACAACCAATTACATAAGCCACATCTTGGGAATTCAAAATTAAATTCACTGTCTGGAACATGAATGTCTGTTTTTCTTTGGAGTTTTGCATTGCCATTTTGTTTATAATTTTTGAGTGCTGTGATTTACCAAAAATCAAACCTTATTATTTTGGTAGTGCAATTCTCATGGGCAGTGTGGGTGTTTGCTTTTGACATTGACCCAAAGAAGGACAGCTTGTTAATTTTGTGTTATGTAGAAGTTTTTGAAAAGACAATGAACCAGGAAGATACTGTGAAAGAACAGCTGATTTGATCTGCCAGGAAGTCATATAAGCATATCTTGACTGTGCTCTTAGTTTAGTAATTTAGTAATGGAAACTGATGAAGTTTTTTTCATGTAATTTTGAAAGACTTTGAAAAAGGAGCAGCACAAAGGAATGAGAATGGAGGAGTGAGGTCAGTGAAGCTGGAAAGGCAAGATAATGGAGAAAAGGAAAAAAGCATTGAAAGGATGATCTGAAGATGTAAGCCCTGAATGAAGCTTAAGCTTTTCTGTTGACAGTGAAAGAATTAAACACACTTTCTATTTCGTTAATTACTAATACAATTCATCATCATCATCATGGCTTGGCTTCGCGAACGAAGATTTGGGAAGGGCTCTACCCACGCTTGCTTGCAAGCGCGCTGATGGCTAAAGAGGCCGATGCGAGATAGGCAAGTCCGGTTGCAAAAGGCACAGCAGAAAGTCTCCATAGGCGGTGTTGGTGAGGCACGGTTCTTTCTGCGTTGTCTTTTCTCCTCCAGACTGATTCTGCGTGCATTCTCAAAGGAATCAGCAGCGTTATGGATGGTGTGTCTCCATGCCTCCCGATTGGAGGCCAAAGCTGCCGCAAGACAGGAGCCCCAAAGAGGAGAAAAAAGAAAAAATACAATTAAAATATTGTAAACAATACATAGAGTATAAATTCTAAATATAAATATCAAACATTGTAAGAAAAGGTTGCAGATAACCAATATGACCAACAATTTGAAGGCTAAGGGAGGAGGAAAACAGTCTTTAGCTGAGGAGAGACAGAGAAGAAAAGGGGAAGAGGTGCATGGGCAGGAAATGAAAGCTAAATCACCTTTACTGTAGATGAAGCTGAGAGAAGTAATGAAATATTTGCAATAGAGGTCTTTCTATTTTGTGGAAACAATTAAGAAAGACTTTAGAGAAGATTTCTGATGTAAAACTGAGTTTAGTTTTGACCTTATTCTGCAAAAGTTTTTCCTTAAACTATAAATTACACCTTAATGCATTTATCTGTTTATTGTCTTATTTGTCTCTCAATTGGTGGACCGTAATTAATCAAATGTTGGGACAAGTCTATTTGCATTCGCTGAAATTTTAAAAATCCGCATCTTAGAAATTCAGAGTTATAAACCAGCCAACCTCCTCCATGCAGGAGTTAATTAAATGTGTTCTTGTTTACTACTTATTTGGTTTAGAACAGTGTCACATGACTCTTAAGAGTCATGACTTAATGGTTTAAGATTAATCCTCACCTAGCCCTCAGGTTTACAGAGATCTTGTTATTTTCTCTTCAGGAATCATAATCCTGTGAATAACTTACGTGGTAGGTTAGAGGGTTAGTTGTTTTCTTCTTGGTTTTAATACAAGAAATACGGCCTTTTTTAAGATGACAACTGACATGTAAATTGGACCCTGAGTTGTTACAAAACCATGTGATCTGTCACTAGGCCACAAAACCAACTCTGAAAATGAAACAAACAGAAAAAGCATGCATGTATGGGTTTGTTTCTTCTGATGAGCCATATTCAGGTGTTTACTACTATTGTTTAAACTCCGTGGCAGGTGACAACTCTTTAAAAATCACCTAAGAGAATTCACACAGCATCTGTAATTTACCCATATATAACAGGTGTCATCTGGCAGTAACCTACAGAAGCCTGTTCTCCAGATTCTGCTTTTGTATCAGGTGCAGTAGCATGTCCTTATTCTGAGTAATGTTGTAGTGGAAAGGATTCCAGAACCGTTCTGGTGCAACAGGAGTAATTAGGATCGCTTATGAGCCCCAGTTTCTGGTCTCAGATTCTCCTGTCCCAGGAGAGGTGGTTGGGCTTTAACATGCCCTTTCCACCCCTGTGTTATAAGGTGGGTTTACTTTATTAATATGCAGTTTGTTTCAAAGCTAGTTAATTGCTGCTTTGAGTAAGTAACTGCAGCCACTCATTCTGCACAGCAATACCTATTTGGACAGTAGGCTTGATACTTTATTTTTAATTAGTTTTTTAAAAGCAAACACCAGTTTTCATTCTGTATTCTTTAGACTCTAACTTAAAAAAATAAAATATAAGCCAGATCATTTGAATGGCTGTAGAGCCACTGTATTTTCTTGTTACTAACACTATGAGCAAGGTATTTGTTTTCTTTTTTATTTTTGCAATAGAAAATAAAATTACCCAAGAAAACAGCCCGACGATACCCAGCATATGAGCTCTATCTCTATGGAGAAGGGAACTACGCTGAAGAAAACAAAAATCTCCTGTTGACAGGAATTCCAGTTCTCTTTCTTCCTGGGAATGCTGGCAGTTACAAACAAGGTAAGTGTTTAGCAAAGTCACAGGTATGTTACAAAAAAAGCTTTCACACGTATGCATTATTTAGTTTTCTCTTTGAAACAATATCAGCCAGAGTCATGACTGATCATATTATGATATAAGTATCCTTATTAGTCTGTGTTTAATTTCAAATAGTCAAAATACATGATTTTTGTTTGAAACCAGTTAAATGGTTAAGCTATGATATTTCATATGAGAAGGACTTTAACTTGCGAAGGCCAGAAACAGTACAGTGCTGTAATACGGCAGCATCACACCCTTCCTGTACTTCTGTTTGCAAACATCCAGTTGGTTTTTATTTGAACAGGGTTAAGTGCAGTTTATGCCAAACAAAACAAGACCTGAATTTGATTAGAAGAGACTGAACCCTCTATCATCTAGATGTGAAGGAATTATATGCCTTAGAAATAAGCAGCGTCTTGTGGCTTGCCCTGTAGCTTCATTATTTCATACTCCTTTATGTAGTGGTGTTTTGTCCTCAGCATCATCTTCTGACTTTACACATATCCTGCCTTTCTCTTTTGGATTTTTCCCTCTTAGGCTTCTAGGCTCCAAATGAAAAGAAGTAATAGTTTTAAAGTATTTTTAATTTTCATTGTGAATACCAAAGCTAATCATTTGATGAACATGAAGTTTTGTGTTTCAGGGTTTACTCTGGTATCTGCAATTCCTTCTGCGCTGAGCTTGTCAGACTGTTATTTTTGTTCTCTAAAATGTGCATTGAAACAGTAACACTCTCACTATATTATCAAAATGGATGTGTATGTGTGAGGAAAACCACCACAGTCTGAACCCTGGTGTCTTACTGTGGTAACTTTTCCTTTCATTTGCACTAAACTTGATTATTAAATCATCTGATTTCAGAGAACCTTTACAGACTTTTTTTTTTTTTGAGAACATACTCACTTAGCTTATAACAACATAAAATATTTTACCAACTAGTACTTTTAGAAAACGCATACAGACTTCCAGGCACAATACCATCCAAAGAAGATTACAAACATAATGAGAGACGCTATATGGGCTTTTGTAATTATGCATCAAGTATTGCAGATCTGTGAATTAATGCTGTCTCTAAACATGACAGTACATCACTATGAAGTAAATAGAATGGTACTTTCAGGGCATGTTAGGAATCAAAAGGAAGTATCCAAAGAATAAACAAACTAGGTGAGTAGAAATACTACATGCTGTGGGTATAATATGTTGCTTAAGATCAGTAAATATTTAAATATATATTATTTGAGCAACTGATTTAGAAAAGACTGACAATAAGTCATATGGGCATTTTACAAAATCTTTGTTAAAATAAATTATTCTGTCATAATCAGTGGCTCAGAATGTTTTTTGTTTTATTATGGAATTTATGGTAATTCATATTTTGTTCAGAATTTATTATCAGGTAACACAATTTTATTCTGATACTTAGATAAGCAGAGCAGGTGTTGCTATTGCCATTTTCATATTAGTTTAAAATACATTCATGTTTGCTGAGCAACGAAGACAGGAGTGCTGCTGCTGCCTTTGCCGGACTTGTTATTTTCATAGAATCATTTATGTTAGAAAGGACCTTTATTAAATCCAACCATTAACCCAGCACTGCCAAGCCCACTACTAAACCACATCCCTAAGGGCCACACCTACATGGCTTTCGAATGCCTCCAGTGATGGTGAGTCCACCACTACCCCGGGCAGCCTATTCCAATGCTTGACCACCCTTCTGGGGAAGCAACTTTTCCTGAGATCCAGTGTAAACTTCCCCTGGTGCAACTTGAGGCCATTTCCTCTTGTGCTTTCTCTCCATACTTCAGAGAAGAGGCTGACCCGACCTCGTTACGACTGCCTTCCAGGAGGTTTGAATGTGTTACAGGCACTTTTAAAATGTTAATTCATCATCTTTCATGGGCACTAAAATGAACTTTGTAAAATGCACAAAATTCAGATTTCAAGAAAAAGATGAGCTGGTTTGATAGTTGGGAATGAACTTGAGACGGGAATTGAGGTCCTGAGTTCTGTTTAGCAGTCAGTCGCATGCTTGCCTTGTGATGGTTATGTGCAATATTGTTGTTCCTTTTACCATGACCTCCAAGATATAAGGTTGTGATAAAATACTTGATCTTTTAAATACTTTATTTTCAAACCATTTCGAAGGTGGTCTTATTGCTTAGTAACTATAATTGGAATTGGTGAAATGATTGCCTACAAATCAGATTTACAATTTTCATCATGCTGATATCTGTTTGGGTGTTTGAACATGCAAAGTACTTCATAAATATTATTGTCCCATTTCAGAAGCCTCTCTGGAATTTGTTTGATACCTTAATTTCTTTAGCAGACTTTTCTGAGGGAGAGGGTTCTATGGTTCTCTCAATCTGTGGAACTCTAGGAGACTCTTGCTCCTGTGTGCTAGATTTGAGCAGACCCTTCTGGCAATCATTAGTTGTTCTATATACTCGTGTTTGGGACTTTCTCTTTCATTTTATTCTTTCCCTACCATATATTTTTATTTGCAACTGTTACTGTTCCCATCCTGCCATGTCTCCATGGAAACTCGGGGACAATTCTGCTCTTGAAAGGCTGTATTAAATAGCAGCCAGGGTTAGACAGGGAAAACAGGTCAGAAGCAAGACCTTGTAAACCGAACGTTTTCTCCCTCAAGGTTTTAGATGGAAAAGTGTCCTTTAGGTTTTGGTTTTGCAATCCCCCATACATATTTTTGTGATATTTGGGAATGTTGTCTTAGAGTTAATGGTCTTCAAAGGAGTTTTAGGAAAGCCTAGCAGTAGGAATGCCTCCACAGTTGAAACCAAAAATGCTCGTTTTGCTTTCTTGTCCTGGTAGCAGTAAGAAGGTGAAAATGAGATGAGAAAAACAGCCCTCGGGTGGAGGAGCATAATTCTTGACCTTGTATAAATTTGTATTTGACATAAAATATTTCTGTAGCCAGTGGTAAGCTCAAAAGAGTTTGTCTGCTTTTGGATGCCTTTTGTAAATGGCTTGAGGTGAACAATGAATTTAATAAAACATTTGTTTCTTAATAGATTATATATTTATGTGTTCGTCTACTAAAGATGGTGCTAAGCAGTTAGACTGTTCTGATTTATGTGATTTCTTTTTCTAGTACGTTCTCTTGGCTCCATTGCACTTAGAAAAGCAGAAGATGTTGATTTCAAGTATCATTTTAATTTCTTCAGTGTCAACTTTAATGAGGAGTTGGTTGCATTGTATGGTGGTAGTCTGCAAAGACAGACCAAGTTTGTGCATGAATGCATAAAAGTAATTCTTCAGTTGTACAAGGTAAGTAGTGACAAATGCTGAGTAATGTACTTGCACTTCAGCATGGAATTCTGGATGCCTTTTCTGCTGGAAAACTTAAGGGTGATGAGTAAGAGAGGGAGACTCCAAAGGGTGTGTAGATAATTGAAGGTGATAATAATGCAATAGAGATTTGCTTCTGTTGAACAGATTTTCAATGCTTGTGACAATCTCAGAGCTTTGGTTAGGTTCTGTGTTGTGTTTCTAAATAAATACTTCCATGCACAGTGTATGCTTTTTTCTACTAAACATGTAAACATTTTTTAGCTTATTAAAATATTAATATAGCATTGCCTCACAGCAGTTGACTCTAGGAAAGTTCTTTGGTATTCTCTGTTCTTGAGAGTCTCAGAAATTAAAATAAGCTTAAATTTATTAAGCTTACATGGTCTACATAGTATTTCCTTTTGAATTAGAAAGTTCACATTAAGCACATTTTTTGAGATAGCAAAAAAATTTATATTCATTTTGTAAACTTGTCATGTCAATGCTAGTTAATGTTATCCTTGAAAAGCTATAAATTAATTTTAGGGGAAGAAATCTCCAACTGACAACTGTAATTCAACGTCAGATCTGTTTCTGGTGTGTCTGTTAACTCTTTGCTCTTTGCTTAAGGACGGCGAATTTGCACCGACCAGTGTTGCAATAGTAGGTCATTCCATGGGTGGTCTTGTTGCAAGAGCGTTGCTCACTCTGAAGAATTTTAAGCCTGAACTTATAAACCTCCTCATTACACAAGCCACACCTCATGTTGCACCTGTAATGCCTTTAGACAGATACCTTACTGGTAAGTGTTGTGGGTTGTCTGGTTACATCGTATTTCTTTAGTGATCCTCTCAAGCATTAATAGGTGAGATTTTTGCAAATCCACAGCAAAATGTGCTGCTTTGTTTACTGTAATTAATCTATTCCATTGTTGCTCAGGTAGTTGTTTGAGAGTGCCAGGATACTCAGAAAGTCAAGTGTTACATAAAATGGATTATGTGGACTTGAGTTTCTGTGCAAGGCCTGGAGCTCTCAATAATTTGTAATTTTAATAAGTTGCAGGGCATGTTACTAAATTTGTAAGCTTCCCAGTGAATGCTGGTTATTCTTACTTCTTCCCTCTTTTAACACTTGAACTCTGTAATGGCTTTCTTTATCAAATTGATTGTCCAAATGGTGCAATTTCTGTAGTAGCTGGTAAATGTATTGTTTTTCATGCCCAAAGGTGGTAAGTTGAGAATATTTAATAGAGATATATTTTTTGTAATATATTTTCAGAAAAGATCATATTTTCCCTTCACCTAAATAACTATGGCATGAAAATGAAGCATAATCATTACGCATGTACTATTTGCTTGTTGAAAAAGCTAGATTTGATAAAACTGTACTGATTAAATATGTGCTTAGTGATAATTCTGCTGCTACATGTAGATACTGAGGGGATTGGTGAGGGAAAGGAACAGGTATTCATTTTCATTATTCTCTGTAACACCCAAGAGGAATGGATTATCTTTAGCTGCTGGATTAGTTTTATTGCGCTTGTATTAATTCTCCCTCCTACAATTGATTTCAATGCAATGCTGCTTCCTTGCTGACTGTTTCTGGACCGTGGCTGTCCTTCAAATAAATCTGTGGTTTGCTACTTTAACAATGTATGTGCTCAGCTGGTATAGAAAGTTTAAGTGTATCTGTCTTTCCTAACTCCTACCACCTTGGGGCTAAAATAATAACTTTCCTCTCTTACATGAATCAAAAGTGATACTCATAGCTCAGAATCCTCTAGAGGGACTTAGAGAAACTTATAGTTAAATGTTTATATAGCTTTTTTTGTATATGAAATAGGCTTATGGGAAAAGTGTGATTGATTTTAATATATTTTATAGATTTTTATGCAGCTGTAAACAATCATTGGATTCTAAAGGCCCAAGATTTAAGAAATTTAACTACCCTTTCTGTGGCGGGAGGATTCAGAGATTACCAAGTTCGTTCAGGACTGACTTTTCTACCAAGATTGAGTCAACATGACAGTGCCTTATCTGTTGTGGTAAAAAAGCAAACTATTTTTTTGGCTTTGCATGGAGCTATGTTAGATAGCCGTTTATGTAATGCATGTATTGGTGTCTAATTACAGTCTGTATGTGCAGTATAGTGTAAATAAATGTGAAAATACATGTGAAAACACAAAGGAGATAGTATGTGGTTATAAAATTATAAATAGCCCATATAGTATAAATCTAACACTTGGTACCATTTCTTCTTACCACCTTCTTGCACTTTTCCAGTGCCAGAACTCAGGTTTTATTTCCCTGCATTTTTGCAGGAGTTGGTGTATAGAGACTGGCAGATGTGCAGGACAGAAGTTGAGTGCTTGTTTGGTTATAAAAAGAGAGCTCTGACTTGGAGCCTCTTTTTGTATTTGCTGATTTTCAAAGAATTTAGGAATAGAAAGGATGTAAAGGATCATCAGGTCCAGTCTTCTGCTTTTGCAGGTATCTATCCTTTCAAAATTAACCAAGAGACGTCAGAAAGTATTCAGGTTTGCCATTCCATCCCCTCTCCATTAACCTGTTCCCCTACATGGAAGATGCTGTAAAGTACTCAGCGCAGGGAGAAAATTTGTAATTTCCAACTTCCATTTACTGCGCAAGCCAGTCTTTTAACGCATTTGTTCTGACATCAGCTTGAAATGTTATCTGAAACAGTTGTCATTCCCTTGGTGTTTACCTCCCTGTCTGTTGTACAGAAAGCTGCCTATAAATAGTCTCAGCTCAGATCCTGCTAGGCTAAGAAGATTAACTCTGCATTCCCTTTTGTCCTAGTAACCGTTCTCTGCATCTGCTCTACTTTCATTTCTCTTGAGTGTTGGTGACCAGATTTTTGCATGAGATTTCATGAGTAGTGGTATCAGTTCTTTCTCTTTTTGTTTTAGGGGCTATGTTGTGGTTGCTTGGTTTGGGTTTTTTTTTTCATCCCAGGTGTAATGCATTAATGGTTCCTAGGTTCAAGTTGTGCAAGTAGGTGATGAGCAGCATTTATGGGAGGTGATTTTGATATTGTTAGTCCCTAAAATGCAATATGTGCAATGCACTTATACCAATGAATAACTTCAGGCTGTCAGTTCTTTCTGCATGGTGTTCTGATGCTTCTTTTTATTAAGGATGCCCTTGATTTTTCTACAGCAGCTTTTATTGGCATGCTTCTATTCTTGTGTGCCAGGATCAATTATTAAAATAGTAAGATTAGTCATAGAAGCAGTCTTTGAAGAAATTTTGGTAAGTTTCCTGCACACCATTATTTGCCCCTTCACCATTAGTCTCTGCTATCTAACATAGATAACTCGGTCATTTTGTTTTATAATTTCCATTCTACAACTGCTTCATTGCTTGTAAGATCTTTCACTGAAGAAGTCATTCTGTTGTACCCTAAGGCCTGAAACTCTTAAAACAAACATCGTTGTTTTTAATAATTGCACAAATATTTAAATAAGGAGGGGAAAGACTTGCTATAATTTGAAAATGTTGAATACTAACAGAAGGTTAATGTTTTTCTTTCCCCAAACAGAGCTCAGCTGTGCCTAGAGCTTGGGCCTCAACTGACCATCTCTCCATAGTGTGGTAAGTAATGGAACAAAGGTTAATTGACTGACTGTACATGCCTCTGTTCTGTACTGTTATCACTTTATATCAAAATTTAACTTCAGCATAATATGATGATGTCTCTTCTGACCACTTTTATTACCCTAGATACTTCCTTTCTAGATTTATTTTTACTTACTCTGTCTTCTAGGTGCAAAGAACTGATCCTGGCTACCATTAGAGCTTTTTTTGATCTCATAGATGAAAATACAAGGCAGGTCTGTATATGTGGTCTCCTGTATATTTACCTATCACATTTTCTTCTTCTGTTTCAGAATACTTAATGAGGAGAAATATCTTCCTATTATACAGAAAACTCCTTTTTGATTATTCTAAGTCATGCTGAGAAAATTATTGCCATTTTGTACCAGTCAGTGAAAAATTCTGTGGCTGTATGTTGTTTGACCAATGTGTCAGAAATAATTAGATGTTACTCAGTTTTCATTATTGACTTCTTAATGCTTTACAGCTGGGGTGTGGGCCAAACATTTCTTCCAATGCAGCAGGTTCAGTTGACCTTGCACCATGATAAACAAATTTTGTCAGCTGTGTGGCTGTGAGTGTGACTTCTCAATGTGTGTCAAGTCACCTCCTCTGACTAGTCTACAAAGGATGAAAAAGCATGTGTGGTGATCATTGTGATCAGCATGTTTTTGTGGTTGTTTTTTTCCCCAAAAAGCACTTACAAAAACAGAATGAAAGTAAAATACCTGCATATTTGTACACCTCCAGCTACTGTTATTTATT
This sequence comes from Grallaria varia, assembly GCA_013396735.1. Lineage (NCBI taxonomy): Eukaryota > Metazoa > Chordata > Aves > Passeriformes > Formicariidae > Grallaria > Grallaria varia. The sequence continues at coordinate 479,171 of VWZG01003543.1, forward strand.
GCTTTTCTAAATAAATATCCCACACCTTACTTTGTGAAAGCTCTTGGAGAATCTCACATTGTACAGTTTTCTTTCTACAATGTTATGCAGCAATTATCAGGAATCATAATTGAAGCCCAAGGGGTCAAAAATATATAAGAGCAGAGTCTCAAAGTAGAGGAGGATTTTAGGTGTTCTTTTTGAGGCTGTTTGGGGCAGACTTCTCTAGTTTCTCCTGTGTACTCATTTTAATGTGTGATTTAGAGAGAAAAAAATGGGGGGTACAGTTGTTTTCTAGTTTTGACTGCACTGGGAGATAAAACTTTTCAGAGATCAGTTGTGATGGCCACAGTTTTTGAAAGTTGAATAGAAAAAAAATCAGTCCTGGAAAATTTTTTGGGAAAAAACCAAAACCAAACCAATGAAACAAACAAAAACAATCCCATCCCCAAACAAAAGTGAATCCCAATGTATCTATAGAGCTGTTTGGATGCTTGAAATAGTCAGAAGAGATGTAGAGCAAGCTGGATTTGTGACCTCAGATTAGTAAACCTAAATGTGACAATTTTATCTAAACTCTGGCATAAGTGTATTATTTCAGGAAGAATGGATATGTGTCTATAAAGAAAGTTTAATAGAATAGCTTCCCTGTGTTAATATTAGGTGAGGATATAAAACTCCTGAAAGTTTCAGCTATTTTTATAACGTGTAAGCTTTCTGTATTACAGTGATTGACTGTTGAAGGCACTGTATCTGTTCAGGTTATTGAATTTAGAATAGAAAGGGTGTGTCTTCTCACAATCTCTTCTGCCTTTCATCTAGAAAACTGTATTGTTTTTGTTAGCTGTGATCATGTGATGATCTTAAATCGCACACATTGGTAAAAATTTGATAATGTGCTCTTTTTTTTAGATAACTGAGGATCCAAAGAAGAGAACGTCTGTGCTGAATCACCACTTTGTGAGACACCCTGCAAAGATATTTGAGGAAAACCCAGAAGTTTTTACAGAACTCACAGGTGTGCAGCAGTTTTCTTTTAAATAGGATTCAGTGATACTCCTTTGTTAATAGTTAATCTCACTAACAAAGTTTTGGAATACACTTTGTCCTTCTTCAGACATTGCTAAAATGATAAACAGAATATTGACTTGAACAATCAGCTTTCATTTAGTTTCAGTATTAAAGAAGTTAAAAGCGGTAGGAGCAAAAGTCTGTCACTTTCATATAGCTTGCATTCTGGAGGATGCACGGAAGTCATATTTACACCAGGATGTCCAGTAGAAAATCTCAGGTACTGGGAATAGCTGGATGTCAAAAATACAGTCCAATCTACTCTTACATCCCATGCTTGCAAGAGTGGTAGTATGGGTGTTGTAGAGCCATTATGTTAATTTTATGCTACTAATGGAAATCCTGAATATTCAGATTTGCTTCATCAATCACTTCCTTTTTCCCATGACATGGCAGGATAAAATAGACTGCACACTGAGGATTTCCTTGTAAATTTCCTTCCCAAGAACGAGCAGCTAAAAGGGAGAATTTTGACTGCGTGGAGTGTTGAGAACTAAATACAACTTTTGTAGGGCACAGCTTTATTCCTAGTTTTGCTGACATGGGCTGAGCCATTTTATGAAAACCATTTTATTTCAGGAATTTTCTCAGTGTAAGATTCTGCAGAAATTAGTACTAAAGTAGCTTGTACTTTGGTGTCCAGTTTTGGCCACCCTATTACAAGAAGGCATTTAGGCATTGGCATATACTAAAGTGAGTGTGGAGCAGAAGACCACCAAAATGGTTAGTCCTGGGGAGTGGGAAATAGGGAAAAGAGTCTGAGTGAACTGCAGATTTTCACCCTAAAGAGAATGCTGAGGGGGATCCTGCTTCTGTCTTCAACTGCCTAAATGAAAGATTGGAGAGAAGATGAAGTTATATTTTTCTCAGAGGTGAACAGTGATAGCACAATAGGTAGTAGAATCCTGTTGCAACAAAAGAGGTTCCAGTTGGATATTAGGAAAAAGTACTTCACCAGGAACATGGTCAAACACTGGAACACGTGCCCAGAGACGTTGTGAAACTGATTGTTTGTTTGTTCACTTTTTTTTGGGTCCCTTTTTAGCAATAAGGAAGAATACATTTAAATGGGATTTCATGTTTGCATCTTCCTGTTTGTGGCAACCTCTTGACACTTAACTGAATTTCTGTGATGAACTTTTTACTCTGGTTATGTGGAAGAAAGGTATTCACCTTCCTGCATGACAGTTGACATTGTTTGTATCTCTGATCTCTTCATTATTCTGTCTCACTCTTTGTACCCAGACATATCTTTAAACTGCTGCTGTTTTCTGTACATGTTATTCACTTCATTGCTCATGTGCTTCTACACAACCTTCTATATTAATTTTAGAAAGCCTGACAGGAACAAACATCAGAGCTGTTTCTGAAGTTTTAATCAGTCACCCTGTAATTACATTGGTATAATTCAGTTTATTTGTTTTGTTGCCTTTACATCTTTGTTTCTAGGTCCACAGGGTTTTTATTTTACAGATAGTTTTAATAACAAGATCCTAGGATTTTGCTGTTTCCTTTGTAACTGATGATAACTGTTGCATGTAATTCTAAGCAGTAACAATCCTTAATGTTGGTTAAAACTTAAAAATTTTATGTTCATTCACAGATAAGAGAAAAAACCTTGGTAATAAGTAAAATAAAAGATTGTGGATAAAAGGATAATAGTTCCTGCAATGTGGCATATAAAAACATGTTTATTTTTAGGAATTTTCATGTGGATTACAGTCAAAGCCTCAAAATGGACTTACTCAGTTTACAATGTAAGTAATGGTGACCTGCCTAGTGGATGAGGGGAAGGCTGTGGATAGTCTACGTGGACTTCAGCAAAGCCTTTTACACTGTCTCCCATGCCATACTCCTGGCAAAGCTGGCAGCCCACATCTTGGGCAGGTGCACTCTCTGCTGTGTTAAGGACCAGGGAAGTGATTCTTCCCTTGTGCACTAGTGAGGCCACACCTCAAGTGCTGTGTCCAGTGTCCAGTTCTGGGCCCCTTAATTTAGGAAGGAGGTGCTGGAGCATGTCCAAAGAAGGGCAGTGAGGCTGGTGATGGGTCTGGAGCCCAGGTCCTGTGACGAGTGGCTGAGGGAGCTGGGATTGTTTGGCTTGGAGAAGAGGAGGCTCAGGGGAGATCTTATCACACTTTACTACCCCCTGAAAGGAGGTTGTAGCCAGGGGGTTATCGGTCTCTTCTCCCAGGCAACCAGTGACAGGACAAGAGGACACATTCTTAAGCTGCGCCAGGGGATGTTTAGATTGGACATTAGGAAGAAGTTCTTCAGAGAAGGATTGATTGGGCATTGGAACGGGCTGCCCAGGGAGGTGTTGGAGTCACTGTCCCTGGAGGTGTTTAGGAAGAGACTGGACATGGCACTTGGGGCCATGGTCTAGTTGACGTGGTGGTGTTTGGTCATAGGTGGGACTTGATGATCTTGGAGGTCCGTTCCAACCTAGTTGATTCTGTGATTCTGTGATGATTTTTCCTCATTGTGTTTTTATGTTTAGTTTCAGGGGATTTTTTACTAATTCTCTTTTTTCTTTTAAGGATTCTGATGGAAAATATTTCACATTTCCTCTTGCAAGCCACAGAAAATCATACAGTCATGTTTACTGTGAAAATAGTATGTTGGTAAGAAAATACTTCTTTCATGTCTGGAGTTTGTTTATAAAGCTGTATTTTTTTTTAAATATATTTGCTGCAATTCTAAGGCAGTTTAATGAACAGTTTTTGAAATGCTGACATCCATTTACATTCACAGCCTAATGCATTGTATAAGATGTAATACCTGTTTTAGTATGTCACACTTAGTGTTCACGATCTGAAGCTTTCAGTGCTACCTGAACCTCAAATGTTTTATTTTTGACTCATGGTTAGCTCTAGATTACTTTGTCCCTTCATTTAGTGCAGTTCTGTATTGATGGCTTTGAATGAAGAAGTTATTTTTAGTGCGGCCATGTTTTTGCCATACTTCTAATTTGGGAAAGTTGTTTATAGGTTTGCTTTCCCATAATGCAATTAAAGTGAGTCTGAAAGGCTCCAGAGATAAAGACAGGATTGGTACAACTTGAGGAGGAGGAGGGAGGTACAAAACAATGTCTGAGATCTTTGCATCCTCAAGGGAGGAAGCAGTAGAACAATAAATATCTGAAGTATTCCTCTACTACTTAAAATAGTGCATTGAGATGTTTCTTTTAGTTAGAGGAGATTACACCTGATATGTAAGATGGCTATTTTTAAAAGAGAAATTACAGAAGTTTGTTTGCTTAACCTTGTATTTATTCACAACTGGAAAAGGTGGCAAAATGAAGTTATTTATAATGGTTCCTAGAGACCCCTACCATTCACTCTTATGCTTCACCTTTCCATTCTTGTAATTGTAATTGCAAGATTATGATATCAGACTTTTAATGGAGGATATCACTTGCTGTTAACACAGAAGTCTGACTTCACTGTGAAATGAAAAAAAAGGTGAATATCTTTCACTCTGAATAACTGAGGAAATCTGAGAGAGACTTTTTATAATCGTCTTCACTTTAATGCTTCAGCTTCATACATCATTATCAGAGTTTGGTCACTGTAGTAATAGCTGCTACAGACACACTAAATACTAAAGGAATAAGACAAAGATAAAAGTTTATTCTGTTTTTAGGAAGTTAATTGCACCAAGGTTCTGCTGACAGAGTATTTTTAGGTCAGTTGCTGAGTAGCTGGTGTACTGAAACAGTTACCATGTAGAAATTTTGGAGATTATCCTCAGCTTTAACTCCTGCATTATTTGGAGTAAAGAACTGGTATTTTTAATATATTTATAAATGCAGTCATACATAAGTAATGCACTGTTTTATGGTATTGATTTTACAGGATACAAGTAGCTGGATTTATGGCTGCATGAACAGTAATTTATCGATGTGGTGAGTATAAACAGATCCTGTTCTTTATTCAAATGGATCTTGTGAGGCTATGTTTTGAATTTAAAGCATATAAATATCCTCCGTAAGAAGGAAGAGATTGGGAAGGAAAATTGTTATTGTAAATAATTCATACTTTCTGTATCGCCAAGAAAACAAGAAAGAAAAGGTTTTCTCAACATAGGTGATCCTTTTCTTCAATGAGTTGTATTTTTGACCTTCATAGCTGTGAGAAGTCCTTCCTAAATTGTAGTTTGTAGCATCTGGATGGTACTGGTAGTTGGCTGAATGGTTGCACTCAAATTGTTGTGGTCAACGGCTCCATGTCCATGTGGAGGCTGGTGATGATGGTGTGCCTTAGGGTCCATACTGGGATCAGCACTTTTTAACATCTTTGTGGGCAGCATGGACAAGTGGGATCAAGTGCACCCTCAGCAAATTTGCCAATGACACCAAGCTGTGTGGTGCAGTCAGCATGCTGGCGGGAAGGAATGCCATCCAGAGGGACTTGGACAGGCTTGAGAGGTGGGCCTGTGTGAACCTCATGAACTTCAAAAGGCCGAGTGCCAGGTCCTGCACCTGGCTCAGGGAAATCCCAAGGAAAAGTACAGGCTGGATAGAGAATGAATTGAGACTAACCTTGGGGTAAAGACTTGGGGGTATTCATGGACTAGAAGTTCAAGATGACTCTGCAGTGTGCGTTTGCAGCCCAGAAAACCAGCCACATCCTCGGCTGTATCAAAAGCAGTGTGGCCAGCAGGGGAGGTGATTCTCTCCCTCTAATCTGCTCTTGCATGACCCCACCTGGAGTGCTGCCTCCAGTTCTGGGGCCCCAAACAGGAGTGGTGTTGACCTGTTGGAATGAGTCCAAAGGAGGGCCACTAAGGTGGTCAGAAGGCTGGACTTCAGAATAGCGGATCAAAGCACCTCTTATTTTTTTCTTATTCCAAAATTGCTACTGTCATATGAAAAAATATTTAGAAATGTAGGTGATTTAGATATTATTAGTGATTATAATCATTACAGAATGGATTTAAAATACTGGTTTAGCTTACATTTGTAGAGGAAACTCAAAGTAAATTCAATCTACCCATCAGATTAGGGATAGCTTCCAGGTGAAATTGAACTAGCATAGTATTTATCTGTTCTAGGGTCTGTGCTGAGGTGTATAGCCACAGAGTCTTACCTCCAGCAAATAGCCAGATGTTATAATTACTTCTTCCTGATCCAGGAAGTTGGCTGTTACTCCTTTGTATAACCTTTGATCGGCATCAAGTGCAGGTTAGCTTAGTTCAGGACTGCGACTCAAACCTCATCTAATAATCGTGCTTTTGCTGTGGACTGTCCTGAGGTCATGTAACATTATTTAGAGAAACAGAAGTATTCTGGTATTCTAAAAATCAAAACTTGAAGTGACTGAATGAACGTGTTGCAGTTTGGTGTGTTAACTCAACATACTTACCTACACACCATTTTAAAGCTGCTACAAACTCTTAAGCAGCTAACACAATTTTTAATCTATATGGAATATTTTAGTTGTTCCCGTAGGAAGAATTGTGCTTTCAGTGTTTAAAAGATGCTAAAAAACCCACATGTTAATTCAGTGCCAGTGCTGTTTTAGCTCGTGAAGTGTTTTCATGTTGTGTCTGAAGTTGCATGGCTGGTAACTGCTACATGTTTTGTGTATGACAAAGTTGGAGCTTTGCTTAACTTGTTTTTGCAAAGATAAGATTTGCAGTATCTGAAATTATTATAGTTTGATAATTACTGTGATAGCTAACTGCATTACACCCAAACTTCTCAATTTAAAATGTGAATCCAGAGGGAGAGAGAAAAGCTGGTATAATAATCCACTGCCATAATGTAGGACCTGCATAATAAATATGCTCATCCTTTAATGTGCATGAATTTTTACAGCCTGGAAGCTACTGATTTGTCCTGGAGAGCTGAGTTACTTCCAACCACCAAGGTAAGTATTGCACATAATTTGTAGGAGGGAGAGGTGCTTCAGGAGGGTAGTTGCAAGTTGTTGGGGAAGGATCTGTTTTGTTTACAGCATTGGAACATGCAGTTGTATTCCAGAGGAAGGGGTACGAGAGGTAGAAAACTGGCAAGGGGCGAGCAATGGGGTATATTCAGTAATGGCTTTTCTTTTCCTTTCTTTCTTTTTCTTTTTTCCTTTTCTTTTTAAGGTTGTAATGCTGAAACTTCAGGACTATCCTTCTTTTTCTCACATTGTCATTCAGGTACCACCTGCAGCTGGCAATAAGGTAAAAAAATCAGGACATACAGAAATTGCTTGCTTAGTGTGTTCATAACTCAGATGCTATGACAGAAGGAAAATGAAGGATGTTAAATATGTACTAAGTTACTTTGACAAACCATAGATCTATGCTTCACTGTGGTTTGAAGGTAGTTTTTGTTATCTTCTGTAAGCTCAGAAACGCTTAATTTGATAAAATACCAAACACAAGGTATGAGTAGCACTTGAAATGTACAAAGCAACAGTTCTCAAATCAGTTCTTAAGGAGTTCATGTTGGAGAATCTAATGGTTTGTTTTTCTTAATATATTGTTCACATTCCTGGATATTTATACCTTTGAACAGTCATTTCTCTTATCAAGGGTAGTGGAGAATACGTATAATTGAAGACACGACATATAGATTCTGGGGAACATAGGTCAGATACCTCTGCAAGCTCTGAGACCACAAATCATGTGGTAGACTTGAGTTGTGCAGAGTTTAACAGTTCTGAGTTTCACTAATGATCTGAATACCTTTGCATCAAGGGCTCTCAGGATACCAGTAAGAGGAACACTTTTAGTGAATCTAATCAGACTTTGTGTATTACCCAGCTGGGTCTGTCCGGTCTTTCCAGTTAGTCCTGAAAATGACTGAACACTGCACTTGAATTTCCAGTCTAAGCAGATCTGACATTGTTTTCTGTGACACAAATACGGTCTCTGCTTCTGTGGTATAATAACCCATGATCCAAGAAATTATTCACAGCTGAAGTAAGTATAATGTTCATCTGTGAGTGTGTCTTCAGACAGTTGTGACAGAGACATCTTGCAGTTAAATTAGTAATACACAGTGTTGGGGGTAAGCAAAGATATAAGAAATGTAATTGGTAAGGACAAAGGTATTATAGTCTTGTGCTTGGTTTAGATCTGTTTTTAATATCCTGAATTGCAGTATACTTTGGGCTGTGAATTCTTCAAAGAGGATTCCAGAACAGTACCCCTCCCTGTAACACATCTTTTTTCATTTGGTAAGTATAGCATATTACTTTTGGAAACCATGGAAAAATAACCTTTGGATAATGAATTTGCCTAAAAATTTCAGGTTGGGAGGTTTTTGGGGGTTTGTTTTTCACTAAAGTTAAGACTGCTTTTGTTAGTAAGAGATAAATAGGAAATGTGAGGGGTTTGACTAACAGATACGAAAGCACGTAAGTCTCCTGGAAAAAAAACCCCTGAAGATGTAATGAGTTCTCAGATAATTTTATCTAATAAGTGACAATAGTACATCCTTTACAGGGCTTTCTTCAAGCAAAATTCTATTAAATTCAAGTGGTTTAATTTACAATGTACAGCTCCAGCACTTCAACCAAGTAAGAATGCTGCTTAATTTTTAAAGCTAATGTAACCACTGTCATGAGAATGTGAGTAATTTATTTTTTTTAATGTTCTAGATATATCAAGCTTTCAAAATTTATATAGAGAGCCACTGCCAGTCACTCAAAGGTAGATACAAGTCTTCTAAAGTATAAATTTATAAAACAAATTCTTTAAAATTTTCAAGACTAAAGCTGGTAGAAACTAAAGTCCCTGCATGCAGTGGGGTTTAGGCAGTAGTGCTACAATCTGCTCAAATGTCTCTGCTAATGTGTCTCACTTCCCACTTTTTGTTAAGAAGGATAGCTCAAAGAAAATGAAACATTAATCCTCAGATGTTTGTTTTTCTTACTTCCCAGCAAAGAGACGTTGAACTGTCAGAAGGATTCTGCATTATATTGAAAGTGTTCCTTAAGAAAAGCACATTTTGCAATTATTTTTATTTGTTAATTATGGGACTCAGAGTTGAACGTTGAGCTAGATAAATTTAAACAGGATGGGTTGCTAAAGGACTCCATTAAAAAAAAAAAGTGATGGATTTTATTAATTAGGGTTTCAGTTTCATATAGAGAAGCAGATGTTTTCTCATAACTGTCAGTCCTTTAAACTTTGATGTCTCTCACTGTCTTGTCCTGTAACAGCCTGAGTTAAAAAATGTCATTTTTGTTTCCTGCTAAGTGCACTGATCTGCATTGCAGTGTCAATTGCAATGTAACTGCAAGCCCAGTGATTTGGTATGCCACCTTTGCTTTACTGGCATTGTAGATTTAGAGGTATTTGCCACATTTTGTTTCTTAATTATTTTTATATTTTTCAATTCTCTTCCATTTCAGAAAGAAAACCTAATGTTTACAGACTTCATATACCCTGGTCACATGAAGACTCAATAATTGTAGCAAAGTAAGGAATTTAACAATTATAACTTACTTCTTGATATAGTTTTTGAGGACTATTTGCATTCTCTTGTAATATTTCTGATACAAAACAGTTTCTGTAGTCTAAAGTGTTTGGCTTCTGCATCTCTACCTTTCTGACTTTGTTGACAAAGTTGTTTTGACTTTTCCTCAGAATAAGAATACCTAATAATTGTTCATGTGATGGTTCTCACTAATTTTCTTGAAAAAGAAGTCAGATTTGGTGCTCTGAAATTCTCAGCATAATCATGGACCCTCTCATGAGTGGAAAATAGAGGCTGCTCTGGGTGCTGACTTCTTCCCTTAAGCCAGAGTTTGGATCACACAGTACAGTCCTGACAAAATCAAATGATGGCTTGAAATATGTCACTCATGAATTGAACTTGAACCACCTGACTGTGTATTAGATAGTTGGAAAACTGTCTTCCTTGTTTATTGTAGAAGTGTTAAGGATCCCTCCCAGTTTTCCCCCTCTGCCCATATTTTCTAACAGCATGATAGCTCCTGTCACTCAGCATATTTACCTATTCTGCGAGGCAGTGTGTTCACTGAACTTGTGTGCTTTCCTTAGTGCTGTGCCCTTCATAGTTCAGAGGAGAGTGAATTGAGAATGTTACGTAGTTCTTTGTGATAAGGTGAACAAGTTCCATGTACCAGTTTGTTCATAGCTTGTGACACTTGGTGTACTAGATCTGCTTTCTGTGCACTTGCTGAAGACTAAGGCATGTTTTTTTTCAGTATAGCAACAATTACCATTTAAATTGCTGTTTCAGAGTTCCGTCTCTTACTGAGATTTCTGCAAAACTGCATATTGCTCAGCCTCAAAATGACAGCAGGGTTCCAGAGTTAAATATCTACTCTTCCGCAGATTGTCAGTATGAAGTGAGTTACACAGTTTTATTTTATAGCTAGTTTGCATTGCTGTATAATTTATGCATAATTCAGTTTTTTAAAACATGTAGCTAATTAATCTAAATATGGGCTGTTTGGCCTTTTTGTAAATGTACAGTGTGTTACAAGTATTTTGCAACAGCTGGAGTAGTACTGAAAGTTGGACTCTAAGCAAAACTTTAAACTATTTGTTTTTAAAAAGTTAGTAGTGAGGTGTTGTATGTTTTTAGTTGTGGGATTGCTGTATTCTAATACTTGGCTTCTTAAAAAATTGAAGTATTTTGTACATAAGCTTACCATGGTGTAAAATAATATGTATTTTTTTATCAAGGTAATTCTGAAGACATCACTTCTACAGGTTCTTGGACAAGTAAGAAAACCTATTACTAGATTTTATGTCAGTAGCATCTGTAGAAATTTTTACTGCTTTCCTTCCCTACTGTGGTGCTTCAGATTCCTTCTTGATGCCAAGAGGAACAGTACTCAATGATCATTTTGTAACCTTCTCACTTGGCAAGGCATCCCATCCGCATAAATGTCAGGCATCCGTTTTCAGAGGAGTAGAAAAGCACTCTAGCTCTAAAGAGCTGCTGTAAATGCGGAGCATTTGGCTTTGTGATTAGCTCAATATCTGTAAAGGGATGACACTGTAGGTCACTTTAACTTTCCTGTCTGATGAGTCAGTAGTGTTAAAACTTCAAAATACATTTAGTATCAATTAAAAGTTAGGGGGAAAAGTCTTAAGTAGATCCATATGCTCCTTTTCAACAAATTTTCTTTGGTTATCAATGAAGAATACATTTTGACATGGGTGTCAGTAAAAATAGACCGGCCATCTGCAGTTGTCTGGGTCTGCAAAGTAATTAATTTGCAAGCACCTAAGTGTAGTGCAGGAATATTACTGGCAAGGTTCTCTATTTGAATATATGTATTTATATGAAGAATTTTTAATTTTGTTGTTATTTTAGAAAAAATTATGTGCTATTTGTATCTTAATTATGACTCGAGAGACTGGAAAATTAATAGAGACATGTAATTGCCTCTAAAAATGCCTTGCCTAAAAACATATGTAACTATATGCAGATTTTGCTTGGAAAGTGGTCTTGTAATTTTTTGAAGCTTATTTTACTGAAATGTGTGATGCTGTATCTTTTAAAAATTTATCTTGACTGGAAAAAAACTCATTTGTTTATAATTTGGTCATTTATTAAAACATGTTTGATTTAGCCATTTGTAAGAGATTCTTAGATTTTCCATATGTGACAGTAATTCCTAATGGAGGTTATCAAATACTTATGCATCCAAAGGAGAAACTGAATATTTTAAGAAATATTTTCTAATTGCATTATCATCTTGACTTCATTATAATATTTGTGTGTGTGTTTTAATATATTTTTTTAGACAGAAATTAAAAGTTATCCATCTACCCTTGTCTTTCAGATAATAAGGTTCCATGCTGGCACTTTTCCTGTCTATATTGTTTCTAATATTCTTCTTACTTATGGAGGACAATTGAGCACATTGAGATCAACAGGTAGCTTTCTAGAAATGTATTATTTTTTTTCTGTCACAAGTGTTTTTAGAGCAATTACTTATTCAATTTCCTCAGGAAAGACCAACTAGTTGTGAACTTTTTAAGCTAAGGATCATTCAACTTATGCAAATACTTGGATCTATGCTTTTCAGTTTTGGGTTTTGTTTGCTGGTAGTTCTTCAAGGCTGTGTTGTAGCAGAATATTTCCTTATTATTTTATTCTCAATCCCTTCTTTGTGCATTATTGGTGTTGCACAGTATTTTTGAATTAATGGAAGTCTGCTTAAAACTACATACAGAAGTTTAAAATATATTGTTAGTATTCAGAAACCAATTTATTTCTTGCACAAAGATGAGATTCGCAGAATAGCTTCGAGCCATGTCTTCAGACAAAATATGTTTGTATTAAAATTCAGGTGATGTTTGTACCAAACTCCCTCATGTCTCTAGAAGCTCTTGTGACATATTACCTAATGGAGTGATCCAGTGAATAAGGGCCTTGGTGATGAAGTATGCAGACTTGCAGTACTGTTAAAAGACATGGTTTTCAAATAAGCTTTCAAACTGTTGTCTGAATTTATTTTTTGTTGTGAATGTTCTTTGTTAAAGTTCACAACTCAACAGTAACCATAGATCTCTCTGCTCTTGATTCTAGGCCAATGCTCAGACTTTTCCCTTGAGCTAGTTAGGACAGCTCAGCCCTACAAAGTAGAACCTCTTATAAGCATTGTCGTGTTTCTGCAGGGGTGAGTTTGCATAACTTATTTATTTATTTTAAGCAGTTTCCAAAGCAGAAGTTTCAGTAAAAATGTTGCTGGAGAGGAATATTATTATTATTATCTCTAGTCATTGTGAACATCGGACTGTGATTTTGTTTGAAAGGCTGTAGTGGGAGGAATAGTTGATATCTTACTGTAACAGCAATTGGAAGTGATAAATAATACTGCTTTCATGTTTTTGGCAGGTTTAACTGGTTTAGAGAGATATGGGAATCACTGTCACTACCAGAGGTGGATGCTGCTGTACTGAGTAGACAGGATGCATGGTTCCCCCTTGTGTCCCTGATTCTATTTCTTTTTGGGACAGGCATTGCCTACTGGAGTGGAGTATTTTTCTCTACGTCTCTGAGACTCTTCTCTTCATTATGGTTAACTCTGATTAGGTAAAACAATGCAATGCTGTACAAGTATGCTCTTTCAGATGACTTTGACCATGACAATTTTTTCTGTTTGTTCCTCTGTGAATGTCTGGGCAGGTTGAATCCTGCAGTGTAGTTCATATGTGATCTTAACATCTGGGTTTGTAACTGCTAAAAACTAAAGGAATATGATGATTGCCTCATATTCCTTGTTCCACATCTTGTACCTTCACCAGCTGTTATAAAGGTTTTCGAGGAAAACTTGTTGGGGAATTATTCCCTTTTCAGCAGCTCAAGACAAAAGAAAAGTACGTGTTTAGAAAAGGGACATTAGAATCCATTAGAATTATTAGAATCCATTCCTCATTAGCGATATTGTATTAACTGCATTAAATAATACAGATTTCTAAAACAAAAACTTCTTGGATATTCATTTTATTCTACTAGACTGTTCACTTATATAGATATGTCTAAGAACACTGGAATGCTTTTAGTTGCACAGATGAGCATTCAAATATGGAAGTGGTTTTAAAAAAGTGAGAAAAATAAAAACATTTTGAAAGAGTTAATTAGTAAATTGGATACCATGCTTCTCCCACATTACAGCTTTAGTGGTTTGAGTGTTCTGACACAGATAGCAGTCCTCATTTATATTTGAGCCAGCTCTGTCTCCGGAAAGCTGATTGGGATGCTCTTCAAGTAACTATCCCCTAAATGATCCCTTTCTTTTTTCCTCACTAGCACTTCTGATCTTATTTGACCAAATAATAGATGAAGTTTCGGCTATTTTTTGTCTGCCACTTTGTTTATAAATTACTGTGGATGCTTCAGTTTTAGTTTTAAGTGACAAGCTGATAAACTTTTAAGTTTTGAAGTTATTCCTACTAAATTTTTAAGGGTTTTACCTCACTGAGTTTTGCTTAGTGTTCTGAAATGATCTGATACAGCTAGCAGCAAAGAATTCATCACTAGCTGTCTGTGGAATTCTTTGTTCTTGTCAGCTAGCCTTCTTTTTTTTAAAATTTATTTTCAACATTTGCTGTGGAGGCTTTTACAACTGAATTTTAAAAATACTGCTTCTTCTGTTTTCAATGTCTATTTTAATACTATGATATCAAAAAAATACAGAGTTTTTCATAATTCTAGTGCACTTCTTCCCCACCACATTCCTCTCCTTGTCACACCTTCTCAGCTCAGCTTTTTCATTTCAGTCTCTTAGTCATAGGAGCTAGAATCCAGAAACTTAAAATAAGCTTGTCTGTGTGTCTCAGACTGTGAGCAAGCAGAAATTCCTGTCTGGGAAGAAGGTTTTTCATAGAATTAATCTCCTGGAGACTGCCTGTGATATACTGCTTTCCTACCACTGAAGATTGCAGGGTATTAGCAGTTGTAGTAGGAGTCACTTCCATGAAGCACATCTGCAGTAATAAGATACTTGTTCTTTTGAGCTGAACAGAAGAACTTAGTGACTGATGCAGATACACAGTTAGCATTGTACATGTAGTTCTGTGTATCCTTGATGTTCCACAAATGAAGTAAAATAATACATTAGTTGCAGACATACATTCTCGGAGGTATAATCTATAGTTTTGTAAGTTCATTTAATAAACAAGTTTTTCCTGCAAAGTAGTTTATGTAGCAGTTGTTATATATGTTAAAATTTGTGTAAATATTTTTCCAGTGTTAAATCAATATTTTAGGAACAATTAATTCTTTTCAGTCATTAAAAAACCAGTATTATTCTTTCATATTTTTAGGGCTGATGTTGTTATAAAAATATAGCAGTGGTTTTGTTTCTTTTCCTTTTTTTTTTTTTTTTTTTTTCAGACCTACTGTACTGCAAAAAGACAGGTTGATTACACCCAGAAGAGTCTGTGCGGTGTTAGCTCTTGCTTTGGTTAGTTGGACAACGTGTGGTGCATTTGCTGTATTCCTTATTTATCTTCAATACTTATTTAAGGTACTGAAAGGCTAAACGTTTTGAATTTGTAACTGAAGATTTTATATGCTTTGAATTAACCCCATGTTAAAAGCAAAAATCCAAATTAGCCTTTTGCATACATAAATGTTCTTATACTTGAAATATTAGTTTTTGTTTTTATAACATTGCCTATCTATAAGTTAAAAATTACAATTATATGCATTGTTGTAGTGGGCATATGGATATACATTTCATTGGAAGAAGCATTAATAAAAGAAGAAGAAAAATTACAAGATTATGACACTCCACTAAATAAAAAAAAAAAAATCCTCCTTTAAAGAGAAACTTTAGCAAAGGGAGGACAACAAAGATCCCTATTTATTCCCTGCTATTCATTTTCCATGGTCTTCCTTGCATCAGAGCCTCTAACTCCTCTGATTCACCCTATGGTTATATAGCTGTTAAATCAGCTGCTATACTTAGCTCCTAGGGAAGCAGGGGAGCACAGATCTGGGAGCAGGGGCACAAAGCAGAGCAGCTTCGGTGGTCTGGAGCAGGCAGGCGGCAGCTGAAAGCACGGCCTGAAGAGCAGCACTAACTCAAATTGAACTCCCTGGGAAATAAGGTTCTGCCAAGGACATTCCCATGCTGACAATCACTCCCCCTTGTGCAGTACATCTCTGACATGGAACTTCTCCTTTATGGCCTGTTTGGATTTCTGCAGAAAGTAAAGTAGAAATAAGTTAGCAGGATGTGAGGAATATGCAGATTTCCCACTCTGTCAATCACAGTGGAAAGGGAGAAAGCACAGCAAATTAAGTTTTCTTTCTGTGCTTGGAAATCCTTCTTTAGCAGAGCACTTTGGATGCTGCTGATAAAGACAGAGGAAATTCTTGCATTGGAGCTCCGTTGGGGGCCTAGATCATCTATATAAAAAAGAATTAAAAATAACGAGTCTCCAATTTTTTTTCCTATACTACAGCCTTTGTGTGAAGAAAAATTACTAAAAAAATTGAACTCTTTGTCTTGCAGGTTATAAAACTGCATGTGAATGTAAGAGCAGAACAAAACATGCTTGACAGGGTAAGTCTGTTTCCTGCTTCTGTACCAAACTGTGGCTGAAAGTTGTTTGGCAAACTTACACATTTTGAATTGTTATCATCTTGTCTTAGTAGTATTAGGTTGTGCTGTGATGACTGGATAGAACATAGTTAAAAAAGCCAGAAAAAGTTTTTGAAAATTTTCTTTGGGTTTCTTTGAATGGATTTTTTATGTGTTTAGTTTTACATTCTCTCTTTTCATCTCCATATAATTGTGTTTTGTTTCATTTGTGGGGTTTTTTTCTGTAATTGAAAGTTGGTATCTGCAAACATTAGTTTATCTTAGCTATTTATTCCCACAGCTAATATTTTGCTCCCAGTTGCATTACCTCCTAAATCTTTTCTGTGATCATCTGTGATTTTTCACCTGCATGCTTTATTACTCCTTTTATTCTGTTCTTCCCCCTTCCAAGAACTCCATTTCTTATCACTGCGTTGGTGTCAGGGCATCTCCTCTCTCCATTCTTTTCTTCCATAGACATATAGACTATTAGTGTATGAGAAATTTCTGGTTCAATTTAGATGCTTTAAAATGGAACTATTGAATTTTGGTTTCAATGGCTTTTTGAGGCATAAATTGCAAATTTTCTTTCTAAATCAGAGCTGGTATAATACTGTTAGGATATGATTTTTCTCTCCTCTTTCTCCAGCATGGGTTCTTACAAGCCTGTGCCTGTTTTTGTCACTTGTGTCTTTTATTTTCAGGATTCAGACCACTCAAAAGAAACTTCACAGAACTCCAGTATACAGACAGTCAAACCCCAGAGTTCAATGGACAGTGTTCCAGAAGCAACCCAACCTCTTTCCAAGAGTACAGCAATTGCTGAAGCTGTTAACAGTCTTAAAATGCATTTTACAATCCTCAATTTATTCATGTGGATTGTGCTGCTCAACTTGCCATCTTTCATTTATTGGTTAAAAAACATCAGGTAAATTCTTAAATTGCTGCTAAGGTGAATATGAACCTTTGAACAAAATAAAAACTGTAACCATTTGACTCTATTATAGTTTCAAATACTTCTGTTACTTGTTTTCTCTACGCAATCTGTTTTGTGCTGTGGTCTAAGTAGGTGTTAAGTGAATCAGTGATATGTTGAAGAAAGCAGTGATTGAGAAATGATTCAAAATCAGGCTCTGATGCCATATACATTTCATGTATATTTGTTATCAACACGTGCTTGTTCCCAATGTAGATACTATTTTGTGGTCTAGTTTAGAAGTAACAAGCTTTTTAAACCATTTCTTTGCAGGTACAGTGTTAGACTCGATCCTGATCCATGTAGATCTACAGCTATTATCATCATCTGCATTTCAGAAATTCTAATGAATTCAAGTACTTCTGAAGTGAAAACAAGGTACTGCAGCCTAATCTCTAGTTTTATTTTCCTGCTTTTTGTTACTTACCATTTGTGTGGTAAAACTTAATTTATGGTGTACAGATCTGTAATTGTTCCGTACATGTAGAGATTCATGAACTCATATGGTTAAATCTAAAAGACTGGGTAAAATGTGTGCAAACTACCTCTAGTTCACCTGAGTGAAGAAAACCCCTGGACTTGCCACGTGGAAATAAATGGATCATGTGCTGTCTAAGCAGTCAGTTGCATAAGGACTTCTTTAACTTGATTCATGATTCACGGAATATTTTCAAATGTTACAGAATCTTAATACATTTAGCAGTTACTGTCAGAAAGTTACAAGGAAAAGTGAATTCTAAAGCATTATAGTTATGTTCTTGTAACTCTCTTTATGGGAACACTTGTGGAAATATAATGTGTTTTCTAATGGATTAAGAAGTTTTGAGCACTTGGTTTTGCTGACAGGCGGAGCATTTCTTGTTCAGATATGAAATTAGTCAGTGCTTCAGAAATGGCAATGAATAATAATGAATATCATTTATCCCCTTGGCCAATACCTGTTATCTCAAGTGGTCTGAGCCATTAAGTCTTCCATTGTTACAGAGAATTTATTTCTAAATTAATATAAGAATATAAGGACATTTTATTATCCCTTTTGAATAATTGCTCTTGCTTATGAGTTGTTATTGCTCAATAGACCTAGTTCAGTTTTAAAAATTAAAAAAGCCTTGAAATATAAACTGTTTTGCAAAGGAAAGTGAAATACGGTATTTGTGTACCTTCTCCATGTATGGCTACAAAAGTGTTAATTTTTTTTCTTTGTACTCTTACAGTAAACTCTTGAAGATTGCAGCCAAAGTTCCACTCCCTTTGTCTGTTGCAATGCTGGCCTTCGGACAAATGCATTTATACAGAGTGCCACACTTTGTCACCTTTTCTCTTCTCCTACATGTGCTGTGCTGTGTTGTGTAGTGTTTGTTCTACATAGGAAGGACAGCGCACCAGAAACTTAACACTGGAGATGGGGCAAATTTCAACAAAGAAATGCCTACATTAATATCATCGGTTGTTCACATTATGTGGGAAAGAGGACAGAACTGTGAATACTTTACGGAAAGTTCATGGTTCTGTTCATGTTGCTTGGAAACCTTTCCATGCTGTTTATTTCCTGACTCTTAAAATCAAGTGATTTAACTGTGTATAAGCACATAAATCATATCAGTGCGACATCTCAATACTCTGCCTTGTAGACACTTTGATAGTTCACTATACTGCTTTGTTGAACTAGACTTTTTTTACTCACTGTGCCATACAGTGTGTATGTTCTGAACTTGCATCTCTTGCAGGTCTGAAATATGCTGGTTAAAACTCAATACATTTCAAGCACACTGTGACGATCACAAAAACTACACAGCCAAGTATACTTTCAGTTATTTTATGCTACGTTTAAAGCTGTCACAGTTGTGTCTAGACAAACTAGAATGTACTGCTTATATAGAACTGTTATTTTTATCAAATCATTTGTTCAATTAGTGTGATTTGAACATTTGTGAGATTTTTGAAAGTCTTACACATTTTACTTTTTGTGAGAGTGAGAAAACAACAGTATTCTATGTAGCTTTCTATTCAGGAAGGATACCAGCAGATTCATAAACAATTTGCTGTGATGTTGTTTTAAAACATTGTCAGTTTTCTCTGGAACTTTTGAAATTAATCCTTGGACTTTATCCATATGTGGAAGATAGCAAACCTGGAGGTGTGGTATGAGTTAAGGTGCAGTTGCTGTACTGCACTGCTTCCAAGTAGACAAGGCAGGCTTTTTTCCTATTGTAAATGAGGAATGAACTGTCTCCTAATAAATGCCCATACATGAAATGAATATGGAATAGTTACAACACTGTAAGCTCCTGCCCTGCCATACAGTGCTAACTTCTGCATGTGGAGAAACTCCTAGTAATAGTGGGAAACACTGACCATAATTATTAGCTCTGTATAAACTGTTATCTTAGTGCCTAGATGCTACAGTGACTGCCATTTATAATAAAGCCTAAAATAGCTATGTGTAAGGAATTCTATTCTCTAGGCATGTGTTTTGCCAACAGAAGAAATCTCAGTAGCCATTAGGTTTAAATGATGTATTGATTCTGTGTAGAGGTGAGCCTACTACTTGCTTCTGTGCTAGCTGTCTCTGCTGTGTCTGAGATACCTGTTACCTTCATATGGAAATACTAGACCAGCTCAAGCATCTTATAGGAATAACAAGAGGAAATCTGCTGCTTACAGTCAATCAAGTCTGTTCTTGATACAATAGTACAGCCAGCCTGACCCATTAATTTAATTGTATCTCATTAATCTTGCCTAAAGTGCCTCAGTTAGTTCTAATGTGTTTTTAGGGTCCGTTCATTTGAGCTGACTGGAACACCTCAGTTCACACAGTGACTTTCCAAAATGAAGGACAGATTAGAAGTATGCACATGTTTTGTTTGCTTATATCCAAGTCAGCAGTTCGGGTTATTAGTAAGTTGTCAAAACTGCTGTAACTGAGTAAGGCTGTTGTAGTTAACCAAACCACTGGCACTGTTATCAGTAATCTATGTGCTGGTATTCTAGTCTTAATCTTTTTAAAAAAAGGTTAGATTATACATAGTGTTGTGAATCAGAAAAGTTATTTGAATTGATTATGTCTAGATATTTTCTAATCAAAAGTATGCTACAGTATATGTGTAGAAGAACTTGTGTAACTAAATATACTTGTAGCTAAATCCACCAGTTGGTTTAACTAAAAATTACTGTTTAGACGTAGAAGAATAGAATCCAGATAGTTTTTCTACTTGCAAATGGCTGTGAATGAAAGATGGTGGCAGAACTGCATTAGGGTTGGTAAAAAGCTGTCTGTGAAATGTGCAGGACACAATTTCTGTGGAAGATAATTTTCCTTGACCTTCATGGTCCTTTTGGCTTATGCCTGTATTTTACTTCCAATTTTGTTTTGCCATCTTAATGGGCTCTTTATGGATGAATCTATTTGCTGGAGCTGTGGGTGGAATATAGTAATCAGAAAAGGAAAGCAAAGTCTCTGTATGTAGTAGATAGCTTCCAAAATATGCCACAATGTGAAACCTACTGAATTAAAACAGCATAGAATAACACTGATTTTTTTTTTTTATTTAATTATTTTTTTAAAAGCTGGGAATTCTATTGATAGTTATTAGCACTCTACATAAAACGACTTCCAGAATCTTGTTTATATTCCTGCTTGATTTTCAAGTTGGAAGTAGGAATAGATACAATCCTGAGTCCGAGATTCAGATGGCAAGATTTCATCACATCTCCCTCAATACTCCCTTTTCTCAGAGGTGGTTTATTTTTAATCAGGAAAGGAGGGGAAATCTACTTTGAACTTACAGCCATTGTGTGCCATTTGATAGATTGAAACTGTTGTCAGAGATGTGTGTCTGGATTTTGCAGTGATCATGGACAGGGCAACTTCAGCTGTTTGGCAGATCAGGAGTCTAATCCCAATTAGATCTTCTTTATAATCTGTGGATGGTAATAGGATTAGAGCATGTCCAGATTTAAACTCATCCCATTCTAAGAGAGGATGAATTATCCTGCTTGTTATTCTGAAAGGGACTTGGTTTTTTAACAGTCTAAAATTGTTTTTCAGGTAAAATACAATGATTTTTTGTTGTTACTTTTGGAGAAGCAGCTTCTGTTAGGTGAATCTGTAGTTCTGCCACTGATGACAATTATCATTTCAGCAGAAATGTGAGCTAGCCCAGTATAAACACTTTTAATTGCATATATGAGGAGGTGTAAGTATTAATGAAATATCCTTTGACATGAGTAGGCTGCATTTATAAAACAGCTTTTGGCAAATTATTAACTTGCTAAGTTTTAAAAACTAACAGATGAATAACAACAAAACCCTAAACAGTGCTCTAGTAATATATTGCAGGAGTCATAAAGACTGCCTGTATGTTTAAGTGAATTTTTCATTAACCTAATTGGACTATCTTTAAAGTCAGTGATTAATAAAATAAAATGTATTGTCACTTAAAAAAACCCCAAAGGATTGCATATGTTGGTGTTTGATATGACATTTAGTTTTCCATGTGTTTGCCAGTAACAAGGTGATGAACTTGTTACTTGACTTTTTTCTGAAATTTGATACATCTGCTTCTAAGCTTTGACAGGACGGAATAAAGTCAATTATGTGCCTGTGAATAAATGTGACTATTTGAGAAGCTTTCATTTGAATCAAGTTTACTTCAGTACAATGACAAGTTTAGACTGACTTTATACTGAGAAAAAACCAGCTGTTTGCTGACCTTCAATGCTCGGAGTTATGAAAATGTTTTTGGAAGTGGTTATAGTCTGTACAGAATTGTGCTGCTATTTTAAGTCACTCAGCTACTAGAAAATTGTTAGTTGTAATACAAACTAAATTCTTTATACTTATTTTCCATTTAATGATGAATGTTTCTCACTTAATTTACATCTTTGACATTTTGCATCTCTTTTTCTGGGAGTTAATCAAGCTAGCTTTCATAAGCACCTAGCACACTACTGTAAAATATTATAAAATTTCATCACTGTTCCTTTAGGGGAGACATACTTTTGTCACCAAAGCTACATGCTGCTGTTGCATACCCTTTAGGAAATGTGTGCCAATGAATGACAATTCAAAACGAATTAATTTTTTATATTAAAGTAAAATAGTTCTTCTACCTTTTTTTTAGAGTCAGAACTTTAGGCTAGAATATTAGAATCTGTAAAACCTTTAAAAATTTGTTTGAAAACCTTTTGCGAAGATTATATTTTTTGATATGGAAGAATGTGGTCAAAGTTTTTAATGAGCTCATCTAGCCTCAAACTTAAATAAAAACTGTACATTTTGTCTCTTACTTAAGCAAATCTGCCCAGCACCTCAGTTTTTCATGTCTAAGCATGTAACTGCCTCAAACACATGCTTACTACCTTGTAGCATGAAAACCTGAGCTGAGATATTTTGGTTTTAATTTTGCTCAAGATTTAGGGTCTCATTCTGCATTTTAAATGTAGACAAGTTTTGCTACTCCTGCTGTCATAAACAAGCCCTGCAAGCATGGCCTCTCTATAATTGTTGGCAGGTTGTGGTCTAGATTCTGTAGGAATTTGTGTGGTATCAGAGCTAATTTTGTATCTATAAAACCCAGGAATGGCACACAGAAGTTTGTTGTTTTGTGGCACATCATTCCAGTTCCTCCTTCCATGTGCAGTTATCTTTGGTTTGCAGTGCCCCTCCACTGCAGTACAAACCATAATGTTCACAGAACAAAAGGCACCACGGCTGGCCAGGTGAAGACACACAGCAGCTGTCCTGGAGACTGTTGATCTCTTGAAGTTTTGCCTGTTTGCTGAAATACCACCCAAGACTATTTTTTCCTTTCAACCTAATTAATTTCAGGGTATATATATTAAGTATCAAATGTGCAAGTGTGTTAATGTTTAGTTTTACAAAAGGCCAAGTGCACTGTTTTGGGATCACATCAGGCTTCAGTATTGTCCACCCATATCACTCTTGAGTGTGAAAACAGTATTTGAGACTGCAACACCTGACAACTGAAGTATTTTACAGAAGTCTGTAGGTAGTAGACAGGACACATATTATTAGAGTGCCAGACCAAAACTGAAATGTGAAATTCCTCACTGTGATTTTAAACTTGTAGCTTTCTAGAAAAAAAATAATTATATCTATACTGTGCCTTAAACCAGTAAATGAACACACTCTTAACTGTAGCCTGTGGACTTCCGTAGCCTTATATTTGATTTTTGAAGTTGACCAAAAATGTTTGTGTGGATCATACTGAAACTTGATCTGGGGAAAATACTTAAAAAGTTATTTTGATCCCATTTTACACTTAGAGAAATGAAGACTTTTGACAAGTACAGTATATTTTTGGTTTGGAATCACACCAACCAAAGTTAGAAAGCTTTAGCTGACCTTAATATCTCAAGTCTTTTTGTTGTGCAAAAAATAAAAATAAGGAAGTCTAAGATATCTGTCTCAACTTTGAAGTCTGTGTGTCAAATTATTTTGAAACATTTTGTTCTGTAGTTTCTTCAAAATAAAAAAAATCCTCTAATTGTAGTTTAAGCTAAATACTGTATTTAAACCATTGAATATCAAAATCTATGCCAGTGTAAGAAGAAAACTAGATTAAGGTGTGTTTAATTGTTTGTGTTAAGGCTTCAGAAGTTTTGAATAATAAATTCACTTTTTAGGAAAAATATTCACGTGTAAATACCTGAAAATTCATATGTAAATTCCCTTTTTTGGGAGAAAAAAATTTACATGTTGTTCTTCCTAATCCATTAAAGAAAACCAGAAATAGTCAAGATCTTAAAAACTTATTTTAATACACTAAAATGATTTCTTAAGTTTATTTTTTAATACGAAGAGCTAAGGAAAAGGTACGGCTGGTTTTCCTTATGTGTCTCTAGAGGATTCTTTGCCTGTTTTGAACAAACCTTCACAATTTCTGCCTTCTCCACCCTCCTGTGTTAGTACCATGTAACACTGAATCTTGAAAAATGATGCCACCTTAAAGCTTATTGTTGTACTGTGGGTATTTAGATAAGCACACAAAATGACTGCATGTCAGCAGATCACAGTAGTTGTTTGAAGCAATGCAAATTAAAGTTATTTACCTTCTTTTATTGAGAATTAACTTGAATATGGGTACCACAATGCTGCTGTTGCTGTGGCACAACAGATAACATGCAATCATTGTGTCTTCCCTGCTACTTCCTTCTGTGTGTCAGTTTAGAACTTTTAAAACTCATTTTGGTCATCTAACTTTTGTGATGATGTTTTAGTAATCCTAGTCATTGGTGATTTCCTAACTACAAAAATATTCTAGTATTAAAATTATTGAGAGGATCGAATTACCTTTAAAGCCTTTGTATATGATGATAACGTGAGAAAAACTCTGTAACTTGATTCCCTGCTTACCTTTTAATGGATTTTTCAGGCACAGAATGATGTTGGCCAAAATACCTGGTTTGAGTAATTAGGGGGAAGTTGGTTGGTTGGTTTTAAGAGGATTTACAACTTGGAAGAACACATATATAATTTTTGGAAAAAATCTATCACAAGCATGTCTTACATGTTTTTAACTCTTCCTCTGTTTTCAGTTCTTACATAGCTACCATAAGTCTGATGTTGTACATGGAACTAACTCTTAATAGTGACAGGTTTCTAGAAATGTTGACAGGGACTTAATCTATAAATTTCTGAATGATGCTATAGTAAATTATTGTGCTTATTAAAATGTTTATAACCAAGCTCATACAGATCGTGCCATGCATCATAAGCTTTGGCAAAGTCCTTGTCTTGTGGAATGCTGAGAAAGCCTTGAAGAGGTATTTTCAGCTAATGTTGAACTTGCTGAAATCTTGTAGTCTTTAAAAACTGTGCTTTTAGATACTAGTACTTTTTTTGTTTTAGTTGAGGGCAACTTGATTGGGAACTACTCTGGGATATTTGTATTTTGTTTGATGTTTTCCCAGTATGCAATGTATACTTTGAATTTTTTATTTCTTTTTTTTTTACCTGAATGTGCATGACTTACAGTACATTGTATAGCATATCCCCTGCTAAATAAACAATTTTGTATATTTTTATGGTGTTCTAACGTGGTTGCATTAGTACAAATGGTTGTAATTCACAAAAAAGTGCCACTTACCAGTCATGCTGTGTAGAGTGTTGTGTTACCTGTACTTCTGTTGTACAAACACGTTACTGAGTGTTGTGATGAACATATGCCTTTAGTCTTTGCTCAGGTACTCATGTGGAACAGTTTGGTGCTTTTCCTCCAACTCATAATACTTGGGATTCTAAGCAGAAAATAAAAATAGTAAACAAAAGCCTTGGGGTTAGAGCAGTGCTTTAACAGATGCTTTTTCACATCTCAAGTAGGATACAATAAAGACTATACTGAATACAGAAGCCTGTCTCAGGATCTTATCTTGAACACCTTAGGCTTGTTGTCATGAATGGTAATTGCAATAAAATTCAAAATGTTTGGTAAATAATATAGTTTATACAGAATATCATGTGTGTAAAACTTGTTCTCAGCTAAACTAATACATTTTAAATTTTGATCCAATTGCATGGAACTGAACAAGCAGTGCTATGAGCATTTTCAGCTTCAGGGCAATTTAATTCAAACATACATGGATATTATTTACTGTGCCATAAGGGTTATATAATTGGTATAGACACTTTGAAAATACCTGCTTCACTGAAGATGTGTGTCTATATACATAGTTTGTCAAGAAAACCTAATGCCTAAATTTGGGTGCATGTAAAAGGCAGTACACTGACATCTGGATTTGAAAGCATTTGTTAAACTCAGCTACTGTTCTCACAGGAGGATACAACTTTGTTCAATCAGTGTAAGTATACTAATAGTATTTTAATATGAATGTGTTCTGCTTATTTTTTACTTTCTCTGAAGGAAAGAACTGAAATTACTTTAAAAAAACCCCTGCACATTAAAATGAGCACTAAGTCTAAATGGACTTTTAGTTCCAACAGTTTCTCAAATCTTTTAGCTGAGGAAGCAACAACACAAATGTGTAAGGATTTTTTAAAAAAGACAGCTCACACAACATACATGCTAATGGAGTCTCTTGCATATCTGCATACTTCATCAGTCACCCAGACTGCCTGATTCCTGCAGTAATAAAGCTTGTTTCAAATTCACAGATGCCTTTGGTGTGTTTTACTAATTGAATATACTGTGTATCCCCCAGTTTGTACTTTATAAAGAAATCAAAGGAATAAATTAATTGAGAGTTGAGGGGAAAGGGGCAGAAGAAAACTGCCTGCTGTTCTGGCTTTTTGTTTTCCTTCTCCGCTCTTCCCAAAGCTAAATAATGAACTAAAATCTAATGCCAAACTGTAAATCATACCTTTTATCCTTTCTGGCATTTTCTCTAGAGGAGCATATTTCTACTTTTGGCTGAAATAAGTATCTACCTAGAAAAATCAACAAAGGAAGTTCCCTTGCATTGGGGCCTGCCTATTTACAAGTTATTCTGTTGCTACTGCTGTGTTCTTGATGAGTCCACTATCTGGAAGCTGGCTGTTATAAAAAGTAATTGATGAAGTTCTGATGGATTGCCCTTTAGAGAATATGATTTATTTTTTTTAAAAAATCCAAATCTGCAGAATAATACACGAGCTGAATAAATTGTCTTGAGTTTTTATATGGGACTGCAGTCATGAAAATAACACTGCTATGATTTTGTTTACTGTGTTGCTAATGATGTTTGGACATCCAAAATTTTGTCTTCCTTGAAGGGTGGTAGTAGGTTTTTGTTTTGCTTCCAAAATTTAAACCAAAGAAAGATGTAAATCTTCTAGTCAGAAATAAATCAGGGAAAAAAAAAATAAGATAATGATCAAAAGTCTTTAGTTTTAACATGTCTATTTAGGGATATATTTTATGTGATACTAAATCAAATATCATCCGTATAGTAAAGAGTGGAGTGAAATTATAAAGCAAAAAAGTGGACAGCTTGGATACGAAGAATGGTAAATTAGCACAGTCCTCCTTGCAGTCTTAGTTTCTAGTCTGACAGTAAGATATTAACTGCTGATATAATCCGAGTAGGTGTTTCCATTAAAATATTATGATTTTGGATCTTGAAACAGACCTTTTTTTCCAGCATCAAGAAAATGACCCATATCTCATTTGCTTGAAAACCATTAGTCACCATTCTACAGATATGGCTAATTACTTTTAATTAAAACTAATGTTTTGATACAGCTCTGCTATCTCTGCTGGGAATTGTTTCAAACTGATTATATTCTTACCACCAATTTTCTGCAATACAGCTTAGGAGGAATTTGTGCTGCACTGTTTGATAGCAACAAGTCTTAAAGAGTATCAAGGATGAAATTCTCAAGGGTCTTTATGTCATGGATGGAAATGGAATCATTACTGTATTTTTGAACTCCTGCTAACGTCATTGACGCCCACCTACAGTCCACTAGAAATATAAGTGCAGAGATCAGCTTGTTCGCAGATTACGAGGAGACTAACCAAGAAGGGGCACGCCAGAGCCTAACTCACTGGTAAGCTTTATTTTAAAGAATGTGAAGGGGAGAATTTTTTTTCTCCCCTTGAGTCAAGTTGTGAAATGTGTCCCTAGTATGTTATATCAGGCTATGTTGTTATTTCTGTTAGTTATATACATGGTATAAGTTCATTTAATGCAATTTTAAAAATTGAGCCATCTGGATCTCAAGTCATATTTTTGCATTCTTCCTAGAGCACAGAGAGTTCTGATGTTGTAGCTAATTAGCCACTGAAAATGGCTGTATGTAATAACAAATGTAAATTTACAAATGTAGCACTTTGTGTTAAATGTTC
The DNA here is from genome assembly GCA_013396735.1 of Grallaria varia. Taxonomy (NCBI): domain Eukaryota; kingdom Metazoa; phylum Chordata; class Aves; order Passeriformes; family Formicariidae; genus Grallaria; species Grallaria varia. The sequence goes on from VWZG01003543.1 coordinate 507,025, forward strand.
TACTAGTCCCTCAAAAGAGAATCCAGTATCTAGAAATAGCTTTGATATGGGAAACACTTCTTTAGAATAATTTGTTCTTCTGAGTACCTGCAGTAGGCAGGTTTTCCTTGGATTGACATGATTGATTCGTATGTTACCACTGACAGCTCCACAGGACTTACGGGGCATGGATGTTTGTCCTTACAGACTGTTCATCTCCAGCATGTGGAAAGTGGTTCTCCTGGGTCTGTATATAGTATTGGCTGTGAAAGGATTGGCAAAGGATGCTCCTTTCCAGCCAGAAGAAAAATGGAAACCTCTAAATAACCCCAGAAACAGAGACCTGGTAAGGACATGCTTCAAGAAAGAGAGATAAAGTATTATGGGATTTTTTTTTTCCATCAAGAGACTTTTTATCTTCTAAATTTAAAGGTAATCAGGGTCCATTAGATGTGAAATGTTAGCAACTGTGCACTTTATATAGTCAATAAACATTTTCCAGTCAAGGTGTACCACTTAACTGTGGAGACATTCTCAGTGTGCAGTAGTGCATAAAACTTCCTTATATCTCCATCCAGCAGTTTTAGTTTTAGAAAATTTATTTTGATTACACAACCACTTGTTTCATGAAACAGAAGAGGAATGATAACTATGTTTCTTTCAACTGTGTACTCTGATTTCATGTCATTTCATGGTATGGAAGTAGAGACACATTTGCATCTGACGTCATGAATAGCGGCTAAAGATCTGAAAGTGAATTACAGCTAAGCAAATATCATTAAGAGAACATTGGCACAATCTTAAAAAGAATTTGTGAAGGAAAAAAATCGGTTTCCCATATTTTTCCTCACTGCTTTATGAAGCAATAGTTTCTACATTAAAGTGATTGCATGGGTACTGTTCAAATCAGTTGCCCACTATTGCTGACTCTTAGAGAAATGTTTAGCAGAACTGCCCTGTTTGCCTCAGCAAGGGTTTGGCTGCGCCTGTTTTATAAGGGATACAGTTTGAATCCCCGGTGATTCAGTGGGGAGCATAAATGAGCAGTAAATGGTGGTCTTTCGACTTCACGTAAGACGTACAAGCCATGGATGGAGTGGACGTGTCTGAATTATGTTGCCTATACTGTATCAGTTTATGATCAAAATAGAGGATTTCATGTTACAAAGGAACATTACATGTAATTTATGTCAGTAAAAATTACTAATCTCCATTGATCATGCTCTACTTACTTTCACATATGCAATATGTTCAGTTTTTCAGAACGCTCCAGGCTTATTTTTTGGGCAGGGGTCTTGATCTCAGAAAGTTCCCAGCTACTTTCACTGTGAACAATGAAGGACCAAGGCCTCTCGTGTTCTACTCAGATCCTATTGCTTCTGCATTTGCAGATTATGAAGAAAGGAAAAATTCTTTTCCAAATTATTTCAAAGGCTGAAAGATGCTGCCAACCAAGGTAAAAGAGGAGGCCTTACCCTCTAATGTTGTTACATGCAACCAAGAGAAAGATTTGTGTTCTTGCTTCTGACTAAGTACAAAAACAACTTCTTTTTCATAAGGAATTAAAAATTTAGTACCTTAACTCTTGCCTGAAATGGTTTTAAACTTCTTGAGGTAGAGATTTATGAGGTTTTACTGCTTTGATGAAATAACACGTGCTTCTTGTGCAGACCTATACAGACCATGCCTTTTTATTTCTTCTTTTTTTTTCTCCCCTCTTTCATGTGGAGAATTCTGAAAATGTGCAGGTAAAAGGGAATACAGATTTTATTTAACTAATTTATATCAGTAAAATTGAGACTAATGGTTTCTTGAGGTATATGTATATTAAGAAAATTAATTTAGACAAAAGGTATTGCACTAACAAAGCATACATCTTTGTCCATTGATGTCCATTATCTTTTATATCTTTGCCCATTGATGCTGTTTTCCTTATTTCTACCACTAAAATCAGAGGTTGATAGAAGGATTTCAACTTATCCACACCTCTCCTTAAATAAGAAACAAAATTGAAGTGGGTTAAATTTGCATTATTAGTAAATCCAGCCTCGATTTATAGCGAGTACTTTTAGCTATTGTATGTATGACAAACCATACTCTGCAACAAATAAATCCTTTTTTAATATCTCCTTTGGATAGTGAATATTGGCAATTCTGAGGAAAGGTAAATAAATGTTTTCTTCTGTTTTACAAATGGTTGAGGATTTCAGTAAGATTTGAATCTTAAGCACTTCAGTGATTTACTCAGTATCTTAAAGACCTTAATTTGTAATCAATAATCAGCTTAGGATTTCTATCTCTGCCTGCTTAACCACGTTTCTCTTTGCAATCAAAATCCAGTACTCTTATTATCTTGAATCATAATGAAGACCGCACTCATCTTAATACTAAGCTCTCTTTTTGCTGAGCTTTTATGTCAGGGAAAAAAAAAAGAAGCACCACAGATTGAACATTGTGCATGAAAAATAAATGAAAAGGGACTTCAGAAACGGTGCTGTAGCTCTACTTTAAGTCACAGCAGCAGTGAGGAGGTGACTGTTGGAAGTGATTTGTGCTGCATAATTCACAATGGTCACAGCAGTCCTTTCCAGAGCTGTTTTTGGGAAGCTGTGCTCGGCTGGGGTGTTTCAGCCAGCGATACCAGCTCTGGGTTTGGATCAGACCTCGGCTGCACATTGATATTTCTGGGTTTGTGTCACAGATTTGTATTTTGTTCTATCTTTTTCAGGCATTAACTGCAGAACTCCGTGCGAAGTGGGAACCTTCACAGCGACGTTTTACTGCTTTGACTCTTTACCAATTACCTGACAATTTAAAATGTTCTTCACTATCCCAGTTCCTACATGTGGAACTCCATGCCATGCTGTAATGGGCATGTATTGGGGCTGTGTGCGGTTTGGCTGCTACAGCTTGCTGAGCAGAATTGTGTTCCTTGAAATGCGAATAAACGAGTGCTTTTAATCACCGCTGAGTGTCTTTGTGCAGAAGTGGTAAACGGATGTTACCTTTCAGTTTGTTAGAGCTGATTCCGTGAGGTGTCCTGTGGCCATTTTCTAGGTGCACTTTGGATAAAACCCCTCTGGTTTCTCGGGTGGCTGAAGGGAGCGCTGGCCCGGGACCTGCTGTGCCTCACCCCTATTCTGCTGCCCTGGGCCTTGAGCCGCTGGGCGCGGAGCTAAAGGAGCCCTTCCCCTGCAGAGTGAGCCCCCGTTTCGGAGGAATTAAAAGATAATCCGACTCGGGCGCTGAAGTCGGGGACACAGGACCCGCCCTCACGGCGCCCGGACCCGCCCTCACGGCNCCGGAACTGCAGCGTGAGGGTGCGGGCTGCGGCGGGCGGTGTAGCGGGACGGACTCGGTGCCTCCTGCGCGGCGGTCCCCGCTGCGGGCCGCGCCGGGGCCATGTCGGGCTTCAGCCCGGAGCTGATCGAGTACCTGGAGGGGAAGATCTCCTTCGAGGAGTTCGAGCAGCGCCGGGAGGAGCGCAAGAGCCGCGAGAAGGTGAGTCTGCCCCGGCCCCGGCCCGGGCCGCCCCCTCCCTTCCAGCAGCCGCGCTGTGAGGGGGGAGGCCGAGGCGAGCCGCTGTGGGCTCGGCCGGGGGTTCTGGCCGTGTGGTTGTGACCTGCTGTGCTCGGCTTAGCAGGGACTGATTGCGGGGCGCTGAGGGCCCTGCCGGGGTGAGTCCCTTCGGTAATGGCCTCTTGGGCCGGGGCACCGAGCAGAAGCAGGTTTGGGTATAAAGTGATCCAGTGTGGGCTGCTACGGCTCCTTCACCAGCTTAGTGTGAGCGCTAAGGGGGAGATCCAGTTTGGCTCCTCGGGGTAATTGTTGAACTTCTTGGCAGCAATAAATACAGGGAGGCACAGCTTTGTGTCTGAGAGTAAGCAGGTGGTGGTCCTTAGAGAAAATCTGCATGATTTATCGGACTGTCGCCGTTTACCTTTTCCATCTTTATCCCGACATGCGCCTGAATTTCCGTATTTCTTGGGCTTCCAGGAGCGAATTCAGCAGAGCTCAGCTGTCATGGAAGGACAGGTGTTCTCCCGGGGCAGTATTCCCACCGGATTAACAAGTGTTGTTTTGATTGATTTCATTTTGTGTTTAAAAAGGCAGGCTTCCCAAAGGATTTGTCACACATTTCTAACTTCTTTTTTTTTTTTTAATAATACAGTCAATCATGTCATCTTACCTCACTGTAATGCCAAATAAGCAATGGAGTAGTCTTTTCAGTCAGAAGTGATGTGAACAGTCACCACGTGATTCACCTCACATTGATAAGAATGTAAATGTCTTGAAAGCAAGTAATGCTGGATTTTGTTCACACACAAATACAGCACCTATTCCACCTGTTTCACTAGCAGTGCAAAGGCTGGAAACCCAGGGTCTAAATGGTGATTGCAAATACTAGGGGAAATAAGAATGAATCGTATTATAAAGCTGATAATGAATATTGTTGATGTGTGTAGGATGGTGAAAATGCATCTGCTGAGGAAAACGAGGAAGATGCAGAGGCTCCATCTTCATCCAAAAAAGCATCTCTGAGATCCCAAAATCAGGATGAAGCTGATGGTATATGTATATTCATATTTAATAAGTAGTTGAAAACATTTGCTCTTTGATAACTGACTTTTATAAAAACTTGGCTCTATTTTTCCCCTTCTGGCTTCTTGACTACATGGCCTCAATTATTTATTCTCTCTAAAGTTACAGATAAGTGGAACTTTTTAGCTTATCTCAAAAAGTCTTGTCTGTCCTCTGTTGACTTTTTTGTGTTCGCATCTTTGCTAGACTTCTGCTGAGACTTGACTGTTTCCACAGTATTCTCTGTGAGCATTGTCTTCCTCCACTGTCAACCAAAGCTGACAACCAAAGGATAACTTTTGCTCAGTTATCCTTTGGCCTGTTTAGAATGCCAGCGTTTCTTTCTCTCCTTGTTTTCTACTGTCTATCCCTAGCTACAGATTCCCTTGCTGGTTTTCTTTGTGTGGTTTACTGAAATACCTTCTGAGTATCTTTAGCAAAATAAGCTTAACTGCCTTGGGGTTCTTACACAGTGAAGGGATGTGCAGGAAGTGGCAGGTGCAGGACTTCTGTCTGCAGTTTGCATCAGTGCGTGTTGGTCCCATGCCTTGGGTTCTGTATTTGAACTTGAGATCTAGAGTGTTGCAGCCTCTTTCAGACACTTCTCTTCAGAAGCTGTGCTTTGGTCAAGGCACAGTCTTGTGGGTTTGCCAAGGCTGTGAGATAGCAAAGTGCAATTTGGATTTCTTTGTGTTGGTTCTTAGATTCCTCTTGCTACTTTCACTGCAAATTCTCATTATTCTGTTTGAGTTTGTTTTGTTGGATTTTTGCTTTTTTTAAATTTAGAAAATAGACCATAAATTATCCCACCTAAAATGTGAGTGAGTGATACCTCAGTTTTGGAAATATGGCCAGACCGTTCTAGAAGGACAGAAAATGGACATTGGAAGTGTGGTTGGAGCCAGATATGTGTGGTTCCTTACTGACCCCTTCCTTTGGCTGATGTCTCTGAAATACTTCCCAGCTGCTCTGTTCTGCTGTGAATTCCAGCACTCCATGTTTTTTTCATGCACATCATCTTTATCTAAGAAAAAGATATCCTGATAGATTTGTGTGGTAGCATTGCTTCTGCTCTTACTACACAGAACACAGAAGTGTCAAGAGCAGTCAGAATCAAGGAATCACTGATAATATGTGTCACTATTTAAAGAGCTGGTATTAGAATCAGGCTTAGGATATTCAGAAGAAAAAAAAAAGTTAGATAAGGTAATTGTTCCAGTCACTTTTAATGTGCAAGTCTGCTGATGTAATCTGCTGCAATCTTCAAATCATTCCTGCAGCAAAGACGACTGAAATAAAAGGGAAATTAAATTAGTAATTAGGGTTTTTCTGAGGTGCGGAGGAGGGAAAAGTCCTGATTTTTAGATGCTTGATATCCAAGTCAGAATAAAAATAACCGAATATATCCAAGTCAGAAAAAAAAAAACAACAAAAAAAGCCAACCATAAGGTCAGGTGTAGTCCCCAATTCCCACTTCTATAGAGGTGATACATGATAGATTTCTTTTTCAGTCCCAGCTTGATACTGTGATTAGTCTTTGTCATGTCTTTAGGTGCCCAATCTCCCAGCTGAAACATTTGAACCCTGTGTATTTGGATGTTTTGCATATAGATCTGTGATTATGTATAACTGGGTTAACTTTGTAATGAAAAACTGTAACTAAGTGTGAAAATGTTGAAAATTATATGCTTCAAGCATATTTATTTGGGATGCATTGCTTTTTTTTTAATTTATTTTAAAGAATTCTGTTATTTTTCTGGAGAAATGTGAATAATCTGGACTTTGCATTTACACATGCTAAAAGGTATGTATTGTTGTGGATGGAATGATCATAAGATCTTGTTTTAAATTATTTCTAAAAATTGGTTGCTGCATTTTTGTGTAGTAGAATTGTCTGCTCACTCACAGCCTTTTCAGCTGAAAGGCTTTACTCCAGCCAGCCAGCTCTGTGCTTGAAAATTGCTTTAATGTGCTTCTCTTGGATGGCTTGTGGAAAATGATGAATCAACTCTTGCTTCATTCTGTGTGTTCCTCTAAGCTTTCATTTCAAATATCCAAAAAATGTTAAAGACTGGGGTATGCTGAGCATTGGTAATGAATAATACAGAGTTTTAAAACCACAGGCTGTTAATAGCTTTTCTGCATTTCTGCAGGCAGCATTTTTATGGAATAGCTGCTTCAAGTGGGCCACTGTTTTCTCTGCACTTGGCCTGATAAGCAGCATGTCCTCTTGATTATATCAAAAACCGCCTTTGCTTCTTTCTCAACCAGGAGAAACATCAGATGGCGTCAGTAAATCTGTTCATCGGGTCTTTGCATCCATGCTTGGGAAAAATGAAGAGGATGAGGAGGAAGAAGAGGAAGAGGAAGAAGAAGAAGAGGAAGAAACTACTGAGCAGCCCACAGCCGGAGATGTTTTTGTTTTGGAGATGGTACTTAATCGAGAGACCAAGAAAATGATGAAAGCAAGTATTTAAACTTTCATGTAACTTCCCTGTATCTCCTGACCGTACTACATAAATGCCAGTTTATGTAGTTTTAGCTGCTTGCTGATCAATTTGCCTGGAAATAGTTTCATGTAGTATACCTCTGCTTATGCTGGTGTTTGTTATGCTACCTTTGTTTTTTTAAAAATTGCTGTAGATTACTGTTTGAAAACTTCCAAAAATCATGAAGCCAGTTTTTCCAATGTCTTGATTCCAGTGTTTGCATTAGGTATCAGAGTTACTCTGTCATCTATGAAAATCAGCAAATCTTTTGGTCAGTCATTTAGTATCACTAGTACTTAAGTAACGTGTTAATTAGATTGTGTTAAACACAAGGGTGACTGACATCTCCTGAATTTGGGCCCAACTTAGGCTTTGGCAGAAATAATATCCCTTTTCCATTTAGGAGAAAAGACCTCGCAGCAAACTCCCTCGTGCCTTGAGGGGTCTGATGGGAGAGGCCAACATCAGGTTTGCTCGAGGAGAGCGTGAGGAGGCTATTCTGATGTGCATGGAAATCATTCGACAAGGTATGGAAGAATGTAAAACTCTTTGGCTTTAAGGATGGGGGGAAATTTCCATGTGCACGAGGAGAATTCAGTGTGGCTTCTCTGAAGATGAAAATAATCAGTGTAAGGAAAGTCAGTGTATAAGTAGTATGGAATTAAGAATATGTGGTGCATTTCCTTTATTGTTTTGCGTATAAAAAGAAACTACCACCCCAGTTCTGCTGAGGCCTGGGTCTTTGCTTGGCTTTACACTTTGCTTTTATTGTCTTTGTAGATGCAAGGTATAAACATCAGCATGACTTACAGTGTAGAATAATTCTATAAATGGTTGTTATTAGATTTAGTGAGGCAGTTTAATGATTTGTAGAAAGGAATCAGAAATTCATTTGCAAACATTTCCTGAATTTCAACAGAGCAATGTGGATGTTTCATGTAATTCTGATATTTGTGGTTTGCAGAAAGGCATGTAATTTTTTTCCAAGATGGTTTTAAATCAATGGATCTTAGTAATTCTTTTTGTCTTTTCACAGCTCCTCTTGCTCACGAGCCATTTTCCACTCTTGCCATGATCTATGAAGATCAGGGTGATATGGAGAAGTCACTACAGTTTGAACTGATTGCAGCTCACTTAAATCCCAGTGATACTGAGGAATGGGTTAGACTAGCAGAAATGTCACTGGAACAGGACAATATTAAACAGGCTGTGTTTTGCTACACAAAAGGTATTGTAGCAACTATTTAAAAAGTTCTAAAATTAATGTTAAGTGTTAATGGCAGTCATTTTGTTTTCTTCTGCTTTCTAATGTAGTTTGCCTCAGTGTGTGAAGATTCTGGTATCTCTGTCTGACTTCGGTAAAAGATGAATGAATCTGTAATATAGGCTGTCCTTTTCTTACAAAAACCTTGTGCATGTCTGTTAACATTCGTCAGGGAAATAAATGTGAAATCCATGGTTGCCTTTTCCTGAACTAGGCTACTAATATGCTGCTGCTTCTCCCTGTAGCTCTGAAATATGACCCGACCAATGTGCGTTACCTGTGGGAGAGATCCAGCCTGTACGAACAGCTGGGGGAACATAAGATGGCAATGGATGGCTACAGGCGTATTTTGAATCTCCTCTCTCCCTCTGATGGGGACCGATTTATGCAGCTGGCTAGAGACATGGCAAAGTAAGTTGGATTTAGAAATACTGTGATTTGGTTTTCCAGAGCTTCTCAAAAGCTGTTACTGATAAACTCCACAGCTGGTTCAAGCTTAGAAGTATTGCATTCTCTTAGAGTAAGAGAACAAAATGCAAATAATCATTACCAGATAAATGCCAATAGTATGCAATTATATACAAATGCAGTACATTTTAATCTATATGAAAACACTAGAGACCTGGAAACTTGTTGCCAGCAAAATTGAGTGAAGCAAAGTGTTCTGAAATACAAACCCGCTGCAACAGAATTTCATTTCTATGTCATTTGCAATTTGTTTCTGGAGCAAGTAGAAATTTGTCTCTCCCCCTTTCTGTTAATGAGAGCTAAGCAAGTCATAGAAGCTTGTCCGAGACAGAGAAGATGTGGTTAAAGTGTGTATCTCTCTTACAGTAGTTTTTATGAAGTTACTAACTGCTTTCTGTATCTCAACTTTCTCATGCATAACTTGTAGAAAGTTGTTACTGACCTATTTCAAAACAGTTTAGGTCTTTTGATGTCCATGGTTGTGAAATGCAGGAAAAAATATAAAGAACGTGTATTATAACAAGATTATTATTGAAGGTTTTTTCTGAAAGCAGGTAATGTGGTACATTATTGATGCTTGGCTTAAGGTGGGGGAGATTGTGATGAAAACATTGTGTAATTCTGTAATATATATGGGAGAAAAAAATTACAATTATTTGAAGTATGTAAAAATTGTCAGCAGCTCTAAGGAAAGGGAAAATACCCCATATCTTACTGTCTTTTATAACTTATTCTTGCTAATGAAAAGACTGGCTAATAGCCAAAATAAAAGAAATATGAAAACCCTTTTATTACTATTCAAAGTTCATATTTTCAGTTATATCAAATACTTAGTATCTCATATCTGTGTTTTATAGGAGCTATTATGAAGCCAATGATGTGACCTCTGCTGTTGAGATAATAGAAGAGGCCTTTACCAAACACCAGAGCCTTGTCTCCATGGAAGATGTCAACATTGCAGCTGAACTATACATTTCTTCCAAACAGTATGACAAAGCTTTGGCGGTACGGAGAGTTAAATACGTTCCTATGTCATGTTCAGCACCTCTTTGCCAGTCAGAATGGGCAGTTTATGTTCCTGTAGTGCTTAAATATGGTCATGTTTTTATAATCATAGAGCTGATCAGAGAGAAATTGTTTGCTATGAGTTCTGTAGTAATTAGAATTTAAGTTAATGGCTTGATTGAGTAGGTTGGAGGCTGATAGACTGGTATGTTGTTCGAGGTTTAAGATTTTGGGGTCCTTCTTCTCCTTCACTGTAGTGGCCATAATCTTAGTAGCCAGAGAAGACCCTTAAGCTGATTTTGTAATACCAGCAAAGGTCATTCCCTAAGTGGGAGTTTAAAAGGGTGATCTGATGGTTCAAATGCAGACTATTGTGCTTTATCTGGCATACTTGTGTTACGACTAATAATTTATGCATTAAGCACCCAGCACACATTCCTGAAAGACAGTACATCTTGACTTTAAGGCATTAGGACTTGGAGAACATTGTTTATCTGTTCCATATTTGTTCTAGCAGCTTTTAACCCTCACATCTGAAGCATATTTCCAACTTGATTTGGTGGCTTTGAGAGGAAGGACTGTAATATCTGGCATTCCAAGACAGAATGGAGAGACGCTATTAGTTGAGACTTTCTTCTTGTGAACATTCTTCTATTAAATTATCTTGTGTTTTTTGCCTCTTTAAGATTTTGTATAGCTCTGTGTAGAGCATGGTGCTAATAATACCAAGGTTGTAGATTCGATCCCTGTATGGACCATTCACTTATGAGTTGGACTCAATGATCCTTGTGGGTCCCTTCCAACTCAGAATATTCTGTGTCAGTGCAAAGCACTATGAGCCTGCAAATAATTCCTCTGACCCTTCTTTGTACTTCTTCCCTTTTTAAAAATCACTCAGTCAATTTTTATATCCAGTATTTAGCTACCAGATTTATTGATAGAGCAGAACTGCTGAACTGTTCCACTGTTCCTCTTGAAGGTTTTCCTGGCGTCTGTTGCTATGATGGTGTTTCTTGTTCAGGGTTAGCTGGAACTGTATCTGAGCTGGTAAACTGAGCCTTTAAAAATTAACTATCTCAATACAGTTGTCCTGTATGTTCCTCTGAGGGTCATGTAAACTGTGTTTATCACTCTTGTTTTGGTGACAGTAATGACTTAAATACTGACTTTTCAGTTCATGAACAAAAAAACCGAGCTGCATTGGGTCTTACACCAGCGGTCCTTTACAATTGTGCATTTACCCCTTTGGCAAGTGAATGTCTGGAATTGCCTGTCTTTGGTTTCAATTTTTTTGAATTTGTTGTTCTATTGAATTATGCTAGTTTTATTGAGTTTTATTTATGTCTATGACCAGGACTGTTGTTACATGTCTGTATGCAGCTGTAAATTTTATTTAATTATTTATTTTAATTGAAACAAACCATATGGTTTCCTTGCAATGTAATTGGCTGAGGAATAGTTGGAGCACTTTGGAAAGATCTGTGGAGAGCTTAGCTGTTTACCTGGAGCTTGAATTTCTTTTTCTATCTTTCAAAACACATTAAAAGAAACTATAAAGGTTTAATACTTTTCTAGCTGTGATGAAAGTAAATGTTTTTGCTAAAGAGTTGCTGATTGGATCATCCAAGTAGTCCAAAAGTAGTGAACAAAGACTTAACATGATCAAACTCAAATAAGCCCACGTGAAATGAATGCAGCTTTACTTCTGATAACTTTTGTTATATCTCAAACAGCTGCCATGTAGGCTGATTACTGTGTTTATCCTTTAAATCTGTAAAATGATCAAAGTTATTTATCTATTTTAGGTTATTACAGATTTTACAGGAATTGTACTTGAAAAAACAGTACTAGAAAAAGGTCCAGCTGAGGAGAAGAAGGGTAAGTATCTGTCAAGTGTCTTTCTTCTAATATGACATCTTTCCATACCTGTCGCATTCGGGGTAGGTCAAGAAGTGACACGTCTTCGTCTGAAAACAGGACCTTTATTGTATCAGAAGCTGCGGTTTATATAGAAATTAGTATCGACGCATGTCCGTGCACTGTTGGTTTCTCTATACGTAAATAATTCTTAATTGGACACACAGACTGCACATGTCAGACAGCCATGACTGAGCACTTCGAGACCGGGCTTCCGTTCTGTGTTACATTCTTTCCTTCTGTGTATGTCACCCTGACAGTGTGCAGAAGTTCCTACTTCAGTCCAACCATTCCACAGAGACCCCAGACCAGCTGGGGCCCTCTAGACATACCTTTTCAACTCGTGGTTATACTTTGATGCAAGTTGACAGGCTTTTCTCTTTTGAAACTTGTCAGTGTTCTTGATGAGTTATATGGCTTGACCTCAGATTTCTCTAAGAGCTTACTCTGGTGTCCAGTTAGTCCTGCAACTCATTAAAGACAAGGACCGCTCTCCAGGCAACTGGAGGCCTTTTAAAGTTCTAAACATTCCTCTGAGTGTTTACATCAGACTGGTTATTTCTGCTAGCTAAATAGCTTCTAAAAAAAGGGAAAAAAGGTAAGCTTGACATCTGTAGTCAAGAGTATCAGCCTTTGGCCTGAGATTAATATTCTCCATAAATGCCCCTTCTGTTATTAAACATTTAAATGTTTTGGTATTTTTGTTTTGTAATTTAATAAAGTAGGTTGTCTTCGAAAAACCTGCTTTATGCAACTCATTGCTTTATTCTGAAAATGTTTGGACTGTAGAAGGAGCACAACATGCCCACTCCATAAGCAGACATGCAGTCATGTTTTATGATTAAACTGGTTGATTGTTTCATCAATCAGGTCCAAACCCAGTGCAGGTTTATGATCTTTCGTGTGGCTTTTTGCTTCGATGGACCAGGTAAAAATATGCTTGATACATGAACAGCTCTCCTGATGGAGACTTTTAACATATAGTTTAAAAGAAGAATTATGATGAGTTTTGGAATTAGATCACAGCGTTTCCAAGTTACCTGGTGTGTGCAATTGCATAAGACAAAGCTGCTGAGCTGTCCAAGAGCTTGGTTCTCCACCCTCTGTTGCTTTGCAGCTTTTGTCACTTTTTTGATTACTTCCTGCTCTGATGTCCTTAAAAAAAAAGCACCAAGGGAAAAAACCCAACCCAAACCAAAAAAAAAAAACCAGTCTATTTTTTAGGGTAAGTTACCAGTTGATTGTAGATTTCCAAGCAAGTAACTTTTGTCTTAGCTGGTGCTACTAGTTAATCTGCTAGTCTTTTAAAACAGATCCAGATGCGGTGGTAGAAACTCAGGAAAGCCAGGAGGCAGTGACTGAAGACCAAAGTCATCCAGTTGCTGAATCCAGTGCTCCAGGTAAGTAATTTCTTTTTCTAATTTTGTACAAGTCTATGAACTGATCATATGTTTAGGAACTAGCTGGCAGTCATCTAACAATTGGGATATTTCTAACAGCACAAAAATAGGACTTCATCCAGCAAAGGTTTCTTTTGTGCTGTCCTCCTTGTTCAGAACTTCCTTCTACTCCAGTCAGCCACCAAGGCCAAAAGCATTCAGGGCTTGTCTGTTTAGAAAAGAGAATTTTTCATTTTGTAAGAGTTTCTCAGTAGGTTAATAGTTATTCTCATGCTGGGTATTAAGATGTTCAGAGAAGGATGAACTAATCTGCATGTTGTGATTTGCAGTAATGGGTTGTGGATGTAGGAGGTAACAGGGAAGCCTTATTTTGGAAATCAGTTTTCTCAGGTTGTAGCAATCACCGTTTGAATGTCTGGTTATATGCATTGAGGTGAAGGAGAAATTAAACAGGGTAGTTAAGAGAGTGTCATGGCTGCATGTGAAGGACATAAGATCGTGGAATTTTACTGTGTGACCTTTAATTTGCCAGCATTTGTCATGGGTACCTACTTTGCCTCATGTTTGCATTCTCCTCAGATTGTGTTCTGTCTACATGCTGGGTGAAGTTCTTCAGTTACCGGTGTCTAACAATGTGTTCAGCCAGATCCCTGATACATATGACTTAACTTAGTAAGAACAAATACCTTAATACAGGGTATTTCCTTCAAAAAACAAGGAGAAGAGGTACAGATGCATAAATTGCTGATGGAAAGCTTTATTGAACAAGTACATCTGAAGTAGCCAAAGATTCCTTGGAATCTTGCTGTTGAAATAGACAGCACTTGATACTTCACATGGAATTATTAGTATAAATGATAGTAGGAAGAAGTTGTTCCAACCCTTGGGGAAGAGGTAAAAGAAAGGGAGGCCAGGCCTACACAAACATTTTCTGAGAGTTTATAATGGGATGAAGTTCAGTAAGGCCAAGTGCCGGGTCATGCACTTTGGCCACAACAACCCCATGCAATGCTATAGGCTGGGGACAGAGTGGCTGGAGAGCAGCCAGGCAGAAAGGGACCTGGGGGTACTATTTGACAGGAAACTCAACATAAGCCAGCAGTGTGCCCAGGTGGCCAAGAAGGCCAGTGGTATCCTGTCCTGTATCAAAAATAGCATGGCCAGCAGGACCAGGGAAGTGATCCTTCCCCTGTACTCTACATTGGTGAGGCCATACCTTGAGTATTGTGTTCAGTTCTGGGCCCCTCAGTTCAGGAAAGATATTGAGGTGCTGGAGCAGGTCCAGAGAAGAGCAACAAGGCTGGTGAAGGGACCAGAACACAAGTCCTGTGGGGAGAGGCTGAAGGAGCTGGGGGTGTTTAGTCTGGTGAAGAGGAGGCTTAGAGGTGGCCTTCTCACTCTCCATAACTACCTGAAGGGAGGTTATAGCCAGGTGGGGGTTGGTCTCTTCTCCCAGGCAGTCAGCAATAGGACAAGGGGGCACGGGCTTAAGCTCTGCCAGGGGAAATTTAAGTTGGATATTAGAAAAAAATACTTTACAGAGAGAGTGATCAGGCATTGGAATGGCCTGCCCAGAGGGGTGGTAAATTCACCTTCCCTGGAGGTTTTTAAACTGAGATTGGACGTGGCACTGAGTGCCATGATCTAGTAAACTGACTGGAGTTGGACCAGGGGTTGGACTTGATGATCTCTGAGGTCTTTTCCAAGCCAATCAATGCTATGATTCTATGAATATTTTCTTCAGTGGAACTGAATGTGGCCTGGAGGGGATGTGGGGCTTGTGAAGTGCTTGTTAGAGCCTGTGGATTCAGAAAGAAATTCTGTGTTTTGTCACAGCTGTGGAGAAGGTCAACTGCTGCGTACCTGAGGGTGTTCCCATAGACATCACGGTCAAGCTGATGGTGTGCTTAGTTCACTTGAACATCCTAGAGCCACTCAATGTAAGTAGAAACCAACTCAGAAGATGGGGAGTGTTCTAAGCAAAGACCAATGCAAGTAATTGTTCCTGTTGGGAGAGCTGCAGAGATTCTTTTTGCTTCTCTCCCATTCGAAGAGAGAAACCTGACAGTCCCGTGATAACAGAAATATGATCTCTGTCCTCAGAAATTGTGCCTCCAGTGGAAGTGTTGCTAAAGCACAGTAAGTCACAGTCTGTTTGCTGTGACAGGCTCAGGACCATGTTGCAAAGTTGTTGAACCTATTTTCCCTTTGTTTTAAAACAGTACTATATCCGAAGACTGGTCTTTAATAAAGGACACTCCTCACTAATAAACACTTTAACCCACTGGATATGTGAAATGTCTAGGATAGAAAAATGTGGCTTTTTCTGGAATTCTGAAATTCATATCTTTTATTTTTCACTTTTAAAATAATATTTAAATAAAGGAATTATAGTTCAGAATGTAAATAGAATAAAAATCATAGCATAAAAATGTAATAACTGTATCTTAAAGAAATGTTCTCATTGGTTATTTGCACTTCTAGTGTTTTGTGTGGGTTTTTTATAGCCTTTTTTGACCACACTGGTGGAACAAAATCCAGAAGAAATGGGTGACTTGTATTTGGATGTGGCGGAGGCATTTCTGGATGTTGGAGAATACAACTCAGCACTGCCCCTCTTGAGTTCCCTTGTCTGTTCAGAACGGTACAACTTGGCTGTTGTTTGGCTCCGGCATGCGGGTGAGAAAAAGCTGGATTACTAAACATGTGGTACTGGGAGATGATAATCCAATGCTGACCATTTCCAGGGGCCTTTATCTAAGATCACAGGAATTTTAGATTCACTGGTTGAATGGTAATTGGTATTTGCAGAGCTATAGTTGAAATTTATTATGACAATTCTGTGAGGGAGCATTTTCTTGTTCTTCATATACACTGATGATTGCCTCAGCTAAAAATTCTTCATGTAAGTGAAGCAGCATCTATTTTGCATTCAATCTTGTGTCAACTGATGATGTTTTAAGTGAAACTGTGGATGCATCAGTACATATTTCTAAATATTTTCACTTAATAACACATGTTATGGGGGTTTTACTAAAAAGATATTTGAAAAGTATATTAATTATTGTGCAAACTTTGAAGTCTTCATTTTCTGCCACTTAAGTCTATTGTGTTGTTTATGGCATTTCTAGAGTGCTTGAAGGCTTTGGGACACATGGAGCGTGCTGCAGAGAGCTATGCCAAAGTTGTTGATCTTGCTCCTTTGCATCTGGATGCCAGAATCTCGCTTTCAACACTTCAGCAGCAGCTGGGCCGACCTGAGAAAGCTCTGGAGGCTCTGGAACCAATGTATGATCCAGATACACTGGCTCAGGATGCTAACGCTGCTCAGCAGGTGGGTAAAGTGTGCTGAGCTTCCAGTCTAGGGTCTATTACTCTGCCAAACCATGCACCGGGCCAGGGATTGAGACTTACCTGTCTTAACATGGTGAGCCTTCAGAGCACAGCGAGGGATTCATTACAATGTCAGTGATTCATCCTCACAGCTCCTTCTCCCTAACCATTCTATCAGTACCTCTCCTGTCTCACCTGATTGTTTTGTGGGATGTACAAGCTCTTGGCCACGAGACCCAGCTATGACCCCTTTCACTTTGCATCAAGTTGATCCTCATACATATAAGCTGCATGGTTTGACCTCTTCTGATTGTAAAAGCAGAGGTTCCATATCACCTCTCCAGCAGCACCTTCACCATAAGGGAGAGTCATGCCAAGTTTCTCTGAAATTGGAGAATTTGAAACAGTAACTACTGCAAGGCAATTCAGGGAGAGCTTACCTGTTATGGCAGATTCTTAGAGCTTTCTGGAAGCTTTTACAATCCTGTTAGTACTGTATTCAGTCAAAATTGTTTTATAAAATTGTTTTATAAACCCACTCTCTATGCAAGAGGTTGAATAATAGTGTTCAATATTGTCTAGGAATTGAAGCTACTCCTGCATCGTTCGACACTGTTGTATTCCCAAGGCAAAATGTATGGTTACATAGACACGCTACTCACAATGCTGTCAATGCTGCTGAAGGTAAGCCAGTCTTTCCAGCTACACTGTAAGAAATTAGACAGCTATGAGTTGGGCCATGACAAGCAACAAATGAACTCAGGAGAAAAGCTAATGGGTTTTTATGTGCAAAGGGTTTCATAATTTTGTTATATAATAATCTTGTAGGGTGCCTGCAGTACTGGTGCTCCTGCATGTAGTGTTCAGAACAGAGTACTCTTTGTGTGTATAATTACTGATACAGTGATTTCAACTCCTTGTTCTCTGTGTACATACAACCCACAGAATACTAGAACTGTTTTTTACCTTTTTAGGAGTCAGCGTAGAGGTTTCTTGAAGGGTTGATTTCAAAAATTTTCTTTTTAGTTTTTTTTTAACATTATTTTCTTGTGACAAACAACAAAGAATTTGTTTAGCCAGTAAATACGGTGGTGGTTTGTGTTAATTGGGTTTTTGTTCATTTTTAAATAGGGAGTGAGGGAGGGAAATATTTAGACCTCTGTTTTATCCATCTGGTCAGTGCCATTACTATTGTATGACACTGTGTGGTTGAACAGCTGATTATCCATGTACTTCTGGAAATGATACAGAAAGACATTGTTCTTGTTATGTCTCTATGCAAATAGTGTTGTGTTCACTATGCACAGGGATGTTCCAATCCCAGGAGAAATCTTTTAAAATAATTTAAAGGGCTTGTATCTTGCTCTTGGATAGCCCTGTTAGCACCGGAGCATGAGCCAATGTTGAGAATATTCCTCTTGGGAATGTTCTCTCTTGTGATCTTGCTGTAGTATGGCATTTCTAAGTTGCAGACTGTTTTGGCAGGAGGGAGATGGACTGGCCATAAAGCTGCCTTTGTCACAGTATGTTACAGTGTAATCTGAAATGCTGCCCTTAAATTTGTTTCTAGGTAGCAATGAGCAAAGCTCAGGTGTGTTTGATATCTAGTTCCAAATCTGGAGAGAGACACCTCTATCTTATTAAGGTGTCAAGGGACAAAATTTCTGACAATGATGACCAAGAGACAGCAAATTGCGATGCAAAAGGTAACTAACAAACCACAGACTGTTTATTAAAAATAAACCAAGAAGGTGAATTTCACAGTTCTGAAAAATGATACAAATGTTACTGTTTTACATGCTAAATCTGAGCAGCTCATGTTAACATTGCTTTATTTCTAGGGCAAAGAAGGCAGCAAAAAAGAAGATAATACATCTTAAGGGAACAGTCCACATGCAGAGAAAAATAGATTACAGAATAATTAAAATTGAGAAGGGCTTCTAGAAATCATATGGGCCAACATTCTCTTCAGTGCAAATATCACACATGCAAATGTAGAACGTAATAGAAATACATTTTTGAAGTGGTGTGATTTTTTTAAACTGGTACATTCTTAAGCACTGTTTGGTAAATTAGGAAGAGTAACTTTACTGCATTCATGTATTATGTTTACAGCTTGAACTGTGTGTATTGTCTGATGTTTGTTCCCACATTTTGACTTTTTTTGCTGGTGTTTTACAAACTGCACTTAAACTGAGAAAAAGGAAATCCTTTATATTAGCTGTTAATGCTGTGCTGTCTTTGCAAAGATCAGTTTGATGTAAGAGTCTATCTTGTTCTAATTTTTCTCGACTTTCTGGCTCCAATATTTTTAGCAATTTTTGCGGTTCTCACAAGTGTTCTGACAAAAGATGACTGGTGGAACCTCCTCCTGAAGGCTATATATTCCTTGTGTGACCTCTCCCGGTACAAGGAGGCAGAACTACTAGTGGATTCCTCATTGGAATATTACTCATTTTATGATGACAGACAAAAGCGCAAGGAGCTGGAATACTTTGGGCTCTCTGCTGCAATTCTGGACAAGAACTTCAGAAAAGCTTACAACTATATCAGGTGGGATACTGAGAAGGGAGAGCAGTTCGTCTGTTGTTGCCTCCACTGAGGCTGTAGTCATACAGCTGACAATACTGCTGAAGGATGCTCTTCAGCTAAAATAGATAAGGCTATTGAAACTAAAGAAGCTTTCCAACAGCCTCTGATTCCAAAGAATGCACAACCCAGTAGGCTGGTTGATTTGTGTAGAGCCATTGGTTTTGTCTTTCAGTCTCATCTTTGCCTCAGTCACTGACCTGCTCTTTGAGGGTCTCTTCTTTGTTGTCTTCCCTAAACTGTTGAGGTTTTATTCCAGAGACAGTACCTACAGTATTGCATTTACTAATTACTTGAATACTTTTCATTCCGCAGAATCATGGTAATGGAAAATGTCAATAAGCCTCAGCTATGGAACATCTTCAATCAAGTTACTATGCAATCTCAGGATGTCCGTCACCATCGCTTTTGTCTCCGCTTGATGCTGAAAAATCCTGATAATCACGCGTTGTGTGTCCTGAATGGGCATAATGCCTTTGTATCTGGCAGTTTCAAGCATGCTCTTGGTAACATCCTTCATGTTCTAATATCAACAAAAATAACCAGCAAAAGTTTGTAACAGAGAAAGATTTATTAATGTTTTTTCATTAGAAAATTACAGGTTCATAGTGTTAGCCTGGTGCTTTAATTATTTTGTACACAAATCAGTGCATCGCTAAAGGGCTTTGCTAATAAAAATTAAGCTGGCATATTTCAAGTTTAGCACGCATTGCAAATATAACTAACTTGCAAAGATAATTGAAGTCTAATGACCAGCCCAATTTAAACAGCAAATACAGCTGGTTGCACGATTTAAGCAGGCCTTTGAAGTAAACCTACTGTTTTCAGTCAAGCCCACCAAATGTTATATTTAAGGTGTGTGGCCTCCAGGATATAAATCCCAATGAGGACCATGTTTTGTCTTCTGTGTCTGATTGTTTTCTGCTTCCATTTTTACATCACAATCTGCATTTTTCCTACCAAGTCCAAAGAGTGCTGAAAATACACAATATTCTTTCATGGTTTTTTCCTATGTATTTTGATGTAGGTATATTAAACAATTTCTTTTCTTAGTTCACACTTAAAATGCAACGATTTTCTTTTTTGCCCTTGAAATTCTTAAGGAATACTTTTCATAGCAAACATCCTGATTCAGTTATTCTTTTTTTAGGACAGTATGTGCAAGCCTTTCGTGTAAACCCGGATGAACCTCTGTACAGTCTTTGTATTGGTTTGACTTTCATCCACATGGCCTCTCAGAAATACGTGCTGAAGAGACATGCCCTTGTAGTACAGGTGAGTTAGTGTGATTATTGTTACCCATGGTGTTTCCTGCTTTGTCTCTTGCAGATGATTATGGCTGCAACATACTGTGTTTACTTTTCATAATTAATGTGGCATTTCAAAAGAGGGAAGTGGTGAAACGTGAACACAGATGGATATGCTTTTGAACTGTAGTTACACGCATCTGAATATCCTCTCCTTATGGGAGACAGTCATCTACTAGCAGCAGCCAGGTTTTTTTGAAAATATTACTAATTTCTTGGTGGTTCTAATCTGGATTTTCTTCAAAATTTTTGTTGCCCTGCCTTACTCTGAAGAAGTTCTGTAGAGCTGGATCTATGCCATGTGCCCTTCGTCGACGTGTCTCATAAACTGCATTGTTGAAGCAAATTTTACAGACTTAGAAAGTGGGTTTTTTCCCCATCTTCCTTTTCTTTTCACCTCTAAGGTGCCTCTCATGCTCTCTTTGTTAAGATCATGTGGGCTTCAGTTTAGGCTACCCTCAATTTTTCAGCTTTCTTGTTCACATTTTTCTTTCATCTGCCAGAACCAGTTACAAACCGCGGACTGAGTGTTCCCAAACAGAATTGTGAAAGTAATTTCCTCTACTTTCCACCAAGTATTTTCATTAACTTGAAATGCCTTTTAATTCCTGTGGCTGCCAAGCTCAGTCAGCACAATAATGATGAGGACCCTGAGCTCTTGTGACTTCTGTAATTGCTGAAAAATGTAGCTTGTGCTGATTTTGGCAAAAGCTACAGGTCCTTAGTTACTCTAATACTAAACCAGTTATGACAGTGGCTAACTTAAGACATGTCAAACTTACAAACTTTGGCCTAATTTTAATATTTTTATCCATTTTTTCCTGTAGTCAGCCTGGCTTTCTTAGATGGGCTCCTCTGTTCTCCTTTTTTAATGTACCTGTCCTATTTATGTTACCCCGAGGCAATACAGTTCCCTGCTCCCTCCCTCTCTTCTCATTTCTTGCTTACTATACTCAGTATTTTTACATCATTTCTTGTTGCTGTTGTAGTTAATTGATAATTCAACCACAGTGACCCACTGATGGCCTAAATTATGATCATTAGCTGCTTGTTTCAGAACTAATTCCTCATGGTGAAGGAGGTAACTTCTCTGATTACCAACATGTTCCCTAGAAAGAAGGTTACTCTTATTTAAAAGAGAATCATCACATTGCAAAGTGGTAACTAAACAAAATACATGGGAGAGGATGAAAAAGTTGTGTTCTCGATTTCTCCTTTCTGAATTCACCTCATCTACTTGTCCCTTCTAAGTTTCCCCCAGGGCTCCTTCAGTGTCAAAGGAGGCACTACATTTTAATGTAAAATAGTGCTGTTTGCCTCTCTGTCTTTCCCTCTGTTGTGTTTGGGAGGCAGCTGTGGTTTAATGCCACTCATTTTCATGCCATCATACCAACCCTGAGTCAGGGTTGTCATAACACACCAAGCAGTGATGTCCTACAGATGAGAGACAAACTGCTTCTCTCACTTTACAGCATGTCAGTAAAATGAAAATGGGAGTAATTTGTTCTGCTGGTGCCTGATCACTGTCTTTCTGTGCATTGCCCTGTTTTACATCTTCTGGGACATGAGCTGGAAGAGGTGTGTAGTACCTGTTGGGTCCCGCTCCTCTGAAGTGCGTGCGAGCATACAGGGAGTGGGTATTCAGAGTAAGGTTAGCAACAAAATTATGTACTCCTGAGATTCTGCTGCTCATACAGCTCAAATATATCAGGATACATTTTAATTTTAAACTAAAAGCAAAGTAAGAAAGTACAACACTTACAGAGTACTTTGATTTTAAGTTTGTTAAAGCATAGCACTGGAATTGCTGGGTATGAGTTTCCTTTCAAATTCTGCTTTAGAGTTGGCAGTAAAACATCTGCTGGCTTCAAGAGAGGAAATGAACTCTCACCTATTGCTTAGGTTATATTGATTTTTTCATGCCCTTATTCAGTGATGTTTATTTTCGATCACTTTATAGGTACTGCTAATTTCCCTCATAACTGGTATTGGAGTAAACATTTACATGAAACACAAGATCAGGAAAAGAATATGCTTGCATTGCAGAAATAATACTTTGATAATACTTTTCGTGGACTTGAGAATGTTGTGAAATTCTGAGAAGTTGGAGAATTAAACCATTTCTTGATGCTATCCAAGGCAAAGAGTAAAGGAAAGTGAAGGAAGGTTTGGGGTTCTTTTTCTCAATTAAAAAGAAAAAAAAAAAGAGAAGAGTTATCTTTGAAAGCTATTTTTTTAAAAAGAAAAGTAAGGTCTTGCTGTAGCCTATCCTTTGCCTGCATGTTTTCCAAAGTGATCAAGTCTTCCAAACATGAATTGGTCTTGTGTATATATTACATAAACACACACTTAGATATTTAGCAAGCTAGTACCGTAAGTCATTATACTAAATAACTGTGTTTAATTTATTAAAAAAGATCTACCCATTGTTATCAGTGCCAGTGAAACTGACAGAGCACAGGTTTTGTGATATCATCCATCAAATGTGACTTATCTTTGCCTTCAACTTGCATGTGTATTTCTGGGGAAGCAAAGATCAAAAGTCTAAATTGATACATTTAAACCCCTGGGCTCCAGCATATTTTTTTACCATCTTCTTAAAGGGGACATTCACAGATATGTATAATATCTGTACAGGGATTCTCCTTCCTTCACCGCTACTTGGACCTGCGTGGTCCGTGTCAAGAGACGTTCTACAACCTTGGCCGTGGCCTTCACCAGCTGGGATTACTGCACCTGGCAATCCACTACTACCAGAGAGTGCTTGAACTTCCTCCTCTCACCTTAGAGGTACTGTAACTTTGTCAGCTATGTACAGAGAATAAACTCAGGTAAATGTTAAGAGTTTCTTAGTCATAGACTAAGGAAGGTACATAAAGTCTCTGTAGTTGGGTTTTCTTCAATTTGTATTGTAATTCCTTGTCACCGGAAGCCCAAATCTGATTGTCACCTGGTAATACATTTAAGCATGGGTTAACTTCAAAGGTGTATAAATTTTGAAGGATTTACTCGTAAGCTGAAGTAGCAGCAAAAAGGGTTGCTAAACAACTTTACCTGCAGTAGCTGACCTGAAAGTTCTTTATAATCACCCATGCTATAGAGCAGCATGCTGGAGCAAAATGAACCACCATTAAGAATGCCTAAGTGCATCAGAGCCATGGTTTAGCTCAAATTGATCTGTATTAGATCCTAATTGACGTCATACCTTTACAAGCCTGGTCTGATAGAAAGTTTTTGCCTAGCGGTGGCATGGGGAGGTGGGAACATTACAAGGGTGTTGAGAAAATGGTCAGAGTCAGTAAAGTAAGAAGTGTCACTGTTAGTCAGCCTGGAAGTTCAAAGCAGCAGCTTTGTGACCAGGTAAAAGGTACAGGCAGGATTGACATTCTGGTGGGAGAAGCAAATACTTTGCATACAAAGAGAAATTAAGATAGAGTACTTTCCTGTTTTATGAGCTGGCTATCTAACTTAGAGCTGATGCTTTGAGTGTGTAATTTTATAACTCTTTGGTGATCAACAGCCTGTTGTGGAAACTTGTTAAAGAGGGAAGGCACAAGGAATACTTCTGTTTCCATACAGCTGAAAGCCTATATTAACCACAAATATGTGATTTGATTCCACTGTAATTGCTACTCATATTTCAAATTTTATACTATCTTTGTCTGTTGATAACTTTTTTTAATAAAAAAATTATTTTTACAGGGAATAGAAACTGATCAGACAGACTTGAGAAGAGATGCTGCCTTTAACTTGTCACTTATTTACCAGAGCAGTGGCAATACCAGAATGGCTCAGAAGATGTTGTACACCTACGTGGTTGTGTGATGAGGTTTGTGGCAGATGCAGCTGGTACCCTTTGCATCATGCAGTGCTGGGGAAACTGGTTTTATGTACAACTTTTTCTGTGCTAGTTAGAGCCATGGCTCATGCTGTGTAAAGCTGTCTGGAACTTTTCTGCTTCTGACATTTGAACTGTATCATGTGTAGATGGGAACTGGCTGTTCTGAGCCCATCCCTGACATGCTCCTCTGTGTCTGGTTTTAGCTCTGCTCCCTTTGGTGTGCTGCTCTCTAATCTGTTACTCAATCTTGTATATAGACTCAGCAGTGAAAGCTGAGGCCCAGTGGAGTTAGCTGGGTTTTATTTTTTGGCGAAAATGTACATTGTGCAGTATTACATCTAATTACCAGTGAGGTTGTTGAAGAAGCCATATTCACTGGTGATGAGGGTTTTTTAATGTGCAGCATTGAATGACTGCAGTATAGAATGGGCTCATATGAATCCCTAAAGGATGAAGAGCTCGGTATTTTGATGTCTTTAAATTATTCAGAATTTTCTAGGAGTTCATATTCCTACCAGTTGTTCTATTTGAAAGGGATTGTTTTTTGTTTTACTATAATCAGTGTGACCTTTGTTCTTCTTCTGAACTTGTTAATAAAATTTCTGAGGTTGATGATATTTAATTATTGTCTGCAAACATGTATCCTAGTGAATAGAATATAGCAAGACATAGTATACAGCTCATTATTTCACTGACATTGCAAATGATCAGCGGTTCTCATTTTTTCTGGCAGTTGAACAGTAGCATGGAAGCAGGATGAAGTGCTTTATCATAGATTAAAGGAGCGTATAGTTATATGTATATATGGAAATGGATATGTGTTATACCCTACAGCAAAATAAGGCTGAAAAATATTTTCCAGCATGGTAGCTTGCTGAACAAAAAAATCATGCTGTTGCCTGCCAAGCACTCCTCTTACTTAAAGAGTCACAGCTACCTGCTGTTTGCTTTCAGCCCACTTCTACTTGTATCTGTCTCTGTAATCATTTCACACAACTGCAGTCAATGATTAAGAAACAAGTCTTGTGGAATTGCCTGTCTTAATGGTGCAGCAGTAACAGATCAGACTAAACAAGACCCCAGATAATAAAGCAAGAGACAAAATAGATGCTCTAGGAATGTGGGCTCCCCAATAAAGAGTATTTTAAACAGGCACAGTCCATGTGACTTGACCTGCTTAAGGAAAAGCAGATCATAGAATAGATCGTAGAATGGTTTGGCTTGGAAGGGATCTTTAGCCGAAACCAATTGCAGTGAGCAGGGACACCTTCAACTAGATGAGGTTGCTCAGAGCCCAGTCCAGCCTGACCTTGAAGGTGTGGGGACAAATAGCAAGGCAGGGAAAGCTTGAAATCCAGCCCTTAAAATTTTAGTAAAGCTTATAGAAGTCACTAAAAGCAAGAGACTGCTTAAATCAATAACAGCCTCACCTGTCAACACCTTTGGAATGTTCATCAAGCCCCACTATAGTAATTAGTAACAGTTTCAGTCTAACTACTGATTGTCTTAAAACTGAATCAGCTTTACAGAGCAGATAGGACATAGATGCCGATTGATTTCCGACAGAACCAGCTTCACTGGGACAAACCTAAAGCTCTGTGTCATAGATCTGCTTTTAAGCAGCACAGTTTAATGAAGCTCACGTGTGTTTAGCTTTACCAGTGTGCTCAGCCACCCCTTGTTGCTTGGAACTGCCATGTGCTTCAAGGGGGGAGAGGCTCTTGTCAACACAAACTAGTCTGGAGTATTACCATAGAAGTTAGAGTTTAGGGCCAGATTTCTGGAGGAGCAGAATGAGCTACTTCCAGTGTGTTCTTGTGCTGGGTACCAGAGACATGGAAGCCTTTTCTCCCTCCTAAACTAAACGTAATTGCAAACAACACATGTAAGTCCCATGGAAACAATAGTGCCATGGATCACAGAGGAGGTGGTGAACAGCTCTGTTGAAGCAGGAGTGCAACACCACACATCCTGCAGCCAGGTTCTATTGACACCACATGGAAGAGTAGGCCATGATGAAGATGAGGTGATCTTTGGTCTTGAAAACTCATCCATGTTGTAATTATCTTCAGCATATTATGACGCAAGTCTTCTGCTCTAACTACTCCCCAGTCTGTTGTTCCACAGTAGGATAGGTTGAACAAATTCCACTAATTCTTACGAAGGTGAGGTAATGTGTGTGATGTGACATCGCACACCTAATGAATTCCTTCTGTGCTCTTAAAATAGCCCAAGGCTTATGTTCTCTCCTGACCCAGATATCATCTACCATTATAAGCAGCCAGTCCTGCCAGTTCTTCCCTGCCCCTCACGTCAGCATCCAGCCACAGGCACCTGACTTGGTATTCAGTAATTCACCTGAACCCTCTGGAAACCAGTCTTTGTTTTGATAGCACCTGCCAGGCCTTAATCTAAAGCTTACAAAAGAAAAGTGATGAAAGCAAGTATGTAGCATATCAACAGTATACAGTTTATAGTGATCATAAAAAAAGAATAATTGTTTTGTTATAAATAGTAGCTTTAATATCAGCCGCACAATGCAAAGATCCTGGGTCAAAAAGACAAGGTGAGAGATATGAGTTAAGTCAGAGGTTAGGATTTAAACAAGCATTCCTTGAGCACCTTTTACCTGCAGGTGGCCTCAGGAATCTAATTGTCAGATAAGTAAAGTTCCAGATTCTTCCAGCACCTGGGTGCTAGCAGGGAGTCTCCTGGCAGCAGGTGATGCTCTCCCTGGGCTGTGAATCACTAGTGGAATGAGCTCATTTCCTGCACAGCTCATGTGGGCCTTTCCAGTGGTGAGCTGTAGGCCTGGTCTTTGTGTGTCCAGGGAGGTGTGAGTGGGAAGCTCCTCTTGCTTTTGCGCCTGCCCAAAGATGCAGTGTAGCTGCATCTGATAACTCTTTGGGGAATCTTTGTCGTTACTAAAGAAGAGATTAAAGTTTTAGCAGTTTATTACCAGCATCTTTAAAAAGCTAATTATATGGCTATACAAGAACTAATTATGGAGAAGGCTGATGGACCTACACAAAGAAGGTAAGCACAGCTTTTGGAAGGGTATCTGTTAAGGGCATGGACAAGGGTAAGGTAAAACCACTGAAATGGAGGTGAATGCAGAGGAAAATAGACCAGCTGTTTGCTTTTGGACAAGTATCTGGTTAATGAATGTCAACCAAGCATGAAGGATGTACAATACAGTTTCTCTAAGTACAGAAACAGTCCCTTGAAGCTGTAGTTTTCTTTGCTGCTTCAGTATGTCCTTTGGCAAACGAGGAAGAAACAAACTAAACCAGAAGAGGGGATCTGTTTTTCACCTGCGTAAGTTGCTACAAAAGAAAGTCTGGAAAACTGAAATCCTGACTGATAAACTACCAAGTACCTCACTGATCTATTTTGTTTGCTTCCCTATTTTAAATGCTTTCTTTACCTCCTTTTTTTTTTGAGCTGCTCTTATGCTGGAGGTTTTTCACAACTTGTAGCTGCGGGCTGTCAAACTTAGATGTGACCAGTAGTGACTTGCTGCTTCTAGGCCAGTTGTGATTGAGGCAGGATGGTGTAATTAGAACTGCAGGGAGAACAGTGATTGCATGCTGTGTTCCAGCATTTGAGCTCTCTGCAAGAGGGGTGAGAACAGCAGACCCTTCACATCTTTCTCCTATACACAAGTAGGAGTTCTCTGGGATGCCCTCTTGCATTGCTGGAGTTGTCCCTCTTGCAGGGGTGGTGAAGTCAACACGGGTCTCCAGCATGGCATAAAATACAGAGGCATTGGGAAGAAGGTGGATAAATATGGGTGCTGAGTACCACAAACTCCTGAGGAAGGTGAGGAAAGACTAATTTTGCCTGACAGATGCTGTAGAAATACTCTCTTGCTATTAGGGTCTCTTTATAATGATTGAACCATACTTGGGCTGCTTAGGAGCGTGTAAGACTTGAGGCTGGGGCACCTTTATCACTTTTGTTTGTTTTGTTTTACCTTATGCTGGTTAGTACCTTATAAACATTGGAACCCCTAGATTTTCACACCAAACTACTACAGTAATCCACACATGCTGTAACAATTTGGATATTGTATAACAGCAATGCAAGAAAGAGGTGATGCAAGGACAAACAATTCTGGGGGCAAGGGTGTGGGGTGGGTGGTTTTGTATGATGTCACATATAGTGACATAAGAGCAGCTCAGGGTAGCAACTTACTTGACCACAAACTTTTGGTTGGTTGGTTAACACAGATATCCTGAGCCTGATAAAACAAGCTGTTCGGGATAAAAGCTCTTTTTACAAATCAACTAAATTGAAATGATTCACTGAGAAGTTGAAAACTTTTTTAAAGTGTGATAAATGCCACTTAGTTGAAAAGGCCACACATGCATCTCACTGTTCACCAGAGGGTTATAGCTAAGATTGAAAGGGTGACTTGGTGCATGTGCTGAATTAATACCTTGTTACTTTCAATGAACTGCTATGCTAATGCTAACTAGACTCACCTGTTCTGAGTCTGTGGTGTCTTCCTTTAGATTCTTTTCTGTCTCCTCCTTGTATTTCTTCAGAGGTTTGACTTTTTCTACCTAGAAACTGGGGAAAAAAAATTCTTTACAATTTTTTCATAGAACAAAAGAAAAATTTCAATATAACAGGGCTCTCCCATCTTTACTGTAAATAGCTTAGAGTTCTCTCATTTATAAAAAAATCCTGTCTCTCTCTCTCTCAAATCAGATATATATATAGTGAATGTAAGTTAAGTTGTCACTCAGGCTTTCTGCAGCAGACACAGCAATATGTATAGGAGTATCTTTTGATTGAGTTCATAGAGTCTTTTTGCGACCTCTCTACAATGCCATAGATTTTGCACAAAAGCACTTCCATGGGTGTCTCGCCACCTTCTCATGCTGTTACTGCTTTACCTGTCATTCATTTTCCAGTTACTGCCTTTGCCTTCTTTCCACTTCCAGCTGGGTCTCCAGCTGCCTGTTCTGCACTTGCATCTCACATTGCATTTTGCTCTTCATACTTTTCGACTCTGACACACATTTCTGGATGTCTGGTGACTGAAGACAATACAGCAATGAAATTCCAGTAGCATTTTAACAGATCAGTCTCTTCAGGAAAATGGTCAACAAAACTCACTTGTTCCTAACTGCCCTTCTGATACTCTTATTGCCTCCATTTTACCCAGTTCAGATTCCATCTCCTGGAAATTGTTGGCAGAAACAGAACTTCTGGGATTTTTCAGGCTCGCTGGTTGTTACCTGGGAACTATTTCTGCAGATGTGGAATGTAGTATAATGGAGAGGAGGGACAACAGGAGGAGCCACACAATTACTGGAGCTGCTGTCCATCTGTTCATCTTCTGTTAAGAATTTTGAGCAAGGAGTTCCTAAGTAGGATGTCTGTCTTTATTGAAAATGTGTGAGCACCTTTACGCTTTCTGCATTAGCTTAAC
Organism: Grallaria varia; assembly: GCA_013396735.1. Taxonomy (NCBI): domain Eukaryota; kingdom Metazoa; phylum Chordata; class Aves; order Passeriformes; family Formicariidae; genus Grallaria; species Grallaria varia. The sequence goes on from VWZG01003543.1 coordinate 536,641, forward strand.
AGGCCAGGCATTGTCTGACTTGAGCTCTTCCACTTTTTAGCTTTTCCCTGGAACAGATCAAAGACTTTGGCGGTTCTTTAACTTCCTGCAGCAGCTTCCCTGTTAGGATAAGAAAATTCAGCCAGTTTGGAGGAGAATTCTTCAGGGATTTCTTTACCCAGGAGAAAAACTGAGTTCACATTAAGAATTAGTTCATCCTATACAGCAAGTAATAAGCACACCCAATCAATGTGCTGTACCTGAAGCAGGCTACAGCATCTGGTGTTTTGACTTTCCTTTAATCCCCTTCTAACACAAGGGAAAAAGCGAGTGCTGGGATCTGAGTAATACTAAGGTTATTCTGAGTTTATGATCCAGTGACAATGTCTCTTTGCCCAGGGCAAGTGTTTTCTTTTCTCTGAGTCTCATAGCAGGAGAAGCAGCAAAGGAATGACTTCTAATTTAGCTTTCCATAGAAATAATTCCAAGATTACAATTCACTTTGTTTTAATCTAGGTACAATGTCTTGGTCACTTTCTTCTGTCACTACCATCAGACTTAGGGCTATTGCATAAATTCAGCTTTTTTGCCCTCTACTAATTGCACTAACATTCTGTGCTGTTTTAAAAAGAAAGTTCCACCATTGTCTCAAATTGTATGAGACAGGTCACAATGAAGTAAAGCCTTACTTTCAGCTTATTTTTCACTTCCACCATAGTTTGCCTCCTTCCTTATTAATCTGTATATTTTTATAAAGTTTTTCAAGTTTGTAGTCTTGCAAACAATTTCTACCCATCTCTTTTGTTTTAATGCCCCCTGGTGGCTCTGAACCATTCTACTCTTTTCACACCTTAAGCAACTTAGTTATCCCAAACCTGGAGATGCTGCATCGGCAGCATCTTGTCACCTAATGGCAGTGTGAGCAGAGTTGAAGGTGATTTTGATACAGAACTCTCTTAATATATGTGCTTGACACTACATAAATTAAGTAGAGAAAATAAATAAGCACTTCTCTCCAAATTAAGTATCAAGAGCTCGGGGTAAACAACCTTACCTTAGACAAACATAAAAACCAGCTTTCCTTTTTGAGCTGCAGAATAGGATGCTGAGAGATACCTGGAGTTTTCCTTGTCACAGATCAGTTTATTCTTGCAGTCAGTCAGCTCTGCCAGCACCTGTTGCACCTGCTGCTGGGCACACTGAAGAAAAAGGAGCAGATGTCACCATCCTATAGGAAAAAAAAAAAGGCAACAAAAAAGGTCCTCACTGTCCTCTTTCTACCTGAGTATTTTAACTTATTTCTGTTGCTTCAGGTATAAATTTTCAATTGAGTGAAACACTAAAACACATTTAAAGCCCCAAAATATCCAAATGGCATAAATTCCTCCAAGACAGTTAATTTCTAGGACCAGCTGCTCAAATTAGTACAATTGTTCAGATGGTCACAAGAAGGCCACTGTCCCAAAAGCACCGCCAACAGAAATGGAGAGGTGAAAGACACCTTTTCCAACAGGGAACAGAGAAGAAAAAAATAACCAGAAGAGTAAGAAGGCATGGACAGAATTCAAGTAACTTAGACAGTAAAGAATACAAAAAAGCATAACTTTTTAATGTTCTGAATGCCCTATTGATTAATATTCTTTAACTGAAGGAATATGACAAAGGAGTTCTGTGTCAAACAGAAAAAAATATTTCAGTATGTTAGACGGAGTACTGTAGAAATGTATCTTTGATCATCAAATAACACACATTTAAAAGGTGTTCTTTAGCATCCTGATGTTAGGACCTTATCAGCAGCTAAGTGTTTCTTAGGATCACTGGCACAGGAATCAGATCATCACATCCAGTACTGTAAAAAAAAAAAGAAAAAAAAAAGCACTGCTAGCACAGTATTACTGAGCTTTTACTCAGCCTTTCTGGAACCAGTCAAGTATCCTGATCCAGATGACTGAAACTACTGAGAAATAATGGAATGAGAACAAGTTAAACTAGGGAACAAGGTTCCAAGTGCAATTTTGTCCACCAAAGGCATAAAACTTATTAATACATGATGTACATAAGCTGTATATATATGTACAGAAACACAAGCTGCATACCTGTACTATAAAATGGAATGGAGTCACAGGATTATAATGACATACCTAAACTTCTAATACCTCAAGTTCTATATAACCCTCTAAGCTCATCCCACAGAGACATCTAAAAAGATGGTGTAGCATTTGCGATATCTAATACTTTTACTTTAATTTCCCCCCATTTTTGATTCCTTGCCTTGACCAGTCACTTTCTATAAAACAGATACTTCAAAAAGCACCTTTATCCCTGTAGCAGTTAGTCAGCAGTCAGGTTGTCTGTGATCTACTTGGTTAGTGGTTTACCTGCTCATGTACAAATGAATCCAAGCAGTGCAATAGCCTCTTGTTCTCTTCCATATATGTTTGCAAAGTGAATTCCCTTGAAACAGTTTCTAGCTACAAACAAGAAAATCCAACTCAATTGTACGCTTCAAGATTTCTTGAAGGCACAAACCCTCAGCACTACATAGGGATGAGGTATAAGTTTCTCCTGTTTCAGAGAACTCTTCTGCAACAGCGAAATACCAGAGAAACTTACATTTCTGAAAAGCTGAAAAGATACTGAGAACTCTACATATGAAAGCTAGGATGCACAAAGAGAGAGAATTACAAATCTCAAATATTTTTATTCTTGACTTACTAAATATGTTTTTGTTTTATGGATGGAAGCACCGATGCTCGTTATCAAAAGTGTTCGCTCTTACTGACACAGTGTGTCACAAATTCCTCTTTCCAGCTGACTGTACTTTCTGTTTCACTATGTCAGAGGTGAACATACTTAAAAACAATCAAGTCAATACTTGAAACTATTACAATCTTTTGTACCTTGGATGCAATTGAAATCTCCAGAGCAGTACTTGGTCTCTGAACTTCTTTTGCTTTTTATTCAGCCTCTTTTTATCACTTTGGTGTTGGTATGACTTCATTGCTTCTTGCGGTGCAATCTTCATTTCTTGCAAATTCTCCTCATGAATTGCATTCAGGTGCTGCTCCAACCAAGCTACTGAAAGGAAAAGGCATAAAACTCTGATAGAAAAAGCATATGGAGGGACAATAAAGAGCAAAGTGTTAACCCCCCCTTTTTTACCACATGCATTCTTTGGATTCAGTTCTTTTTCTGTCTGCAGCTGGAAGATGTTAAATTTCAGTGTGTGTACAACACTCTCTAACAGGCACATTCAGTTCACTGCTGTTTCGCAGGTTTTTCACAGTGTATTTTCTCCCACAGATGCTGCCCTGTCCTCCCCAGGGCTAATGGATGGGTGACTAGCAGGTGTTTCTGAGTGGTCTGAGTAGAAATCCTGCATAACTTGCTCTGGGTGACACTGTCTTGGCCAGGGTTGGGGAGAGAATTGGACTGGATGATCTCCAGAGTTCCCTTCCACCCCTAACAATTCTGTGAGTCTGGTCTAGTGGAACGTGTTCCTGCCTATGGCAGGGGTATTGGAAATGGGTGATCTTTGATGTACCTTCCAACCCAAAGCATTTGAAAGTTCTATGGGCCTTAAGAAAGCCTCGTGTTTTATACTGAATGGACTTGCAGTCATTTTGCACAGATCAGCAAAACTACTGTCTCCACTGTGCATCTGAGAGGCTGGTCTTTTAAAAACATACCCCTTTGGACACTGAGTGTCATTTTTATTCAGAGAAGGAAATGGACTCTGTAGCCTCCTGGTTAGAAGGAAACAGGCAATGCCATCTGAAGCAGACAGCAAACAATAACGCTACAGCATTAAGCATTAGATACTCTGGGGGCTCAAGCAAAGATATTTATGATGTCCGTGCTAGAGTCAGAATCTCCTTTTCACTTTTGGCAGCTCATCTGGCTTCTGAGAGACCTCTCCATATGACTCAACTATTCCCATGCATTTGGGACCATGAGCAATTAATTCCCAGCTGAGGGTTTCAATCACGATCAGACATCCCTCAACACACAGCGTGACAACATCCAAATGCCTTTTAACAGCCCATCACTTGGGCCCAGCTTTTCCTCAAGCTTATAATATGTTGAAGTAATACTGTTGATGTAATGTGTGTTTGGAGTGAACTGGTTTGTAGGGCATGTTGAGGTGCTATTGTTAAATATATGCCTGGAAGTGAAAAGTAGGTTTTTTGAAAAATTTGAAATATTTCTGTAGATGGCAGCAGAGAGGAGGGATATTTATTGGAACCTCTAAATATGGTGAGTATGCATTTTATAATTTGTGCAACTGCAGCTGGTGGCTTCAGCATTAATGCTGAAAATTTTGCATTTTACTGAGGAATACAATTATATGGATTCAGGGATCTTTTGGCATGGCTGTTTTATTTTGGAGGAAGGGTTGGAGCTCTCCTCAGCAAAGGGAGTGACACTGCAGACAGGGCAACACTGCATTGGATCAGTGCTGTGGCTGTAATAAAAAGATCCTCAGCTGATGTAAGGATGTCATTGCTCCACTTGAGAGTTTGCTCCAGGAAGCCTTTGCCTGGGGGATGTTGCTAGGAGGCTTGTGAAGAAACGTAGGATGTGAGGGAATATAATGATCACTTGGGAAAAAGATTAAAATGATAAATTAAGTAACTCTTAAGTTTCTCACCAAAGGAAGGGATGCATAAATTACATTGACTATTAAAGGTAACATTGTTTTTATTGTATGGTTCCTTGATAACTACTGGTGTTGTACTTAGGCTGCTCTTTATTGGGAGGAACCTGATACAATGGCAGTGTAGGGGTGCCTGGTTCCTGCAGTAGAATAGTACGTATAGGAACTGAGAACATAAAAGAGCAACTGATACGTAGGTCAAATGGAAGCTATTTCAGAGATCCTTTCATGAGCTGAGGTAGGGGAACAGTATTTGACAGAAAGAGAACTAATTCTGAAGGCACCTTATAAATTTTGAAACAAACAGATCAAATGCTATCCTTAATTTAGTTTAAGAAAAATGCTTGATCTGAGCTTTTTGTTCACATTCTTTATTTTACTTTCAGAAGCTAGTGTGACTTCATATAAACAATGACTTCATATAAGAAAATGTAGGAGTAAAACATACATCAGTCTGTAGCGTGTTTTCCAAAGGAAACTTTTAAGATGACCGTGATCAAAGAAATGAGCACTGAAAGTTGAAGTTAAACAATCAGATGTTCTTTTCTGCTCCAGATATTCTGCCCAGGAGCTTCACAGGTGTCTTCAAGATGTTAATAATATTTTAGGTTGTCATTTTATATGGCAATAGGAGATGGGGCAGGCTGGTGCATTATGATGACAGCCCATCTACTTTTGTCTTCAAGTCAGTATCATTTCCTCTAAACTTTGCCACCTACTGGTGGAATTATCATTGCAGTATGAAGTCGCAAGCTAAAATGGGATAGAAGAATGTTTTGGTTCGTGGTTAAGAACACAGCTGTACTTTTGTTTCTTACCAAAAGTACTTTGAGTGACTTGTACAGCAGCCCACAAGTCTTAGTAAAGCTTTCATGTAAATTATATAGATTTTGTATAAAAGCCCCAGATAATTCATATAATCTTTTTATTACTTCAGCAATGTTGTGGCTCCAGGTTTTTTGTATTGTCTCCAATTATCTTTTTATTCTGATTTCAGATTTTTCAGGGAATGGGGCTTTCCTTGGGAAGTTCTTTCATATTGCAGTAGAGCTCACTGCTTAAAGTGCTACATTTTCCTTTCTTGTAGTGCCATTTCTTTCAGTTATAGCCTTTTTACTATTCTGATAATTTCTTTTTATTTCTACTTAGATTTGCCCTGTATTTGTAGATAATTTAGTGCTATGACTGTCATTAGTTAGCAAAGTTTTATTCCAGCACATGTAAAGTACTTTCCTTCTTCACAGTTTAATTGAACTTTCTGGAATTCCTTCTACTGTTTTGAGATAGAACTGAAGTCCTTGTTCAAGGTGCAGTCTGAGCTACCAGCACTTCTGCAGTGTAGAATTCATCTCATCCAATTCCTTGCTTGTGCAGAACATTTGGGTATGAAGGTAAATCAGAGAGCAAACACAAGTACGAAGATCTCGGTTTTGGATTCTGTGGATAGTAGGAAAAAGTGCTGTAGCAGTAGGTGGAACTTGCAAGTTTGAACTGAGAGGTGGAATAAATCAGATCTGCTAAACTGGATCAGTTTGTCCATCCAGCTTGGCACTCTGCAAAGGAAGGTACTTCACAGAAGTAAGAGCCTCAGCTCCATTCTATCACTGCTGTAACTCCACTTTCCCTGAACGTTGTTTCAATTAGTTTGTCCTGTTCTTCTAAATTGCCCTTTTTTATTCCATCAGATACCAAACGTAGAAATTTTAGCTGAAAATTTCCCCTTCAGAGCCCTTTGATTTTTCTTTATCCTGTCTGCTGTTTTTATCATTAATGAGATATTGACTTCTGAGTTTGCTGGGCCCGTGTTGCTGGACTCCAACATACTTTAATTCTTGTAGAGGCTCATATGCAGGTTTGTAATTTATTCTTATCACCTGCACAGTGAGAAGGGTATCAACATAAATATGCTGAAAACACTGTTCTTTGATCCATCCTGAAAAGTTTCCTACAATTTTATGTCTGCAAAACTTAGTGAGAGTTTAGGTCACCAGTATTTCGGCCACTGGGTCGGCTTATTGGCAGTAAGTCTGTTTTGCTCTCCCCAGTTTGTTTCCAACCACCTGTTCTTTGTAGCAAGATGGTAGATCTTTGGGAAAGCTGGAGACCAGCTTTTGAGTGGAGTGTCCTGAAAAGATCATCCCTGACTTAGGGTTAATAGCTGCTATAGAGTTTTACATAATAATATAGCATGATAAGTATTCTATACAGCATAATTTTCCTCCTTATGCTTATGGTAATATACATATGTAATCCTTATTTCTTATACCAGAGAAAGAAAAATCTTATTTTTATCTCTCTGTACTTACCTGCCTCTGACCTGCAATCCTTTTGCCCTCCTCTTCATTCTTTGTAGTGAGCTAATACAATATTTCTTCAGTTTGGGAGCTTTGTCTCAGACAAGGAGGGACAATAGTAAACAATGCAGGTGGACAATGGCAGAATTCTTAGGTATCCAACTCAAGTGTTAAGTCAGTATTGCTGACAGAAATTAATTTCTTTTTCTTTTTCTTTTTTTTTTTTTTCAAGTATAGTATAAGAATGCTTATGCAAACCAGTGGGCATAGTGTTGTATTGAAGATGCTGTTATATTAAAATATTACTGAGTAGACCACTTTGTTTTTCGGTTTTCTACTTGCCATTTTTACAGCAGTGTAAAATTAATATGCAATGCTGATCCTCTGATTTATTTTGTACAATGCAGCGTAGACCAGAATGAAAGGGAGTATGGATTAAGCTTTCAGGTGCCTAAGGATAGAAATCTGGTGCCAGCTTAGATATTGCAGGCCTCTGAAGAGTTTCTCACAGGGCTAACAGATGTCATGCAGAATGGAAAGGGGTCCCAAGCCAAGGGAAGCCAGCTGGGGTGCTTGAGCTTGTCTCAAATGGCACTAGACAGCTCTGTAAGCAACGAAATTCCATTCTCAGTGTCCAAGAGAACATTTCTGTGTATCATATCATGTGGAAAATAAACACGTTGGGTGATCACCAGCATTTTATTCACCTTGAATGTATTCTTGTTATTAAGATCAACTTTATGAAAACAAAATTCAGACAGGTATGATTAATTTCTTCTGGCTTTTTTTTCTGTCTGAGGTATTTTGTAATTACATTACCATCTTTAGTATGACAGATAATGGTGTTGTGCTGAGAATTATGAGTTTAAGGATTAGAACCAAAAAAACTAAACACATCAGACTTTGTATGAAGACTAATGTCTTTAATAAGAAACATACAAGGAGCTGATTGTCTGTATATGTGTGTATACACATAATATGCAGAAAACATAGTAATAAATGTGTATCTCAGTTGTTACTTAACTAAGTCTTCACACTCATTTAATTACGAGGTACTTTTCTGTCCTATCACTTTTTCCTAGAAGGCTCTTTTTTTGTGTGTGCTGTTGAGCCAAGACTGAAAGCTTTAAACAAAAGAAGTCTTGAACTTTGGATGTATATAAATACAGATCTGATTGATTCTCAGATGTAGTTTATCTTCACAGTAAACACCAGAACTGTGGCTCAGAACACTGTCAGACACATCTGAAATATAAATACAAGTTCTGCAGCTGTATTCTGTCTTTATTTTGTAGGCACATAAGAAGTCTGTAGTTAAAATGTTCCAAAAATGAGACTCATGTTTCTCCTCCTTTTGTTTTCCTTTTGATGTCTTACAATTTCAGTAATTAACATGCTGTATACATCATGTACAGTGTTCTGGCTCCGAATGTTCATGTTCTCTAAAAAGCAGAGGATGCCAACCTTCTCTGTGCAAGGTTATGAACAGAATAAATAACATTTTTCTCAGACTTCATCATAATGAATATTCCAATAGGTAATGTCAATATTTCTAGTGTGTAAATGCATATATGTGAACTGTGGAACACATATACAAAAATTGGCATTTTATCTGTATTCTATTAATTCACATGAAGAAGGGTCCAATAATTCGGCAATTTAAGTGGTGTATTGATTCTGAACCAGAACTCTCAAACTCACTTTTGAAAATCAGGAAACAGGCCATAAGGCACTAGACCAAGGGACAATCAATACCTGGAAGATGTGTCAATTTGCTGGCCAACTCTTCTCTGAGAAGCCTGAAAAACATGAGATGGCATCTGCTCCTTTAGGAGTGTGTAAAAGTCCTGTTGCTTTCAATAAACATATTTTTATGGCTCTCTGGTTTACTTCAGCAAGTACAATGATTTACCATTTTTAACTTCTCTGTACTGTAATAGAAAGTAGTAGCACAAGAAATAATGACAACACTTTTCACTCAGAGGTATCAGAGTGGAATCAGCTTCTACCTTAATTAGTTCATGTCAGCTTATCAGACCTCTCCATATCTTCAGGGGTGTAGCTTTAAAAGCCTAATGTGCCATTAGACATTCTTTCCTTTTACCTTTCAGAGACAAATACCCACTTCTTAGGCACTGAACTAAAACCCACCGAATTAAAGTGTAATCAGTGTCATTGTACATGACAAGTTAATACATAAATTTCAACAGATTTAAAGGTGTATGACAAGCCTAAATGAAATCTAAAGGAGTCAAACATGATAGTCCTGCCGTGACAGAGATGTGTGCCATTAATTCAGTTGTCAATATTTGTGGCTCTTTAACTGAAATCAAATGAAATTATACCAGAACATTTGGTGCACTTAGATTATAGAAGAGTGACCTGCACTCCTGCTGAGAACGGTATTTCATGTAAGCAGATTATAGTGAATTCTGCTAGGTGTTTGAATCCTTCTTAAACGGATTGTCAGGAGTACTACAAACAACAACAGTCCTTCTTTACATGTGTAATTCCACAATGTGAAACAATTGCATACATTTTGTGAAAATGAAAGAAAAAAAATCTCTTCTTTGTAGAGTTCTATCTTTTCTCATATTTTAGGAGCTGGCAGTGGATATGTTGATTTTTAAGCTAAGAAAAACATTGCAAGAATGCAAAAAGATTTATAATAGCTATTATTGTTTTCCATATTATGACTTTCTCTATGTTCTGGCTACCTGGCTGAAAATCTCCAGTTAGAGTAAGTAATACCACAAGTCCCAGTTGTTAAACCAATAGCAATGCTCTTAGTAATATTTTTCCCTATTTTTAAATTCAAAAATAGAAAGCTGTAAATCCTATTGGAGTGTTTTTTATGAAACAGAATTAAATTCTGACTAAAGGTTTGCCTCTTGCCTTAACACCAGCAACACACAAGCTTAATGTATCTGCTGGCCTATTTTTGAAGTCTCTAAGGGTAAGACACTGACGTGATAGAAGTAAATGACTATTGTGTTTACTGGAAGAATGACTTCTCCTTCAGAGCAAGTGAACAGCAAAGCAGGAGAGCCCCATCAGTGAGTAAGATAACTAATCTCAGGTTTAAACCAGAGATGCATAGCATACATTAAATTTTAATCGACATTTTATATTTGATTTCAGGAATTGTTTACACAGTCCTTAAGAGGAGCATTTGCTTTTTGACTATAATCAGAAGTCAGCATGTATTTAGTGGGAGGGATTTTGCCTTATATCCTAAACCTGCATTCTGCACTTTTGAAGTGCTGTGCTATTTTTATGTGAATAACCAGAGTGCTGCAGAGCTTTGGTGAGTGTGGCCCAAATCCTGGGAGCTGCAGGTTCACATGTGCTTAAATTACCACCTGCACGCACAGAATGAGAACACATCTTGCCCTTTTTCACCTCAAATTCTTGTGTCCACTTTGTACAGGAGTAATTGGTTAATGAGAGGAAAAGTGTAATTTATGTAATTCAAATTTATGGTGCACCTGTGGGGACTCAAAACAGGACTGGGGGATTTGGGCGTGGATTTATGGCAGCAGCAGGGAAGAAGAGGAGGAGCAGAATCTCCATTGTTAGCATCCATTTTCCACTGGGGTCCTTGTGGGTCTAATGGAGCACACTTGAGTGCAGTGCAAATACCAGTTCCACACCGGAGAACACGGTCTGTTATCTCTTAGAACAACTTGCATCACTAACAGATATTAGTGCAGCTAACACGGTTAGTTACACTGAGTAGCAGATTTCAATTTATATTCAAAACTTAATACATTGACCAAAAGGCATCACTCTGCTTAGTGTTTTGAACATCCTGAAAATAATTAATCTATCGAAGCAATATTCTATTATCAACTGTTGTGTTTTTATCCACTGGCTGTCATTTTTGTTGATGCATTTATGAGAAGGTGATGTTCTGATTAAAAGGCCTCACTGCATTTACAAACAGTGCAGGGTTTTCTTTACTTCCAATGGTGCACTGTTTAATTATGTTAAAATGCAGTTGCTCTAAATACTGCTTTATAAAATACAATTTCTCCCTTCAGACCTTGTTTCCTTAAATGCTGACATTTTATGTTCTTAACCCTCTACGTCAGACTGCAGGCAACACCCTGGTTCCAGTTCATAAAAGAAATGGTATTGATGAATAAATAGTACTTATTTAAAGAGGACATTAAAATCCTTCTGCTAACATTTGCTTTTGACAGGCAACTTACACCATACGGAATTCAATGTTTTTCTCCTTATTTTTAAAGAAAAAGACAGACATGTACTGTAGCCCTGGAGACTTTGTAAGGGGCTCTTCCTGACCCTTGCAAAGGTTTGTGTGATTACAGAAAAAATGCACAATTGGGTTCAACACAGCACTGTCAGACCACTGAAAAAATGGCTGGAATATCTTTCAGTACCTGGTAGGCTGCAGGACACAATGAGCACACATCTTTACCTGTATGGTCAGAATTACTGGGTCAGAGAAAATTTAGGCTGAATGAAACATTGGCTTTTACAGAAGTCGGTAGCCCTTAATGGCTGAGGATTTTTTTATCCATTATATTTTATAATCAGAATTCATAACTATGTACACCAAAAGCATATAATGTGTTGTAATCTCAGTGTGCCTTTTCAAGGTAATCACTATTCTTTATAGAATTTGTGGCCAATGACAGTGTTCTGGGTCTTGGCTCTGATGTCCTGAGTAAAATAGCTCAGATTGTTCTGTCATAATTCATTCCACCTTATGGCAGAAGGATGCACCAGACCTATGTGAGTAAATCCACAGTCCATAGACCCTGATAATATCCTAAACAAAAGATGGTGACCTATCGTGTGTAAAGAATTGCAGTTAAAAAATGCAAAATAAACCTCATACAAATATATTCTTGTGTGAGTTAGCAGCTTTGTATCATTGACTTTTGACCAGCTAAGTCAGGAATTAGGCCATTATATTATTATAATATTTTAATAAATATTTTAAATTAAGATGATATATATGATAACGTTTTAATTAGTACAACTTCTGTTGTCTAAATGATAAATATCTATGACATACCTTCCCACCAAAAAAACAAAACAGCATTTTCCATAGATTTATTTTCCTGAAGTACTATCTGGTCCTTGGATATTAAAAAGATTCGGAAGCTGTGTGTGCTAGAGGAGCATTCTATTCCTTCCAATACTTGTGTTCCAGCTAAGGTGCTGTTTTGTGGGTAACTCCACTTAATATCCTCATTTGTCCCTTGATACACATGTAACTAAGAATCGTAGCCATCTCCCGCAGTGTCTCATCAGTGTAGCAGGGCTGTGTTTTGCCAGAGTTACTGAAACTTCTTTATTGAACTATACTGTATGTGTAAAGTAATAAGTATAAAAATGCTTTATGCCAGAGCCGCATGCAAGTTTTTATTGAGCTCCTCTGTTAAAGTAATAAAGTTCGCTTTAATCTGTCAAATCAAAAAAGAGCATCCTCCCTGATCAAAGAGTTTGCAGGAACACGCAGGAGAAGTCCTGAAAGTGGAACAGCCATGATTTGCAATGCCCCAGTTTTATTCTGTAATCTGTGTGAACATCAGTAAAATATACTTTTTTTTTTGTATAGTGCTGCTAGTCGATTTATAGGTGCAGTCGATTTTAAGCAGTGTTCTTCATTCCCATGTCACACCTGCTGTGTTAGAAGCTGTTTGTTATTCCCTGAGCTTTCAGGGGTGTCCCAATTGCAGCCTTCCAGTACCTGAAGGGAGCCTGTGAGAAAGATGGAGAGGGACTTTTTACAAGAGCGTGTGGTGACAGCGCAAGGGGAAATGGCTTCAAACTGAGAGAGACCTGGTTTAGATTGGATATTAGGAAAAAAAATCTTCACCGTTTGAGGGTGATGAGGCACTGGATCAGGTTGCCCAGAGTTTTGGATGCCCCATCCCTGGAAGTGTTCAAGGCCAGGCTGGATGAGGCTTTAAGAGACGTGGTCTAGTGGAAGGTATCCCTGCCCATGGCAGAGGGGTTGGAACTGGATGATCTTTAAGGTGCCTTCCAGCCCAAACCGTTCTATGACTCCATGAAAAGCAGGACTACAGAAATGTTTTGTAGTATTATTATAGTAAAAGAATATTCCCACATTTATGAAAAATTGCAATGATGAGGTCACAGTTATGGAAAGGAAAAACAAACAAACAGAAACCTTCAAATCTGATTGAACCCTTCAATTAAATTTCCCCCTCTAGTATAAAAAAATCAACAGGGAGAGGTTAATCCCTTTGTAGTAGCAATAGTGTCTGAAATTGACTGCTACATGGAAATGGCAATTGCAAAGGAATTAAGCCTTGTGGATTAGAATACTGCAAATTATGTTTTCAGGTTTTTTTCCAGTGAACTGAATAGATGCACTCAAGTACATTATAATAAACAAACAAAGAAAAACCCCTACCATCTGTCTATAAAAGCAGAATTTAACCATAGAGCCTTACATGGAATTTAAAATTAAGCTTTTACCATTTAACATACAAGCTTTATGTTTGACGGACTTCATTATTACCAAACTTTGGGTTAGGATTTTCAATGAAAACTAATTTCTTGTTACATTTCTATTGCCTCAAATAATCCGATGGGAGAAAAATTCACGACCTACTTCTGTCTAATACTGTATCTGTGTTTCAGTCCATTGTCAAATAAGTGAAATACACAGTCTTGAATGAAAAAGTTACATCTCTTCCAATGCAGTTGCAACATTTTATGTTTCAGATCTTTATATTCTAACTCCAATACTCGGATAAAACTCCAACTGAATTAATTCAGAAGTTCTTCTTTCTTAATCCACTCTTAACACTTCTAGACTTGAAGTCGTGGACTTGTCTGTTGTTTGGGAATTTAATGCTGCCCTTGAGTGTGATGCAAAGGTACTTACAAGGCATACAGCTACAAGAAGAAGCAAAGCGTCTAGGGAGTAGAGAACAGGTAATGTTTAGATTAGAAGTCAAAACGACAGCACTGTGCTTTCAAACAGAAGTTGTCTCATTCCATTCTCCTTTGCCATCTCTTCCCAATCTTGGGATCACCCGTCTGTCACATCAGATCTTGTGCCACTTGGATTCCATGGCGAATCCATTCAATTTGCTTCCTTAGCAAGAAAACACTTTTCCTTGGTAGGTATTCTGTCATTTTAGTGAATATAATATAATATTCTCTGCCATGAAGTTTGGTGGCTGCTAAAGCAGATGTAAACTAAGTGACAGGAAGGATTGCAGGGAATTGGTAAGGGTTTGGACCTCAACTTTTTGGTGGTGGTGAGATGCTGACTTGGCTAAAGTTGTAACGTCAAGCTGCCATCTTGTAACTTTTACAGCACTGGTATATTTTGATTCTAAAATATAAGATGCATACCCAAGAAAATATATGTTAAATTTCCCTCATTTCATTCAAAGATTTGAAAGTGGGGGGAATTTTGTGTGAGTCAATAAAATTGTATGTTCAGTTCTAGTCCTTTGGTTCAAAGATTTAAGAAAATAGCAAGTTCTGGACAGGTTCCAATCAGGGATTGATAAGTCTTCACTTAATTGAGTTTTAGCCATATGGTGCAGCTCAAAAGTCTAAGCAAAAATGTCCTGCAGCTGCTTAATTTTTAAGCTTTACATTAGAGTGCTTGCTGTGGGAGAAACAGTATTTATTTTCCTGCCATGTTCTGTTCATGTGTCAACCTGGCACTTCTCAGAAAAAAGTAATCCTAATACATTAAATAAGCAGCAGCTTCTCCAAATCATGTGCACTTTGAGGTAAATTATGAGGTTTAACAGATATACAGTAATGATGTTCTCCAAAACACACCAAGTTGTAATCAAAATGATTTTTAAATAGTTACATTACCTGGAATATTTGTTTTTTCTCAGAATGTCATACTTACCTTTGTGGAAGTAATGTTACAACTTCATGTGAAAGCAGCAGCTTGATGCCTAAATAGCATTCATTATTCATAGAAATATTATGTGGAGATGATGTTTTCTGCAGTAATATATTTTAGTACTTTACTGAAGTTATTCAGGCACTTTTGATAAATAGTGTAGCAAAGTATCATAATTAGCCATCAAGGCTAAGCTAAGTAACCTATTTTCCCTTTTTTTATTCATGCTACATTCAGCTTTTTGCTAGGAATTTCCACCCATGGTCACCAAGATGCATTAATTTAGAACTAAGTGTGCTATTCAAATCTGATTAGAATGGACTTTTCAGGATTTAGAGTCCTTTACCTACTCCCTGGTAAAATGCAGGTATAGGTATCCTCCTTGCAGAATAGTCACCTTGCAGTAATCTGGCCACATAATAACCAGACCCCTTACACAGCCTAACTTGCATGATCAAAAGTCTCTGCTGGTAAGTAATGACATCTTTGTCCCCTGAACAGAGTCCTTAGAGTGAGATACATTTCTGCACCTGTAGACTGCACTCTACCACCGCAGGGTTATTTTTCAGAGAATAATGAAAGCACTCTCCGGAGTCATGCCTTAAAAGTCTATATTTATGATCTGTACAATACATTTGGGCTTCACTAAAAATGGGACGTGGTGGTTCATATACGGCACTAGACAGCAGAGAAGAATTCCTGCAGGCTGCAAGTGCATGATGCTGTCAGTCCATCAGCAGGCAAAACCCTGCTGTGGAAATCTGGATAGCTGCCCGTGTAGTACACAGATTGTGTTATGTCCACACTCTCAGCCTGTCAATGTGTAAATCCAAGTTTCATCATACACTGTTTGGTACTTTGCTTCAGGGATTATAAAGTGGGTTTTTATTGGACACAGTTTGGAAAAGGGAGTGTAGCTGAATTCTCTAATGTCACCTTGTGAAACAAGTGTTGTAGAAAAACACAAAATTAAGGCTTGCACCAATCAACCAAAAATGGCAGATGTGGCAGAAATTCTGTGTCCTGACAATTCTACTGTAGACATTTGAGTTTTTGTATAAAGCAAAGTAGGCAAAGCCACAGATGTAGAACAGCGTGCTGCCTACCTTAGCTCAGTAATGTTGCTATAAAAACAAACCCACATTCATCAGTGAGAGAAACACTTGTATGTGGTTTCCATTATCCCGGCATAATCGCCATGTGGTAGTTTGGATTCCTGCTCTGAAATCACATACCAGCCCAAGATCATGCATGGGATTTAAATGGTTGCCTAATACAATGATGTGAGCTTAGCTGAAACCTGACAGGTATTCCTGATGCAGCTACGCCAGGATAGGAGTGACTTCATTCTGTTCAAACTGCACTCCTTGCAGTGTGTCATCTGCTTGTCAAGATATCTAAAACTGTAAACACTTGCAGTGATTTATTTTCTCCATGCTTTGGTTTTTAGAGAGTTTGTGCTGCCATACTCTGGACCGGTCTTATTCTACCTATTTTTTAATGTCTTTGAGTTTTTAATGTTTCTCTCAAGCATTCCTGTTCTCCTTGGCTCTGCTCTTCCAAAGCACCTGCAGGGTTCCAAGTTGAGTTTCCAGTATGTGGATTACATGGGCAGGAGTTACTGCACCTTCAGCAGTACCAGCAGTGCCCACCACCACTCCCCTTCTCTGCAGGTCACACAGGCAGGCACTGATGTGGGTACAAGGCCAGGCACTCACCTGGACTGTTCATCACTTGGGAGTTGTTATTTTGGCCTCCTTCCCACACTCTGTACCCTGTTGTCATTTGCTCTGTGAACCCAAGTATTTGTTTGTTGTTCTTTGTCAGTGTGAAGATTTCAAATATTCTCACTTCCTCTAATGTTCTTTGCTACTCTCAGTTCTTCTGTGTGTGTCATCACACTCTTCTCCTGAGTAATTTGTAAATTTTGATTGTGGTTTTGCAATGGTTTTGCTTGTTGATGTTTGATTTAACTTGAGGTGGATGTTTAAATTTGTCCCTCTTAAGTTAAGCAGTTAAGTTTGTGTTTGCATTTCAGTGCATGCTTAATGTACAAAAATGTTCATAGAATCATAGGGTGGCCTGGGTTGGAAAGTTGCAACCCCCCTTCCATGGACAGGGACACCTTTCACTAGACCAGGTTTCTCAGATTTTGTGGCATGTCCATGCATCTCATTGTGGCTTTAGTTTGGAGTCCTTGTTTTTATGTGTTGTTCAGCTGAGGTCCCCGTTCTCAGCCATACTGGTTTCTACACCACCACATGACCAGAGATGGATATTCAGAATCCATAAAACTCAAAATTCTATTTTTTTGTTTGCTTAGTCTATTTTATAATATGTACAACAGAGGTTGAAAATCTGAGTAAGAATTTTGAATTTTGTAAAAGTTTTGTGTTATAAAACAGAACAACATGTTAAAAATGCTATTCGTATATATTTTGTATATTTGCATTATAGCTATTATACAAATATCTATTATACAAATAGCTATTTGTATAATATGTTATGTAAACTTTCTAAGAGAAAGATACACCTACAGGTCTCTTTCTACTCCTGGGGTTGTTTTTGAATATTTGATTGATGGACAAACATATTGTCTCCCACAGCAGATCTGCCCAGTGAGCTACTGTTGAATGAATATTCATTAGGAATAGATACACTGCAACATTTCTAGGTCATCAGCTTACACTTTATTAAATAAATAGAATAATTTACATTTATATCCTTGTGGAATGAATGTTGCTATTATCACAAACTAATGATTTACCACTGCTATTTTTCCATGTGATGCCAAGGAAAAAATGCCAGGGGAAAATTAACATTGCAGTTGTGTAACACCTTGCAGTAAGAAAAAGGTAAAAAATACTAAAATACAAGATGTTTCTTTTGCTTTGAGACTGAACAGGGAGTGAGATTATATCCATGGCTATTGGGATTTTGTGGTTATCTTTGTAAAGGTGCTGGATAAGATATGGTGACACTTTTACACAGAAAACTGACTGAACACTGGCTTTTAAGGTCACATCATTTGTATATTATGCACTCACTGAATGAATATTTTCTCTCTGGAGATTAGGCAAAAGAGTTCGGGAAGGTAAAGCCCTATTAATTTTCAGTATTCTGAATTGAATTGAAATAATATTCTCAGCATCTGTACTTTAGATGACTGTTGATTCTTAAATATAAACTTACAATCCTTTCATAGGTAGAAGAGGATAAAATGTGTAAAATTGTGGATGGAAATCATGTCAAGTATCTATTTTGAATGGGACTTCAAGAAGGTTTAGCTGGATTAGGCACAGGCAAAAAGCCTCTTTGTTGATTCTCCAGGCTTTCAGAGTGGCTTTATTTTTCTGGCATTAATTTGTCCTGTACAGGATAAATGTGACTCAAGTGTTTGACAGTTCTCTCTTAGTTCATGATAAGTTGAGTTTCCATGATCATGGTTGTTAGTGAAATGTATGTTCATGTTAACCTGATTAATAAAGAGCAGTGAAGCACAAGCATCTCCTGAAGAGAAGCCTCGGTTTACACCAAGAAGTAAATTATTTCTGCCTGAGCTGCAGGGGCATTCCGAAGCTCAGCTAATTCCACATTCAATCTTATGTAGCATGCAGAAGGAATTAATGTCACTAGGGTAACCTGCTGCCTAGCTGCCAGAGAAGTTACTTTTTCTTCAAATCATGGAAAGAAAACTCATTGGTAGTATAGCTTGCTCACTTACCATCTGCTTTATTTGCTCACTAAATGCATCTACACTGTGACTGTTGCTGTTGTGGTAAGCGATAAGATTCTTAAAGAGACCATTTGAAGATTTTAGACAAATTATTGACTAAATGTATAATTAAAATAACCATTGGCATTGCCTAGAGAGGTGTAAACTGACATGAGAGAAGTACCAGATAAATATTCTGAGATTTGAATCCTGGTGATATTAGTGATGTGGCAGTTCTGTGCCACCTGCTTGAGCCTTTTCTGCTCTCCTTTCACTGGCTAAAACCAACAAGTGCTACACTGTTGTCAATACAGATCTTTAAATCCTCCAGGGTTCTGATACAGATTTGTGATCCTCTTTTCAGCCTCACTAATGTCTTGATGCCTTCACAGTCTTTGTCATTTGCCTTATGATGTTGGACTCCATTTACTCCAGCAAGAATATTCAAAAAGAACAATGCCTTCATTTTCTTCAGTTTGGGAAGCTCCCTGATTTTACAAAAGCGTGAGCCATGAGCCTAGTGCAGGCTTTCTCTGCGGGTTTGACTGACACATTTATAAGTCAAATAGCAAGATGGTGAAAGTGTGTTTTACAAATGACATTTCAGTATGATTTTGGATGCAGTGTGTATGGGTCTAATCCTGTATTACTTGCCTAAGGGTACAGTTCTAAAATTAAATCTCTGCACATACCAACAGAAACTGACAATTGCTTTTATCATTATGACTTCAACTATAATTCAGCAATCTGTGTACATTTCAGTAACTATCTAGAAGTGCACCAGATTTCATTTCTGTACTCAAGAACTATTTCAATAACTTCATTAATTGTTATCGGCAGGAGATTACTTTAGTATTGGCAATTAATATACAGCTCATTAACGGTTTAAACTCAGCCATGTCTTTATTTGCTCCCTATATTAATATTCCTCTAAGTCCAAGACCAGAAGGCCAACTCAGGTAAGTGCTCAAAGATATCCATGGAGGTTTTGCCAGACTGGGGGCTGCAGATTTGAGCTCGAACCAGATCAGCCCAGCTGGCCTGGTGCAGTGGGCTTCGTCTCTGTATTCCAGAAGAGCAGAGAGCTGCTGTGGAGCCCCCGGAGTCTCTGGCTGGATAAATGCCTGCCTGGCACGGATAGCACCAGATGGCAACAGCTCCCGAGGGCCCATGGAGCGGCTGCAGGCGGCTGGAGCAGCAAAGCCAGGAATGCTTCCCCTCGCTGTGCTCTCACCTCAGACTGTAGGGCTGCGGGGCCTCTCGCGGGGTGGACAACTCCACGCTGACTGAGGAACTCTACTGTATCCCAAAAGCATCCAGCTGGGGAGCTCCAGATGGTTTTCACACTCATTAAGTCTTTTGTGCAGCACAAAAGAGGTGGGACTGGTCAGAGAATGCCCTGCAGATTTTGGTACCTGGGGTGAGTCTCTCAATTAGTACTTTCACCTGCTGCACAGTGATCTGTCCAGGAGTCTTGGGAAAGGTTACATTGCCACCTCACATGATTTTAAGGTTTTTATGTTTGGCTTTTTAATGGGCATGGCAAAGAAACCCTTATTTTGAGTATTCAGCTTGGCCCACTGTTTTGCAAAGTAGTGATTTGCTGGGAAATCTTTGTATAGTATAGAATAGTGTTCCATGTCTTTTAACACTTTTGTCTGTGGTATAGCGAAGTTACCCCCTCAAAGGGCACTGTTCTTCATACTCTGCTGCTCATCATCCCATGGTACTAGATGATGACCTTCAGTAACAATTCATCAAGTCCTTTGTTTTCTCTAAATGATAACAAAATGAAAGAGAGAGGAGAAGGGAAATACTGCACGATTTTATTTTCTTTGTCTATGGTTTGCAAAAAAGTTATGTTTTGCTTTTTCTGTGCTCATCTCTTAAGTGTTTGTGTGGGAAATAATTATGAGTGCCAGGCAAAATGTATATTTGTTTTTAACATTAACGTATAATGAGTTATATTGAGTATATGTGCTCTTTTGTTCAGTTATCACTGTCCAAATTTAAAGCAGCTGAAAATCCCATTTATACAGGGTGCATTCTTATGTCACTATGTCATAGCTTCTTGTCATATACAGAGTTTTAAGGGCATTAATTAGAAATTTTGGATGTCTAATTTATCTTAGTGATAAAAGATTTCTACAGTCACAGCATTTTGCAGGGTTTTTTTTACTAAATAATTTCTGAGGATGACTGAAAATTGTTTTTTCTCCGTGAAACATTTATCAAGGACATAACACAAACATTCTTTGGAAGTTTTTGTATCCTAGTACTACTTGAGGTATTTTTGGGTCTTAATCTGCAGGTAAGCAGAGAAGAATCCTAAATCATACCAAAGACACAGAAACTGTTAATAAAGAACTATGCATGTAGCATCACTTATAAAGTGAATATATCAGAAATGCATTTATAGAAATCAATAGGTTTGTAACTACTGGAAAGGAGTAGTGCTGAATTTCTACGAATACTTCAGATTTTACCACTGTAATTGCTGCCACTTATGGCTGGGGAGAAGTCAAGAGTATCCATATGAATGAACATTTTTGCTTAGTGGAAACAGTATTTTTCTAGCATGGGCAAAGGAACATTCTCAATATTGATTTGGAGGGAGAGAAACATGAAAATCCAATGCATTGGATTTATGTAGATTTTTAATTTGACAGGTGAGAAGTCTTAACTTAAAGAAAGTCAGCACTCATGTCACACAGTCCAAGGGCTTTTACAGCTTGCAAATCCACTGAGGGTAATTCATTAGCTGTTGGTTTTTATCTCTGAGTTTCTTACCTTATCATCAAAAAATGCCATGATAATCAAAACCAAAGCACAAATAATTATAAATGTTACAAAACTCCTGGTATTGCACATAGTTTTCTCTTTTCATCTTGTTTCAGAAAGCAAAATAGGAATTATATCAATAATGCCAAATCAAGGTATCACTGACGAGAGATGTGTCTAAGAAGCCCAAATTACCACTAGCCTATATATGATCATCCAAATCTGAGCCTTTAACGTAACTCCAAACAGTTATTGCAATCTCACATCAGAGTATACTCTTGAGTGCAAGGAATCAGGGAAAATTTGTATAAGACTAATCAATTGCACACTGATTGTTGGCACACCAAGCATATTTAACCTGAGCACCAATGTGCCAATTCGTGAGCAATTCCCAGAAAAGAAATGAACCAATGTTTTAAAGCTTCAGGTAGGTGGAAGAGTGTTAATGACTTCCATGGCTTGACCTACTTTGGAATACAGCCGCATATGCCCGTATCTGGAGCAGTTTGTCAGTATTGCACAGAAGGGCTGAAGAGCAAATTCCTTCATCATGGAGCCCTGGACTAAAGTGCCATGGGCTTCAGGACAGAAAGGATTTCAAGCCCAGGGCTTCAAAAACACCCTATATTTACTTTGTATTTTAATATACATTAATGTAATAGTTGCCATCTGATTATTCTGAAGAAACAATGTCTACAGAAACCCCATATCTGCCCATATGTAGCAGCAGATCTATATGATTTGGAAAACAGATGTAGAATATAAAGTAGTTAGGAGTGATGCGCTCCTTCCTTGTGGGAAGATTCGGCCTTTATGTGACTCAGAAAACAAAGCATGCGGTGGTGTCTCATAATAATAACTGAGACCTACATCATGTAGGAATAAGGCTGGGCACTGGCACAGGCTCCCCAGGGCAGTGGCCACAGCACCAAGGCTGACAGAGTTCCTGCAGCATCGGGATGATCCTCTCGGGCACACGGTGCGACCCCTGGGGAGGGTCCTGCGCAGGGCCGAGGGTGGGACTCGATGTGTCCCTTCCACCTCAGCACGTTCAGTGAAGTCTGAGTCCATTGTTTTCTGTCAAATCAATGGCAGGGCCGTGTTTTTGCTGGGCTGTGATTCTGCAGCGTTTCACATCTCCGGTCCTCTGATCATGACAGGGTTTGAACTTTTGATTTCATGCGCGGGGTTTTTATAACCACATTTTCCTATGAAGACATTCCTTGAAATTACTGCGACGGGCTCAGTAAAATCGCCCAAAAAGCGGGCGCTGCCGAGTGAAGCCGAGGGGCGTTTGGCAGTGAGGACGCGCTGGAGGCGGCTCCCGCTCCCGCCGCTGACACC